>BSBM01000858.1:22597500-23190000 GCA_027924585.1 Larix kaempferi
CAGTGGGGATGCTAGGGTGGCGAAAAGGATTGATCGTTTTCTGGTGGCAGAACAGTTGGTGGACAGATTCTTTCAAGTTCGACAGTGGGTTGGTACTGGGGGTATCTCTGATCATTTTCCTATCTTTTTTGAGATACAAAAGGGGCCTGCAAACCCTCCGAGCCCCTTGAAATTCAATAAATTATGGTTACAAGATGAGACATTTAAAAATCTCTTTCTTACAAACTGGATACATTTTGATAGGGATTTTGATAGAACAGCTGCCTTTCAGTTTGCAGATAATATTAAAAAGATGAAACGACTGGTCAAAGACTGGGCTATTGCTAAGAGATGCAGGGAAGATGCAGAATTGAAACAGGTGGAGGATGAGCTACAGCTGATTTACGAGGGTGAAGGGGGAGGACTGATCTCTCAGGAATCCAAGGAGGCTCTAATCTGCTTGGAAGGGCGGCGAAACACTATGTTATGTGAAATGGAGGAGACCTGGCGGCTGAAGAGCAGAGCGATCTGGTTGGAGTGTGGGGATGATAATACCAAGTTTTTCCATGCTTATGCCAGAGGGAGAAAAGCAGCTAATACCATATGGAGTCTGAAGGATGATGATGGTATCACCCATGTCAGTTTTGATGATAAGGCCAGATGTGGGGTAACACATTTTAAGAATTTATTCCGAGCACCAAATCAGGCTACTATTGCTGAGGTGATTAAAGTGGCAGAGATGTTTCCTAGTTTTGTTGATGATGAAGGAAACAGGGAACTGATGAAGGAATTAACGGAGGAGGAGCTTAAAAAGGTACTCATAAGCTTTCAAAAAGACAAGAGCCCTGGCCCTGACGGGTGGACTATGGATTTCTTCCTGGATCTCTTTGAGATTTTGGGGAATGACCTCATGGCAGTTGTTGAAGATTCCAGAGATACAGGGTTAATTCCGGCAAGTTTCAATTCTACTTTTATCGCCCTCATTCCTAAGTCTGATAATGCAATGACCCTAAATGAATTCAGGCCCATCTCACTGTGCAATTGTATCTATAAGATCATCTCAAAAGTCATTGCCAGAAGACTAAAAAGTATCCTCTCACAACATATATCTGCAGAACAGTTTGGGTTTTTGGAGGGTCGACAAATTCATGAGGCTGTTGGAGTGGCTCAGGAAGGGATGCATAGTTTGAAGACCAAGAATCTGAAGGGAGCCATACTTAAAATTGATCTCTCTAAGGCCTATGATAAAGTGAGTTGGATGTATCTTCGCCTACTTTTTACACATCTGGGGTTTGGTATTGCTTTTATTAGATGGGTTATGTCATGCATCACTACTGTCTCCTTTTCTGTACTTATCAATGGTGCGGCCTCGAATTTTTTTCATGCTGAAAGGGGACTACGTCAGGGTTGTCCCTTATCCCCGCTGCTCTTTCTGTTGGTTGCTGAAGGACTCAGTAGGGCCATTAGCAGGGCAAAGGCTGATGGGCAGTTTCAGGGGATTCCGATGGCTCCAAATCTGTATATTACTCATTTGCTATTCGTGGATGATGTCTTAATCTTCTGTTCTGGAAGCAGAGGGGATACCCGTATTTTAAAGGAGATATTGGAACTATTTTCTAAGGCTACTGGTATGGAGATTAATGCTGGGAAGTCCACCTTATCCACACACTTGTTGAGACCGGAAGAGGAGGCAGAACTCACAAGGTTCTTTCCCTTCAATACTGCGGGACTAGAGGATGGTCTGAAATACCTCGGGTTTTCGATAAAAGCTAATTTATATTTGAAGAGGGATTGGGCTTGGTTGATTGGGAAGGTGGAGAAGAGATTGATGGTCTGGAGCCACAGGTGGCTTTCACGAGCTGGTAGACTGGTCTTGGTCAAAGCAGTGCTGGAAGCAATTCCTGTATACTGGATGTCATTAGCTTGGATACCAAAAGGAATTCTTGATAGCATTAGGAGGATCTGTTTCAAATTTCTTTGGAGCGACAAGAAGGACGTACAGGTCACCCCTTGGGTTAACTGGAAGAGACTCGCAGCCCCAAAGGGCATGGGGGGATGGGGGATAAAGAACATTTTCTTGTTTTCAAAGGCTTTGGCAGCCAAGGGGGGGGAGGCCGGTGAAGACTACTAGTCTCTGGACCAGGGTTATCAAGCGGAAATATTTGGCCGATGAAAGCATTGAAGATTGGATTCGGAATCCTAGGAAGTCCCATCTGGGGGGATCGATGATTTGGAAGGCTGTGGTAAAATCTTTTGGCCTGATTGAATCCAAACTAGCATGGAATGTGGGGAATGGTGAAAAGTTGCTGGTAGGAAGGGACCCTTGGATGGGTTGTACACATGAACACATTCTCCCCGGTCATGTTATTGAGGCACTTGGCAGAAGAGGGATTTACACACTGAATCAGTTGGCAGTTCCGAGACCAGTGGAGTCTTGGAGACAGAGATGGTGTAGAGCAAACACCTTGGGGCTTCAGGAACAGGAGTCGGCTTTCTTGGAGGTTTATACCCGACACTTGGAAGTGACAAATGTATTGTTGAGTGATGAGGAGGATTCTCTGGTCTGGGAGGCGGATCCGGAAGGTAAGTACACCCCCAAGGCAGGTTATTTTTTATTAAGTTCTGAGGAGGAACAGAGGGAGGTAGCCTGGTGGTGGAAGTCCCTCTGGAAGTTAAAATGCCCAGCTAAATCGAAACTTTTCATGTGGTGTGTACTCGAGAACAGAGCACCTACATGGGATATTTTGCAGAAGAGGTCCTTTCATGGGCCAAGCTGGTGTGTGCTATGCAAAAGGGATATCGAAACTGCTACTCACCTGTTCCTTACATGTCCCTTTTCTGTTGCTGTTTGGAAGGAGTGCACTGTTTTGGTGGGGTTTCTTTGTCAATGGGATGGAGAGTCGGTTGGGGCAGCTTGGGATGCTTGGTGGAGAAGGAACACAGTTAAGACTTATCAGAACCTACCTCTGCTTGTAATCTGGGGGATATGGGTGGCACGGAACAAGGCTATCTTCAATGAAAAGCCATGCCTTCCTGAGATAACTGCAGCACAATCTATAGGCATCATCAAGTCACTACCTGTGCATATAAGGGCTGACAATCAAAGAAGGAATTTAGAGGTGGAGATTGATCGCTCTCGGCCATGGGCTTTTTTTGATGGGGCCTCACAGCATAATTTGTGTGGGGGCGGCGCGGTTCTTCATCTCTCTGAAACGCATTCATACACTCTTTCAATGGGTTTAGGGGAGGGCTCAAACAACTTTGCCGAACTGCAGAGCTTGAAGCTTTTATTAATTTTTGCTCTTGAGAAAGGATGCAACACATTGACTTGCTTCGGGGACTCAATGAATGTTATAAATTGGATCAATCAGATACAAGAATGCAGAAATTTGAGGCTGGTGAATATTCTCACATCCATTAGGATGATCCTTCTGCATTTTGACAATATATCTTGTCGGCATGTTTACAGGAATAACAACAAAGAAGCGGACACCGCATCCAAGGAGGGGCTCACGAGGGAATATGGCACATGGCATATTAAAGAATTTCTAAATGGTCGAACACAGTCTTATTATCATAGGCCTTTTATAGAGAATCTATGAAATCTAACAGCACACTATCTATGATTCAGATTCTGCTTTTTGATACAATGTAAAAGCTTAATAGCATTCTACTGGTTTTTCTTGAGGAGACGGTCCAGAAACACAGACAGAAATCATTTATGAAATATGCCTTACGGGGCTGATCTATTTACCTATACAGCATCATAGTATGTTTTTTTATGTAAACTGAAAGAAGACATAACAGTTCCATCACAGGAATTTATGATCTTGAAGAATTCACTATTTAATGGTGAACCTACAGAATGTAATTTTGATCTCTACAGATGAATGAAATTACGCTTTTTTTTCTTGGGAAAAAAATATATATATATTCATGTGCATCCATATGAATCCAAACCATTATACACAAATATGCAAAGTTTCTCATGTATATAGCAAGGGTGCATACAACTAAAAATACATTAAGTGCAATCCATATCTGACCCAAAATACATAAACAAATAGGCTAAATGGCCTATAGAGTCCAAAAAACTCCATGCTACAACAAATAATTACATACCAAAATCCTTGAATTAAGGGTACATTTTTGTTAATGCCATGACATAGGAGTTCAACAATCAGCACCACCAACATCAAGATACATAGAGAGGTTGATGTGCTTGATTAAATGCCAATCCCATACTCTCATGCATGATAGAATCCAGTGGAAACGTTGCAATCTTGAAACCTAGAACTGTTAAGTCTGTTGAATTTTGAATGGGATCTAAAATTCTAATTTTTGCATATGAAGTCCAATGAGGTTGGAACCACTCTCAAACATCCTGCAATAATTAATGGTAATGTTAAATATTTAAGTAAAAGTGACACTAAAGTCACTTTTACTTTATGAATTTAATATTACCATTTAATATTATTGACTTTAATGTCACTTGTACAAAATTGGTTGGAGTCGTACTAAACTAGTCCCTAGGCATCCCTAGGTGTCCCCAAAATAGGGGTACCCTATACAAAATTGGTTCCTGAGCATCCCTCGCATCCCCAAAATAGGGGTACCCCATCCCCTCTACAATCAACATCCCCTTAATCCATGACAAAAGTCTCGGGTACTTCGTCCAAGTTTCGAGTACGGTAGGGTACGTGGGTACGAGGTATCCAATACATGGGTACGAGTACGCGTATCCTACCCCCGAGTATGGGTACCCATTCTACTTAGACTTTTAGTCATTGTATTTCACCTCTCTAATTATTTTCTTGGTAGTTTTGCAGGGTGAAGTCACTGGATCAACAAGTGCACCTTGGTTTGAAGTGGCGCTTGGATCTACTTAGGGTTCTTGAGCAAGGAGAAAGAACTCCTTCAAGCATCCAGAACGAGGTGAGTATTGGCACCTTTAATTTTAAACCCTAAAAACCATTTGTCACTCTCTTAACTAAACTTTTCTTCCAAACTTTTGTTAAATGCATGCAGGGTTTATTGGGTAGTCTTCACTTGAGTAGAGTTTTAACTTTTATTGCAATATTTGGGGTCGATTTCTAAGCTTAGCAAATCCATCTTTGACTCCATAGCACCCTAGGCATAGGCATTGATCATCAAGGCAAATCACACCAAGTGGGTATTACCTAATTTTTCTTACATGCTTGTTTGCTTGGTACCTTGTTTTGTGTGTGAGTGATTATTAGTGTGTAGCAAGATATTTTGGTGGTAGGGCCAGATATAAGCACATCCATCTCCAGATCCTACACTTCATCAAACTATTAATCATTTATGTTAGAAAAACGGGATCGCAGAGCAATAACAATAAACAGAAATGCAAATATAATTACACATACACATTACAAGAGAGACACAGATATATCGTGGTTCACCCAAGATGGGCTACGTCCACACTGAAGTTGCCAGTCATTATTATTATTCCGTCCAGCAAAGTGAAGGGATACAACCTGCAGCACAGCCGCTGCACTTCCTCTTCACACTCTCTCAACAATCTCTCTTCTCGATCTCAGAGATCTTTAGAATGCATAATACCTAATACATGAACCCTAGCCATGTTACAATGACTTTCTTTTATAAGGGAAATACAATGGGAAAATACCACGGGTTACCCAAAACCATGGGCCCGAAATCTGTTGGCGAAAACCAAAACCATGGACCCCCTGAGGATCGGGCCGGGATCATAACCAAACCTGGGGTTCAAAAACGACTGAATCATCATCTATGAGACTGGAAGATCTGGCTCCACAACCAACAATCTCCCACTTGGAGACTGATCACAACAACTCCACCGCTGTTGTACTTGCTGGACCTTGGACTTGGCAACTTTCTCATCTTTTCCAGCTTCAACAGTTCATCTTCCGGAACAGAGCGTATGAAATGGTACTTGAGTTGTATATGTTTAGTCCTGGAATGGAATGTTGAGTTCTTTGCAAGATGAATGGCACTCTGGTTGTCACTATACAACCTGCTATCCTTTTTCTTCTTACCCAATTCCTCCATAAACCTCTACAACCAAATCATCTCTTTACTAGCCTCTGTAACAGCAACATACTCTGCTTCCGTTGTTGAAAGTGCAACAACCTTCTGCAGTTTCGAAATCCAGCTTACTGCTATTCCACCTACAGTAAACACATACCTTGTGGTGCTCCTCCTGCTATCCTTATCACATGCCATATCTGCATCAACATATCCTTGTACTGCCTTCCAATGTTCTTTACCTGAATTGTTCATATATCTGTTCACAACTCCCACTGCTTGTGCAATATCTGGTCTTGTGCACACCATGGCATACATCAAGCTGCCAACTGCTGATTGATAAGGAATCTTGGACATGTAATCTGTCTCTTCCTGTGTCTTGGGACACATTTCCTTACTTAGACTGAAATGGCTGGTCAAAGGTGTACTTACTGGTTTTGCATTCTGCATTCTAAACCTCTCCAACACCTTTTCTATGTACTCACTTTGAGACAATGTCAATTTGCGATTTTTCCTGTCTCTCGTTATTCTCATACCAAGGATTTGCTTTGCAGCACCCAAATCCTTCATCGCAAATGAATTAGCTAGCTTCCTTTTGAGTACATTTATATCCTGCATGTTAGACCCTGCAACAAGCATGTCATCCACATACAATAACAAGATAATATATCTTTCATTGTCTAGCTTCTTGAAATAAACACAATGGTCAGAATGACATCTACGATAACCTTGTTCTGTAATAAACCTGTCAAATTTTAAATACCACTGCCTTGGAGCTTGCTTCAAGCCATGCAAACTCTTCTTCAACCTGCATACCAAATCCTCCTTCCCTTTGACCTCATACCCTTGTGGCTACTGCATATATATCTCTTCCTCCAAATCCCCATGGAGAAAGGTGGTTTTTACATCTAACTGTTCAAGATGCAAATCTTCTACCGCCACTAGACTTAAGATAGTCCTAATTGAAATCATCTTAACAACAGGAGAAAATATTTCATCAAAATCTATACCTTTCTTCTGTACAAACCCCTTTACAACAAGTCTGGCCTTGTACCGCTTCTTACCTCCTTCTTCCTTCAACCTGTAAATCCATTTGTTCCGCAATGCTCTTTTACCAGCAAGCAACTGAACCAAATCCCAAGTCTGGTTTCCTACCAATGAGTCCATCTCCTCATTCATGCCTTGCTCCCACTTCTTTCTAGTTTCCACCTGCATTGCTTCTTCATAACACTCTGGTTCACTAGCATCAGTCATCAATAAATAAT
This sequence comes from Larix kaempferi, assembly GCA_027924585.1. Classification (NCBI taxonomy): domain Eukaryota; kingdom Viridiplantae; phylum Streptophyta; class Pinopsida; order Pinales; family Pinaceae; genus Larix; species Larix kaempferi. The sequence goes on from BSBM01000858.1 coordinate 22,604,775, forward strand.
ACATTGAAGGAGAGTATTGTTCAGGGAGTCTACTTAACCTGGTAGATCTTCTTGCAGTTGCGGGAGTTTCAAGTACTTGATGTTGTTCTTGATTTTCTGGCACCTTTGGAACTTCATTTTCTTTAATTTCATCAAGTACTGTGTACTCTGTGTTTTTCTTTTCCTGCTTCTTTCCCTGCAACTGATCTTTATACATGACATTTTCATTGAATATCACATCTCTACTCCTAATGATTTTGTTATTTTCATAATCCCATAAGCGATAACCAAAATCATCAATCCCATATCCAATAAAGGTACATTTCTTGGATTTAGCTTCAAGCTTTGTTCTATTATCTTTATCAATATGGACAAATGCTTCACAACCAAACGTTCTCGGAAATGAGTAGTTTACCTTTTTACCTATCCATGCCTCCTCTGGAATACCACCATCCAAAGCACTTTAAGGCCCTCTGTTTATTAAATAAACAGCAGTATTTACAGCATCTACCCAAAACTGTAATGGCAACCCTGCATGCAATCTCATACACCTTGCACGCTCCATGATCGTTCTATTCATCCTTTCAGACACACCATTTTCTTGTGGTGTTCTTGGGACTATCTTCTCTCTACAAATCCCATGGTATGAACAGTAACTATCAAACTCCTTATCGCAGTACTCACCTACATTATCAGATCTAAGACACTTCAACCTTTTTCCTGTCTCATTCTCAACCAAAGCTTTCCACTTCTTAAAAGTAGCAAACACATCAAATTTTTGTCTAATGCAATAAACCCAAGTTTTCCTAGTTGCATCATCAATAAATGTAACATAATAATGAGAGCCACCAAAAGATTGTACCTGAGCTGGTCCCCATACATCTGTATGCACAAGCTCTAACTTTTCATTCTTCTTCTGTTTCCCAACCCTGAGAAATCTGACTCTCTTTTGTTTTCCATAAGCACAGTTTTCATAGAATTCCAAACTTACCTGCTTCAAATCTGGCAGCAACTTCCTTGAGTGGAGAATCTGCATCCCCTTCTCACTCATGTGGCCAAGCCTATGATGCCACAATGTTGTATCTGTTCCTGCGGAGGCTAAAGAGATAGAATGGTCAGTATTATGAGGACATAAATACAATGTACCTACCCTGTCTCCTTTTGCTATCACCATTGATCCGTTAGTGATCTTCCACCACTTTTCTCCAAATGTAGATAAACAGCCGCCATCTCCCAACTACCCTGTTGAGATCAGATTTATTTTCATAGCAGGAATATGCCTTACATCTTTCAACAGCCAATCAGTTCCATTCTTAACTTTTATCCATACCTTACCCATTCCAACAATTTTACATGGCTCATCATCACCCAATAAAACATGTCCAAAATCGCCTGGAACATAATCATGAAAGTATTTCCTATGGGGTGTAGCATGACATGAAGCCCCTGAATCTACTACCCAATAATCACTAGTATTATCTAATGCAAGAATCAAAGCATCTTGTAACACATCACCTGCTACATTTGCTTCCTGGGTAGTTTCCTGCTGTGCATCTCCTTTCTTCTTTAGAGATCTGCAGTCTTTCTTCAGATGTCCTTTCTTTCCACAGTTCTAGCACTCTATCTTTCCCAGTCTGGACTTGGATCTGCCCGTTTTAGACTTCCCACAATTACCTTGGCTCTTTCCTCTCTCCTTTTGTCTTCCCCTGCTCTCCATGGTCAACGCATTACCTGATGTCTCACCTGTGCTTTTTCTTCGCATTTCCTCGCTAAGAATAACACCAATAACATCATCAAATTTCAAGGTGTTTGAACCAGAGACAGAGTTACTTACAGCCATGACCAAGCTATTCCAGCTTTCTAGCAATGAACACAAGATTAGAAGAGCCCTAACCTCATCATCTAAGTTCACACTTACAGAACTTAGTTGATTTGTAACCGTATTAAACTCATTTAAATGATCAATAACAGATCCACCTTCAAACATCTTCATATTAAATAAACGCTTCATTAGAAATACCTTGTTGGAGGCCGAAGGTTTTTCATACAACTTACCCAGTGCGCTCATCAAACCCTCTGTTGTCGTTTCTTTTGAGATATTGCAAGCCACCGATGAAGCCCGGCTCAGCCGTATTGTTCCCAGAGCCTTTCTGTCAAGAACCTCCCATTCTTCGTCCTTCATGGCCGCCGGCTGCATTGCTCTTCCTCCCAACGGTAGGAATAGATCCTTCTGGTACAAATAGTCCTCCATTTGCATCTTCCATAACTGGAAGTTTTTTGCCGTTAAACTTCTCGACCTTAAACTTTCCATCTTTTTCCATTGCTCCCACTCAAACCAAAAACCCTAGCTTCCTACGGGTTTATCTGCCAAATAGACCTTTGGCTCTGATACAAATTGTTAGAAAAACAAGATCGCAGAGCAATAACAATAAACAGAAATGCAAATATAATCACACATACACATTACAAGAGAGACACAGATATATCGTGGTTCACCCAAGATGAGCTACGTCCACACTGAAGTTGCTAGTCCTAATTATTATTCCGTCCAGCAGCACAGCCACTGCACTTCCTCTTCACACTCTCTCAACAATCTCTCTTCTCGATCTCAGAGATCTTTACAATGCATAATACCTAATACATGAACCCTAGCCGTGTTACAATGACTTTCTTTTATAAGGGAAATACAATGGGAAAATACCACGGGTTACCCAAAACCATGGGCCCGAAATCTATTGGCGAAAACCAAAACCATGGACCGCCTGAGGATTGGGCCGGGGTCATAACCAAACCTGGGGTTCAAACACGGCTGAATCATCATCTATGAGACTGGAAGATCTGGCTCCACAACCAACAATTTCCTTAAGCCATATCGTCAAGACTATTATTTGGATTAGTTTAGCCTTAGCACTCCATTCCTAGACTTCAATATTGATTCAGTCATTGAGCCATTTCCTTTGTTGGTCTAATATATAAAATTTAGGTAACTCAGTAGCTATTTTACCAAGTCTAGGAAATCAACTACAAGGTATCATCTTTATTTATCATCTATTAAAGCCTTCAAAGTATCATGTAGCCTTTCAAAAGGATCTAGCAATTAAGCTAGGCTCGGGACACCTCTCGTGGCTAATCTAGTTTCACCTCTAGTGAGACTAGGAAGCCTAAAGAGAGAAGAATCCTATTCGACGTGACACTGTCTTTTAGAGGTAGGATTCTTGAGCTATCACGATCTCAGTGGCTGTAACGCTCTGCCATCCTAGATAGGATTACACAATTCAGAGTCATTAGAGGTTATGATAACAAGACCTATAATTAAAAATCAAAATTATAATTCATTTAAATTTAAATTCAAAAAAAAATCACTTCTCACTAATTTGTACTCCTTTTGGACCATCTTCCCCGCTACTTTGCACACTGGGACTGCATCAGTAACAACTTGAACAACATTGGATGGCCCCACCTTTACAATGGCATCACATAATTGATCTATCACGAACAGAGTGTTCTTTTCTTGATTGGAACAATCAATGGCCTTTAGAAAATATGGATTGGATATAGAAGAGACAATGTTGTTTATCAATGGACAACTCCAACAATCAATCCAACCATCCATGACAATGGAGCATCCGTCTACACTCCAAGATGCCTTCAATGGTGCCATTTCCTTCTCAAGGTGTGCTTTCGCTTTGTCCACCAACATAGTTCGGAGCTTCTCATAACCAAGTGCCTTATACCCCTCAAGTCCATCATTAATGACACAGACCATTTGCTCAAAATAGGGTGAGCGGGCTGCATTTGAAAGGGGTGCCACATGCAAGAAAAAATCTTGCTATTGCAAGATCAACACCTTCTCTTCCCTTCACACCAAACATGTCATAAATGCCACCAGTTTTAGGCCTCTTGTGTAATGAAGTTGTATTGTTTTTTTTATGTTTTTGATGGCACACTCTCATCAACAAAACGAACTTCATCATCGAATGGCATTTCTTCTTCATTGGACTCATCATCACCACTAACATCACGACATGGCTAGGGAGGACCCATGAGATTGACTTGCTTGCTTTACCATCAGCCCTTTGCTACTCCCTTTGTGCACTAGGGAGTCTAGTGGGTCCTCCAAGTCTCTGATACAAATTTCAACTTGCTTCTTTAAAACATTCATAAAATGGGCTTTAACCCAAGTATAGCTACCTTTCCATTCATCATCACATAGGTTGTATTTTATCAATGTTGTCCCCCCTCCACCCTTTGTTGCTTTTGTCCTCTACAAATATTTCCATAGTGGATATTGATTGAGGATTTGATGATGCCATCTTGGTTGGAGAAATAAGGAGAATGGGGAAATGAAAAATGAAAAATCTGAAAAATTGAAACAAAAAACTTGGAAAATCTGTCAAGGCCCAGTCTGAAAATTCAAAGAGTCAAGACAAAGAAAGAATTAAAATACCTCAATCCTTCAATGCTAAACCATTTCTCCCTTGCTACTAGACTGTTCATCCCTTCTCTCCCTTCATTGTTGGACTGTTAAGAGTCAATTGTCAAACCCTTCATTGCTAGACTGTCTCCCTTCTACCGGCTAGACTACTCTCCATCTTCACTGTTATGATAAAAATGAGGTAAATGAGGGTGGATTTATGTGTCTAAAAACAGCTTAGGGTGTTTGGAGGGGGGCCACCTCCCCCCCCCCTGTCTTCTCCTTGCTTTTCGCCCAGCAGATTGAAAAACAAGCCCGCAAGCCGAACAGTTGTCTCTCATGGCATCCCCATTCACAGGGTACAGTGTCCCCAGTGGGTGCATCCCCGTTTTTCAGGGTATGAGAACCCTACCCCTAGAGATGCATACCCCTATAACATAGCCTTATCCTTTTGTTGACCATATCAAGTAACTACCTCACTATCTTATTAATTTTTTACCATGTCAAGAAGCAGAAATGTATAGTTTACCTTTTTCTAGAATAGATCTAGGGTTTTAGATAAAGAAATATTTTTTAATGAGGTAGTTAAGCATCAGGTCCTATATAAAGAGACTATACCTCTCATTCTTCTTGTTGTTGATTGGCATTTTGAAAACATTGTGTTGAATATCAATCATAAAGGTTTTGGAGGGTGTATGGGGACTCTTCTTCCTATGTGGCATCTTTTTCTTACTTCAAGATTCAAGCTGGAGGTAATGTTATAGATTGCATTGTTTTCTTTGCTTTCTCTTGGGTCATTAAAAGGGTATTATTACCTCGTTGGGGGGAATCGCAAGTTAATCTCTATTCTTCTCTTCCTTGCATCTTTGCTTTAAGAGTGTTATTGTTTGCAAATTTACCTTGATTAGGATTGTGCAATACTAACCTTTTTTTTCGTAGAATGAACCCCGAAAAAGCATAGGAGGAAGGAGCTTCTGCTTCCCTTTGTGATCTTGTGCAAGTATCTCCAACTTACCAAGTAGGATGGGGTTAGCTCATGCAATTCTTCTCTATCGGTGATATTCAAGTAAAGCCCTCTTAGTTCATCTTCTTTGACTCCATGGCCCTAGTTCTATTTTGGCACTAGTCTTTTCTTTCAACCACCAAAATCTAAAAAATATATTTTTGTTTTAAATAGAAATCTGCAAATTAACCCTAAGATTTCATTACAATTTCATATTTCATATTTCAAGTCTATATGCTCTAAAGAATAATATAAAGTAGACTTAGCCCTAAAAATCTGAATTATATTTCATAGATCTATCATTTTCATATTCAAATTTTCAGTTGCTCGTTAGTTTTCAAGTGATTTTATCTTTATTTCGAGTAACAAACTAATTTTCTGCAATTTGGAAATCGCATACTTGTGCAAGAAAACATATTTTTGCAATTCATTCCTTGGATTTAAAGATAAAAGATTTTTGATGATTGAATTGGCAATTAAAAATATGCACTTTCTAGCATTATTAAATCATATATTGCAGATTTTGTCATTGATCTAAAGTTGATTTCTTGGGTTAATCTAATAAACTTACAGTTTGGAATTAATTCAAATTCTGCAATATTCTCATGTGATATTCCATAATTTCAAGTTTTCCTTTTGCTCATTCAGTAAAATTCCTTAAAAGGAATTAACTAGTAAGGAAAGTTCAGCACATTTTAATCTCACATAAGTAATCTAACTTGTATGTTTCTAAACACATCTATATCTTCACTAATTAAGCAAACAGATCCTCATGTTTGGGTTGTTGATCTTTGTGGTTTAAGTATTTATGTGTTTCTACAAGTATTTATCTCTCTCATATTCACTTAAACAGTGTTAAATCTGAAGTATTGTTATAAATATTTAATCATCTTGTATTTAAGATTTATTTCTTGCTAAGTTGTTTACATGTGCTTGATCTTAATATTCTTGTGATAAACCATCTTAATCTCACACTCATTTGGATCTACGCTTTCCTAAAGCAATCTCTTTTGGTATTGAATTCATTTGAGCATTAAGTACAAGTTCTTTTATTCATTGATCTATTTTTCATTTGTACTTAATAGTCTAGAAGCACTCTAATTGTTTCATTATCCAATCTAGACTCATTGATCTAATTGTTGATTTAATAAGGAAGCCCCCCTTGGCCTTGGATGAAAGAGTTGGTCTAAAGAGAGAGATCGATTGTTAAGGTGACAGTGGCAATCAATCTAAGCTTGCACCCATGGGTTGAGACTTTTTCTAGTTAAGTGCAAGTGAAGCAGTAACAGGGTCTAAGCGAAATGTCTCCCAAATAAACAAGATATCATTTGAGAGGGTGGAAAACTTGAATGCATCTCATTGAATTTTTTAAAGGTTTCTTTTTATTTATACTGTTAGTTTTATTTAGTTCTTATGTTTCATTTCTTAGATGGGGCACTAGGTCCTGTTGCCTCAGTGCATGCACATGGAATGTTTTGATGCACTTTTACAGTCCCATTAGCTGCTTTGGGTTAGCTCAAGAAATTAATATAATCTTTCTTTTCAGACAGCTACTGCATGAAGCCTTAAGTAAGCATTTCGCAATGGCCCAGGCCTCAAACAATCTTTTAATTCTAGTATCATGGAATTGAATGAAAGTGATCCAAAGTGACAGCATTCACGTTATAACCAGAAAGATGTTCACAAACAAATACAATGGGAAACTAATTATATCCTTATCATAAACACATCACTAACACTTGAACATCTGAATATTTCTTATCTTTTACTCCTGAATTAATATGGGTATAGGCTTACACAATAGTTTTCCCATATTTGTGGGATCCGAGCAAAGAAAAATATTGCATGTTGGGAAGCCTGCACAAAATTTGGTAAAAAGTTAGTATCAAAGCACACTGGCATGGACATTTCATAGCAACACAAATTTATTCATTTCATACTAAATATAACTAACCTATAAACCTACCTAGGCCAAAATAGCATTCATGCTGTTTCACCAAATATTTGCATTGAAAAGATTCAAGGATATAACTTTCCGGTCTATGAAATACGTTATTATAAAATGTAGAACTATGATATGAAAGTTTCAACTCACGTATAAGGCTTCAAACAGAACTGGATCAATTTGGCCAGCAATAATGGTTGGTGCAATAGCACAATATCTAAAACATAAGTTAAACAAACAAGAAGAAAATAGTATTATCAGTTAGACAAGTTATATTTTCTTTGCAAGGTGAATGTATGGATATTTAAAAAAATCATTCCTGAGGAATCCTTCTTAGCTCGCAGATTTAGGGAAAGCACTTGGACATTCTTAAAATGCATTCCTTCAAAGGATACATTGCTGATTTTAGCAGAGCCCAACCTCGCGAACGAGGTGAATAATAATAAATGAGGGCTATTAAGACAATTGCTGCAAACACAAACACCAATGAATAAGAAGTACATCACACATGCTTGAAAAGATACCTTTTGCAACCTACATAAAGCTGGTTAATATTTCCAATTACACTAAAAAAACAGGAACTGGTATTATTATTCACCAGCATAAATCCATCTTAAACCCGGATCTATCAAGCACCAAGAGAGATCCAATTTCTTAAGATGTAAATTTTTTTATCTTAAATTTTTTACACATCAAGGAAAAGCTTTACACCTCAAAGCATTTGATCCCTTTTGGTGCTTGAAATATCTGGGTTTAAGATGGATCTATGCTGGTTTTAATTTTTTTATTTTATGAGCCAAGATAAACTTTTTTAAATATTATTGGGCATGGATTATTCCCGTTCAACAATATCATGATGTCTCAATAGGATAATTTTCTCAGCATCAAATTTTTGTATCATATTATTTATGTCTGTCAAATTGTTGTTTGACATGCAATTTGTTTTTCTTTTGTTTAATTTTTTATTTTTTAAGCCCGCATCTATTTTTTTATTGATTTTTATTTGTGGTAATGTTACATTACAACATTACAACATCTCCCCCAGAATGGGCAGTAGAGAACCTCGCTACTCTTGGTGCAATAATATACAAAACAAAACACAAAACCAATCTTTATTTTGCAGGAAACCCTATACCTTGCAAGAGGAGGAAAACTAGCTCCCCATAAGCTGAGAAGGGTAGATCTTTGTGTAGACAATATGCCAAAGCAATAGTAAACCCAACGACTTCAAGTTCAAAAGATGCCACACTCAGACCTTTGATGCTCCTGTTTTTCAAAATTATATAAATCTGCCAAACAAAATGAGAATCCAATCCCACAAAAACAAGCAGAGAATTAGAACCAAAAAATCATGAATAACAATGATATTATAGTGATCATTCTTGAACCATAAAGTATTTCAACTTAATTCTTAAAAAAAATTATAAATGTCTCCAAAACCTGAAAAATAACACGTTATTGGCACACCAATAAACATGAAAAAACAAGAAGAATGTCTCCAAAACCTGAAAAATAACACGTTATTGGCATACCAATAAACATGAAAAAACAAGAAGAATGGGTGCAACTGCAACAATCAACTAAATATACTACTGTTAAAAGGATAATAATTAATCATAATAAACATTGAACCCCAACATTTCCATAGAAGAGTAAATTATCTTTAGGGGTGACAAGTGCAAGGGGGGGTCATTTTTTATCCCAAGGGAAAAGTATAAATAGGCTTTGCATGGGGACTGGGCACTGCCATTAACAATGAGGCAAAGGCACTAGCAGTGTATCAAGGACTACATTTAACTAAGTCTCAAGAGGTAACGAAAGAATTGTTAGACCATGAGTCCCTATACAATCACAAAGTCCAAGATCACCTCCATGAGTTGTTATCCTTATCTACTAATAAGGTGTCATTCTTACCCACTGATTAGTTGTCAGTGAGATCTAGATCTAGAGGTGGTCAAATCCATGTACTATATATTGACATCATTGGATGAATATATTGTGTTGAGAATGGCTTAAGCCTTTTCCACCAGTTCTTGACTTGTGTTCTATTTCTTAACATGGCATCATAGCCCCTCTAGTCTTAAGGCCCAAGGGCCTAGTAGCTCCTCCATGGTAATATTCCATAGGAGGCCATTGAAAAGTCGATAATTAATTAATGGAGATGCTATGAAACTCCTCCATGGTAGTGATCCATGAGAGGCCATTGAAGAACCAATGCACGCCATAAGTAGGAATGGATCTAGGAATTATAGAGTGGAGTGTCGTATTTATTTTGCTACAGAACATATATGGCTATTGAGCTATTGTTTGGAGCAGATTGAACTGTAGAACAAAGGAGATCAAATCCAAGTTCGCAGATCTATTGTCAATCAAATATGTTTCATGATCTGTGCTCGAGTGATTTGGAAGGAGGCTGTGGACCTACAAACCTGTTGATGATTGCATTATCATTTACAAAAGATTTAGTATTTGTTTATTTTGGATTGAGTGCAACCAAGAGTAAAGCAAAAGATTATTGCCCATGTCGATCTGCCAAGCTATTTGACTGATGAAAGAAATATCAGAGAAATGGCATATGCATTTTTTTTCCATTCAAAACAGGTGTAATCCACATGTACCTTGTTCCTGGCCATGCCACAAAATCTTTGTTCAGGAACAACAAGCCCATGTGGTTACTTTACACTCATGTGAGTTGATTGTAATAACCACCTGTGTGTTCAAAGACAACATCAGGGTGAGCGGCTCACCGTGAGCCACGTGGACCTAAAGGGATATGGATCCTTCCATGATGGATTTGCTTGATCTACAAAAAAGGACCATGACAAGGTACCCATTAGCGGTTTCATTTCTATTGGATTTTCTTTAATGATTGTCGGAGGAAGACATCCTCCTATGTATATCTACAGGAACTCCCACCAACCCAAGTGGCTTGTGGATAGAGGCATTCAACTCTCCTCCTGAAATCTTCTTACCAATTCCAGATCTTCAGTTTCTGCATCTGAAACTAAATTCAACAGCTCATCTTCTTCTGGCTTGAAATCTATTCAAGATTTGAAATCTACTTCACTTGAACAAATATGCAGGAGATTTATCATTGACCAAGAGGGCACATAGGATTGCCCAGTTGAAGATGGAAGCAATTCCTTCCCAATCTTAACATTGAATCACACTACCAGATCTATGCACTCTAAAACTCTAAAAGAAATTGTGATTGACAGCTTCTTTGTAAGTGATCACTTCCCCATGTGATAGTAAAGTCTTGCTTGAAAATTGAAATATTTTAGTCAGCAGAAACCAGAGAGAATCACGATTATATGCAAACCATCTTCCTTAGTAGAACCATGAGTGAAGGGACAGAATTTCAGAGATTCACTCTATCTCCAGCAGAGAACACGGATTTCTCCTCACAACGGCCATTTCAATCACATGATCCAAAATGTATATATTGCAAAGGAGTTAATGTTATTGGTCGTTGTAATGGTGAAAATTTATATTTTATTAATCACCCTTATTCTAATGATTACCTTCTCAAAAATTCAAGGTTTATTTTCTCATAAAAAAGGATAGAAGCCTTCACTAGTTCACGGGGGGGCTTATTCATTTCATCTTGTGGTGATTGAGGAAATTCAACAAACTTGTTTACTTCAAAGTGAGGCATTGTATGATTCCAATTTTGGTATCTTGATATCCAGATGTTGTATAGGGTATGCTCTTCTGTGTACACTAGATCAAAACTACTTGAAGAGGTGCATGTTCAAGGGGACTCTATTGTAGTATCTTGGAAATCTTTAACTTTTGCCTTAAGACCTTGGTTCATCCCGAAATTTGAATAGGGGGATCAAGGATATTTTGTATGCTTGAGTGACATTGGACTTGTGGTGTTTTTCTTGCCTAGTCATTGCTTCGTAAGTATTGATGTTTTGTAGCTTGGACAAGTATTTCCATGGGGTGGGTGTCTTACCCATGGGAATCGTCACCATGACCTCTTAGGCACTTAGAAAATTCACTTTAATTAAAGGACTTAATGAAGTGAATGCCCTTTTATAATTAACTGGGGTTAATTTGGAGAAAGGCCTAAGTTTTGAGACTTTAGTGATTTAAGTTAATCAAATGAATCTTGGCCCTTGATCTCAAGTTGATGAGATCTAATCTTGTCAATTGAAGTTAGGGTTTTGGTTCAACCCAAAAGTTTACAAGGGAGATAAGGGGAGAGGAGAAAGACACAAGAGAGAGGCCCAAGCATTTCAGTGGAAAATTAGGAGAAAGAATTTATGGTTTTCAGTCTCTTGGACAAAGGTGAAGGATTTTCATTCAAGAAGGGAAGAAGGACTTTTTTATTTCCAGGGCTAGAAGAGAAAAGACAGCAATCTGGAAGCAACAGGCAGTCGTAGCAACAGGGCAGAGGTAGCTAATCAGGAAAAACATCAAGCAGAAAAAGTTGCAGGGCAACTGTATGGATTCCGTACAACAGTATGGAACAGGCCGTACAGATTCTGTACAGTTGTACAGACAAACCATATGGAATCCATACAAACGTTTGCATACATATCTGTACGGATCTGTACAATCTGTACAGTCGTGTGGACAGAAAAGTACAGGCAACAGAAAAATTAAAAAATTCTGGGATTTTTTTGGGTTTTTCGTGGAGAAATCTGGGGCAAAATTTCAGCTGATTTTGGTCTTCTGAAGGGCAGATTTTGCCAGGTTTGTTGTGTAATTTCCAGGGCCATTTTCCCAAGAAGGGAGCCCTTGTAAGCTTGGATTATTTATCTAATGAAAAACTGATTTGAAGGGCAGAATTCTATTTGTGTTTTTATGTGATCTGTTTCATATTTGCTTCCACTATTTTGTTTACTATTGATAGATCTCAGCAATTGTAAAATAATCAGTGGGCTGAAATTAATTTTTAAGCAAGGAAATACACTAGGAATTATTTTATCTAGTGCTGAAATTAGAAAAATCAACAACAAGCACAAGCATCTAAGAATTAATTAAACCCCTACAATCGAAGGCAACTTGATTCAATTCAAGCACATACAATTAATGCCAATTAAACACATCTAATCAAATACCTACAAAGCATATTCAAGCATTCAAGTTGTTGATCACATCAGCATTCAATGACAAATCTACACCAGCGTTAATTCCAATTTGCATCAATTCAAATTCTTACTCAACATTATTTCAGCATTTGGTACTTGCAATGGTTCCTTTCTATAAGTGTCAAATCAAAATTAAGTTGAATTGCATTGTAATTGTCGGGTGCTTTCTCAGTTGAACCCGACACCCTCCATTTTTTTAGCCTAAATTGAAATTGTTGGGATTTTTTTGAGTCAATCACACATTTTAACTAAGCATATTGAACCAAGACCTACCTACACAAGGAGGCCTCGTTCAATGTTTCAAATGGCTCGAAGCCAAGAATTATTAGAGTTAGTGAACACTCTAATTCCTACTATTGAAGAAAACTCAATCACAATCCATAAGGGAACTCTTCAATCTGTTCTAACTTGTTTGCAAGTTTCGCAAGCCAAAATTGAATTTCTTCAGACTCAATCACAGCTCCAACATGATGAAATACAGCTCAAGAATCAACAACTTTTAAAGCATTCTAAACTAGTATTTGTTCAGAACAATCCCTTATTGGAATTTGATGTCCATAAATTTCCAATTCTAGATTCCAATTAGCAGTCGACATATGATTAGCACAATGATGCAGCTACAAATGAAGATGTGGATGAAGCTGAAGTTATACATGAACCTGAATTTCAAGAATTCACCAACGAAAACCTTTCCATGGTGCAGCAGCATTCAGAAAACCAACTTCCACAAATTTTCAAGCAATAGGTTCAAAATAATCTTTCCAAGCCTATCATCAAAACTTGGGAAGAAATCCACAACAATAAACACAAAACAAGACTAGAATATGGTAAGGAAGTTACTTTCATATTCTTGAATCTTGACTATTCCAAAGCAATCCACTTCCACAATGAAGGATTCTTTTAAGGAGATTCCATTTTCACCTATTTCAGTTCAACATTAGGGTGCTAAGTGCCAACATTGTCATCGAGTTAGTCACATGGAGAATCAATGTTTTGGTCTCCATCCTTGTCTTTATTGTGGGAAGAAAAATCAATCTTTCAAATAAATGTCAAAAGAGGAAAAAGGCTAAAAAGAAAACAGCTCGTTATGGCTGGATAAGTTCTTGGCAATGGAATCAACAATTCAAGAAGTTGCATAAGTCTTACCAGTTACCGTCAAGTTCAAACACAAGTGAGGACATATTTGCATAAAGAGGCTACATAAGAAAATGGATTTCAATCAATTGTTACAAATGATACTTTTGGGCATGATTGGAGCCCATTCTAATTCAATTTGAAAATTGACTCCAATTGGTACTCCCTTGTACCTTAAGGGGGAAAGTACACAAATGAAAAAAATCGTACTCTCTTGCACCATAAGGGGGGTTAGTATATTGTAAAAATGGTTAGTAGTCAACTAAAACCACCACAAACATTGATTAAGTGAAAAAGGTTAGTGGTCAACCAAACCACCAAATACATGGTATTAAATTCAATGATGAAACAATTATTGAAGAAGGATCCAAAGCTCAATCTTGGGTCCCTTCCACATCTCACCTTGCACCTAACTGGGGAGAATATCAATGATGATAGTCAGAATTCAAGTTTCAAAGTCCTATCTATCCAAATTCAATCAGCGTTTGGGAATTCCAACATTGCAACTAGTCTCCTCAACAAACTATCTACAATCCAATCAATTTCAATCAATCTCATCTAATCACCATATTTGGGAAAGATCTAAGATGGAAACTAGAATCCTCCCACTGCTCTTCAACTATTCATTGGGATGTTGTTTGACACTTAATTGTGTCTAAATTCAGAGAGCACTTCAGTGATCCTATTTGTTCACTAATAGCAGAAAGGTGATCCTATTTGTTCGCAAAAGACACCATATTCTTCTATCTAAATTACTTGGCAACTAAGTCACCTGACACGGGGACACGGGACACGTAGGACACGAAAATACGAGAGTCCGACACGGACACGGTGACCCCCGAAATCAGGACACGTAGGATACGTTTTATGTACATATATTTTTTTTTTTTAAATATATTAAAATTTAAAAATATAGACATATAGATCCAAAAATATTTAGAAACTAGAACATTTACAAATATTCAATAGAAATTAGAATAAAAACACATTAATGATTACACATTTGTCATTCACAAATCACGATTCACAACACATTTGTCATTCACAAAGTGACAAATCACAATGAGACACAGATGCATGTCGGAACCATATTTCTCATTAAGTCATCAAAATCAAAATGTATACATATATGTCGGAATGCCACTGGGCACTGGGCCACTGGCAAATGCCAAATAGACTAATACTAATAGTAAATACAAAAAGGGGTGGATCAAGATGGGAGAATCCCATATGTCAGTAGTCCTCCTCCATGCCTGAATCAACATACTCATCACTGCCACTGCCACTGCCACTGCCCTGATCCTCATCCTCCTCCCCCTCCTCCTCCTCTCTGCCCATCTGACGATCTGCATCTGCTGCTGTGGAGGATGACCCCTCTATACGATCACTCTCATCAAAAGTGACCGGCTCTAGCACTGGATCATTAAGATCCATGTTGGCTAATGCCAACTCAGTACTGCTGTCCAAACCCATATCATCAGGAAAGACATCCCACATCTTTGTCTTTCCCTTCACCCACTCCTCCCTCTTCCTGTAAATAAGACGAAGGTTGGAGTGCACATACACCATGGACTCTGCCCTGGACTGCTCAAGCCTGCTCTTCTTCACACTGTACAGGTTCCCATATGTGCTCCAATTCCTCTCACAACAAGAGGATGATGTAACTTGAGAGATGACCCTGAAGGCTAACTTCTGTAGAATAGGGGATGTTACCCCATGAGTTGCCCACCAACGATAGGGTGTCTTACCCTCCCTATCTCTAAGCACATCATAGCCTCCAAATATCCCAGTGCCAGTGGAAAAATCTACAAAGCCATCCTCCACCTCCTCAAGCATGTCTCTATCCTGAAATAGCCGTCTAAGTGCTATCTTCCTCCCATTTGCAATCTCTGCATCCATGTGAGGAGGGACTCTGTGTGAGGCCCCCGATCCACCAGTGAGCCACTCCTGAGTGTAGAACTTGGGGTTCAAGGAGTGGGCCAAGCAATGCAAAGGTGTGCAATTCTTATCCCACCTGGAGATAAGAATATCCCGAATAATGGTCCATAAGTTCTCTGCCGATGTCCCATACTCGGGACACTCATTCTCCATGACAATGGACCTCATGGACTCAATCATGGAATCCCACCCCTCATAAACCTCTGCTAGGATGGGCTGGTCCGTGTCTGCATACCGCAACAAAGAAATGATTGGCTCCATGATCTTAATAGTAAGATCCACCGTGTCCCACCAACCATCATTTAACACCAAGTCCTTCACCTTTTGTGAAGCAGCCTGATCCGTCTTTCTCCAAAAAGCCCAAAACTCTGAAATCACCATGGACCCAAGAGCGGTTTTGACCTCCCTCAACCTCTTGAGCATGATGAATGAGGAAGCAAACCGAGTATCTGCAACCTTCAGCAATGAAAGCTGTGTGTACTGTTTGTAGATGGTGAGGGCATTTGTGTGGTTTTGTACAAAGTTACGGATATGGCGTGCATCCTCAATAAGGTTGTCAATCCATGCCACATCCGAAGCAATGGCTTTCAGTGCTAAATTCAAGGAATGGACAATGCAAGGTGTCCAAAAAACCTGTAAGAGCAATAAAAGCATGTATCAATGACTCTACAACACTAACATTGCAATGACCAAATTCAAACAATGAGCAAATTAGAAATGAAAGGTGTCCAAAATGAACATACCTGTGGATATTTAGCTTCCACAATCATGCCAGCAGCCTTGCAAACAAGTGCATTGTCCGTGATGATTTGTACACACGACTCAACACCCACTTCTTCAATGGTTTTGATGAATAAATCACCCATAAATTGTGCATCCTTGTATTCGCCAAGAGCATCAACCGCTTTCAAGAACACCGGTCCATTTTGGGAAGATACCATGAAATTGATGAGTGGATGGCGTGCGGGATCCGTCCATCCATCAGAAACAATACTCACACCGGATGAGGGCCATGTTGATCTAATTGGCTCAAGAATTTTATTTACCTCCTTCTTTGCTTTAACCAACAATGTGGTTCTAAGCTTCTCTGAACTAGGAGGCACATAACCATTTGGAGCACGTTCCAAGATAGTTTTAACCGTCTCAAAATACAATGGTGACCGTGCAACATTGAATGAAATGAAGTTGAGGTAGAAGAAAAATGCAATAGTAAGGTCTACCTCTTCTCGCGCCTCTTTTTGGAAAATCCTATCCATTGGACCACCTGTAGATTGCCTCTTTCTTGTTTGATAAGTATCCCCACGCCCACGCCCATGCATGCTAGGTGGAAATGGAGGCTTGGTGCTAGAGGACTTCCTCAAGAATGGAAGAGGATCATCCTCTTTTTTCTTGCTTGCTGCTGCCACCTTCCCTAAGCCAACATGATCCTCTCTTTCCATATCCCTCCTTTGGTGAACAGTCACCGCTTTGCATGAAGAAATCCCACAAGAAGGAAGGGCCAACAAATGGCCCTTAACCCGGAAATATGTGCTCATGAACTCATGCTTGCAAAAATTGCATCTCCAAGACACATTGCCTCCCCCACCAAGCTTTGCCCCGGGCCCATCTTTTCTTGTCACATACTTCCACAAAGGGTATTTTTTTTCTTGGGCTTGTTGTCTTGCTAAAACAGGGTTAAGTGGAGCCATAGAATGAGCTCCACTAGCATCCGATGGAGCACTTGACGGAGGAGGAGAACCGCTTGTGCTTGGTGGAATAGGAGGGGAGGCACTAGATGGTGCATTTCTCCCTCTCCTTTGCCCCCTACCTCCTGCCCTAGCTGATTGAGACATTCTTTTTCTTTTGTGATGGTTGAGCTTGCAATCCTCTCCACAAATCCACCGGAATGCACTTGGAATCGCTTGGAAACGATGGATAGCCTTCAAATCTCCTTCAAAACTCCTTCACCTGCACATAAAACTCACTCTCAATCAAATGCTTCCTTGCAAATGACAAAAAGAAAGGCAAATTCTGATTTTTAAGTGAACTCGGGCGCACTTTTCCGCCAAAAACGTGTCCTGTTTTTCATCAGCGTGTCCGACAGTCGCGATTCGTTCCATCAGCGTGTCCGATTCGCTGGGAAAGTCGTGTCCCGATTCAGGATTCGATCCAAGGTCGAATCGGACACGAATTCCAATCGAATCGTGTCCGATTCGACCGATTCGGGACACGGCAGGGGTCAAGGACGAATCCTGTTTCTGAGCTTGGCAAATAACCAAATTGTCAAGTAATCAAAAATTGTTCAAACATGGCAGTTGTTCACTTCCAAAAAAAATTGCTCTCTTTCAAGGTTCATTTCAGATGAACCACTCACCATCCAGATTTGGTAGTTTTTCAAGCATATCTTCATCAAAGCTCAATTCAAAAGCTTCAAATTGAAGATTGAGATGATACTAGCGTATGCACTGATTCTTGTTTCCTTACTCGTATAATTCTTTGGACTTATAATTGAGAGGGGGATTGTTAGACTGTGAGTTCCTAGACAATCACAAAGTCTAAGATCACCTGCTTCTGAGTTGTTATCTTTATCTATTGATGAGGTGTCATCCTTATCCACTAATGAGCTGTCAATGAGAGCTAGATCTAGAGGTGGTCCAATCCATATACTATATATTCATATCATTGGATAAATACATTGTGTTGATAATGGCTTAATCCTTTTTCGACAGTTCTAGTCTTGTGTTCTATTTCTTGACAAGAGTTAGTGGTTGGAGGCTCCTCTGTCATCATTTGATTTCTCAATATCAATCTACTCAAAACATTGGGCTTAATTTGTTGATACAAAAAACCCTGGAATTAGCCAATATCTTTGAATCTATCTCCTTTTCTCATGTTCTAAGAGCTCAAAATGTTGAAACTGGCCATCTTGCATATGCAGGGGTGCAATTATGTCAAGGAGTAATGAGAATCAACAGGAAGGCACCTTGTTTTAAGCCCCTCCCATGACATTAATGCACATGAAGTATATCATGGATGTTCTTCACAAGAATTTGAACATGTATGTCCAAAAGGACATGCATTTATGGCCATCAACCTTGCCCACGACCCAATGCTTAAGGTTGGTGGCACATGGGAATTTGAGGAGGGGTTGTTTGCGAAAATTCCAAACCCTAGGTGACTATTGTCCTTATGTTCTTGATCAAACAAGTATGTTATTGGATTGCAGAAATATAATCCTTCACGTAGCAATAACCACACAATAGCTAGAAAGGAAAGAGCAAAAGCCCTCCAATCAGGAAAAGGACCAAGTTGAAGCCCTCCAATAGGAAGGGTTTGTTTGTTGGTTACAGTGAGAATTCAAAGGCCTACAAGGTCTTTAGTCTAGAGAAAAGAAAGATAGTCATTAACAAAGATGTAAAGTTTGAGGAAGACTTTGCATCCAAGAAGTCTCATGAGCCTATTTCAGTGATAAAGATGAGGAACATAAAGCTTAGAAGGTTGAGCCAAGATCACTAGAGACTTCCAATTCAAGGCAATAGCCTTCAAACACGAAGGATCCACCAGTCTTATTAAGAGACCTCAATGGTTCACTCAAACAATGAGCGATGTTCAGGAGCATGTTGAGACTCTTAGGAGCACATTCAAGGAGAGCAAAGCAGCATCATAGATTTTGAGCCTTCCAATTTTCAGGAGGTAGGAAACCAACAAGTTTGGAGAGATTCCATGGTGGAGGAGCACACATCCATCATGAATAATAATGTATGGTACATAGTGCCAAAACCGAAGGGGAAATCAGTAATGAGTTCCAAGTGGATCTACAAGATCAAGCATGCAACATATGGTAACATCGAGAAGTACAAAGCGAGGTTTGTGGCAAGAGGGTTCTCCCAGAAAGAGGGAGTGGACTACGAGGAGACTTTTGCTCCAGTCGCCAAATACACTTCCATTAGAGCAATTATGTCTTTAGTTTTGTTATGGGATGGAGGATACATCAAATGAATGTGAAGATAACTTTCCTCTTGAGGAAGAAGTGTACATAGAACAATCTCAATGCTTTGAGATCAATGGGAAGGAATCCCATGTTTGCAAGTTGAAAAAGGACTTATATGAACTCAAGCAGTCACCAAGAGCATGGTATTCCAAGATCGATGGATACTTGCAAAGTATGGGCTTTACCAAAAGTGAAACAGATTCTAACCGGTATCATATATTTGTTGGAACTGATCTACTTATTTTGGTGTTGTATGTAGATGACTTGTTTCTTATAGGTTCAGAGAAGCTCATTATAGGATGCAAAGAATATATGGAAATTGTGTTCGAGATGAAGGACATTGGCATGATGCATTACTTCTTGGAATTGGAGGGGTTTGGCAAAGACCGGGGGGGATTTTCCTTCGACAGGGTAAGTATGCGATGGATATCCTGAAGAGGTTTCGAATGGAGGACTGCAAACCTATGGCCACACCTATGATCACTAATCTAAAGAATGTAACAACTTCATATTCAGAGATGGTGGACCCTTACGTTGTACAAGCAACTGATAGGTTCCTTGATTTATCTAGTCAACACGAGGCCATATATATGTTTTGCAATATACATCTTGAGTCAATTCATGGTGAAGTCGAGGCAAGAGCATTGGGTAGCAGCAAAACATGTACTGAGATACTTGAAAGGCACAATGGAATATGGTCTAAGATATCTTGCAAATGGTGAAGCTGTAGGCGTATACAAACGCAGATTGGGCAAGCAATGCATCAAAGAGGAAGAGCACCTCATGGTGCTACTTTTGATTGGAGTTAGCGAAGATATCCTAGTTCAGTGAGATGTAACCTTTCGTGGCACTTAGCTCAATAGAAGAAAAGTATATGGCAGCCAATACTAATAGTTGTGAGGTCATCTGGCTTCACAAGTTGATTTCAAGATTGTTTGATGAAGACTTGGATCCCACGGTGATTTACTGTGATAATCAAAGTCGTATCAAACTCTCTCAGAATCCAATGTTTCGTGACAGGTCCAAGCACATAGAGATCAGATATCACTTCATACAAAATAGGATTCAAAAGGAAGCGGTAAAGCTCCAATATGTACCCATAGATTATTAAGTTGTTGACGCTTTGACAAAGCCTTTAGCAAAAGCAAAGTTTGAAGCATTCAGAGACAAACTTGGGCTAAGAGGGAGTGCTGAAGAATATAGCTCGGACAAGAACTTTCGCACAAGTTCAATGTGAACATGCCGAAAGTGGTTCAAGATAATTTTATTTTGTATTTCACTTTAAGAAAAAATGAAAAGTCTTATACTTAGTTGTTGAGTCTAATAAAGTGTATTTAGTACATTAATGATTTAGACTAGGATTAATCTCAACCATACATCTCACTAAGAGATTAGGGTTTCAGCTAACGTATAAAGACAGGTCAAGATAGAGAGTTCAAACACAATTTTATGAACAGATATAGTGACTAGAAGAGAGAGCACAACACATTTGTCAGGAGGAAGTTTTGCAGCAACAGGTCGTACTGTAGATCCATATAGCAGTACGGATCCGTATGGTACCATACAGTTGAACAACAACAGGCCATACAGTAGTACAACAGCAACTGTTGTTTCTCAACAGATTGTGCGGGCCATACTGTCTTCAGTAGGTTGTACACCTCGGGTTGGGGTGGTTTTGTTTACCATACAACTATTGGTTTTAAGCAGCTGCGGAGGTTGCCTTGTAAGCTTTGATTAGTTGAATGATGAGCTGATTTGAAGGAGAAATTCCCTGTGTATGTATGTGTAATTGTTTTACCCTTCCACTATTTACTTTCCAGCTATTGTGTGATTGTTGCTATGTGACTTGTTTGGTTGAGAACATAAGGACTTCAGTGACCTAGGGTTTGAAATTCACACAACCACTACCTCAATCTGACCCCATGGCTCCAGGAAAAGCCCTCGCAGCCTAATGGTGAACAACTTGGATCCGTATGTTAACATACAGTTGAACAACAACAGGCCATATGTACAACAGCAACTGTTGTTTCTCAATAGATTGTGCAGGCCATACTGTCTTCAGTAGGTTGTACACCTCAGGTTGGGGTGGTTTTGTTTACCATACAGCTATTGGCTTTAAGCAGTTGTGGAGGTTGCCTTGTACGCTTTGATTAGTTGAATGATACGTTGATTTAAAGGAGAAATTCCCTGTGTATGTGTGTGTAATTGTTTTACACTTCCGCTATTTACTTTCCAGCTATTGTGTGATTGTTGCTATGTGACTTGTTTGGTTGAGAACATATGGACTTCAGTCACCTAGGGTTTGGAATTTTCACACGACCACTACCTCAATCTGACCCCATGGCTCCAGGAAAAGCCCTCACAGCCTAATGGTGAACAACTCCTCACTCCTTGTCAATGGGTCCAACCCCTTTGCATATGTATGTGTGTGTCTATATATATATATATATATAATTTTAAAAATTAAATAAATTTACAAAAATAAAATATAAAATATAGACATAAAGATGTAAACATTTAGAAAATAGAAATAGATCAAACACAAGTTGGGACACATTTTTTGGCACCCCATGTGTCAAATATGTAAGGAGATGTGTTATTCAAGTGTCTGACATGTGTGGGACAAGTGTCCTATGAATCTCTGACACTTGGACCAAGAGTGTCCAAGTGTCCCACTAACAATGAATTTGTCCATGTATGTTCAATGTTAATGATCCAACATGTTCCTTAGTGTGCTTATTGATTTTAGAAGTTCAAGATCATGGTGAGTTCTAATTCCAAAGATTATCAGAGTGACACAAGAGACACTCTAGCCCGTGCTTCAGTTCAATTCTATTTTTAGCAAGTTATCCATGCGTGCATGCACATGCAATGATGCAACACTTGGAGATGCATGGGAGGGTGGTTGCTATAAAAGGGTATTCTTTGATTCTCATTATCATGTATAATCCCTTGGGATCTGGTCCTACAGTCTGCCAATTGTCCAATCTATTATTACATGCTACAAATGGGGTTGCAGCAGAAGTCCAGACTCCAGACATGACAAACGATGATATATACCAAAGGTCCAAATCTCTAAGATAATGGCCTCAACTCTGAAAACTGTGGTATACTGATTCCGAAAACCATTGGGACTTAGTTCAAAGTCATTGATGGTAAAGCGCCACGATGGCAAGAAGAAATGTAGATGGTATACCAAAGAGAAACATGAACATGAAAACAATTAAGCTATATTTCAAAAGGGCTGAAGCCTAACGAATATGCTATGGGATAGAGAACTATCACTCCCTTTATAATGGGAAAGGAAAGAGAACATGTCCCTGAAATTATCCTATGATATATTAGGAAAAACTCTTCATTTGGGATATACGGCATTGCAAACCAAATAATAGCACACAAGCATAACAGTTTGACAATAGAAAGACGCAACTTGGATAACTATGAACTTCAGAAATTACAAAGTGGACAAAATCCACAAAAACAGAAGCCAGGCTTCCTCAAGATGGACTTGCAAAACATGAAAAACACCTGACTTTGAAGTTTAAAGGCTTCTCGGCAAACTTTTGAATGCTGTAGTTTGAGTTGCACTAACTGGATCAAAATGCAGGTCAATTTCCTTCAAAAGATCAACTGTTTATTGGATGCTGCCAATTGATTCAGCTATCATAACCCCGATCTATTAAGCATGATACAGCTATCATAACCCCGATCTATTAAGCATAAGGAGGGATATCGGTATAACCCATCAACCCTCAAGCTCAAGATCAAGATGAAGATGGATCTATGTTGATTTAGAAGAAATAAATAGTCTTTTCTGATGGACAGAGCCCAGGTAATTAAAATCCAATTGAAGCCCTAGTAATAAGGATTTGAAATTAACTAAAAAATTGGGAGTTGGCATTTTGGATCGCACGTGAGCAAATAAACATTGAAGAAAAAACAGTCAAAATTCTACAGTTCCGTAAGATATTCATTTGAAAAAAAATACAGAAATTGAACCACGCTTCTTCAACATGAAAACTTTAAATGGTATGAACCTGAGGGACTTTGACAATTGTTGAAGCGGCAACAATGCAGTAACCGAGAGCTTTAGACAGCAGAGGCAGCAGGCAGTCCTTGTGCGGAAATTCGCCATTGCTGAGAGAAGTGAGCAAACACGTGAAATTTATGCCCAGAATCTCAAACTCCATCTTCTCCTGCGCTCAATTTCCTCTGCCTCTATCTCTGATGTCACTGCAAAAAATTGCATTCAGTCTCATACATATGCCGTCAAATTTTATATATTGCTTTATAATACGTGTTATAATACGTGGGATACTACCGTCGATCCAAATAAAAAACATAAACAATAAAATATGTATATGCTAGACTACTGTTGGTTTAAGGATTTTTCATGTAGTTAATTCTGGGGTTATTCGCAGTTTATAAATTTTAGCCCTCAAAATGCTATACAGAGGTTCGTTGCTCCATAAAGTATCTCATACATTAATTATGACTTTAAAATTAAATTATCATAAAATGTTAATATATAAATGTAAAATAAATATATATAAAAATATTATTTTAAAATTAAATTATTTTTTAAATTTAATGATGTGAATTTATTATTTTAAAATTAATTTTTTTTTAAATTTAATGATGTGAATTTATTATTTTAAAATTAAATTATTTTTTAAATTTAGTGATGTGAAACATTGGGCATCCATTGTTTTTTGACCCACTCAACTAATTATTTCTGGTCACCAGCTGTAAATTCCAACCTACCGACTACAGCACGAGATGTTAGCGTGGCAATGCGATCCAAATTTGTTTCCAAAGGGATAGAGAATCATTCCAGACCTTCACGGACTTTTAGGGTTTTATTCTGTCGTCTCTTCCTTGCTTTCGCTCCTTTGAAACGATCAGGCCACCCACCTCCAGTGATAGGGTTTGAAGACAGGAACCGAGAATCCACATCCCCAAAAATTTGTAACCCTCTCTTTATCGAGTCAAATTGAGGATGAGTAGTAGGGTTAAACCTACCGGTGATAGGAGAAGCAATACCCAAGTCGTTCTGATGTTGACCCATAGCATTAGTAGTGAAAGACACCTGTCCAATACAGTTGTTTCGCAGGATGCAAACCCCCAAAAAAACTAGTACAATGATATTAGGTTCCAGATGTCAACCTCGGACAGAAAAAGGCGGATAAGTTAGAATAGTATGAAAGAAGGTGATGCTCCCTGCAAAATGTATCAAAATAGTGCTCCTCCGACAAATAGGCGGCAATCCAAAACTATCAGGAGAATGCCAAAGATAGCAAACCCGACAAAAGTGCAGAAGTGACGGGGGAAAAAAAATACCGGGTTCCCGCAGAAAATTTATGAAAACAAAACAAAAAAACAAAGAAAGGCGATTCAAAAGCAACCCCGTACACATAAATAGTTCCCACTTTTTTTATACTTGGCTGGTACTGGGATGGTTCCGAAGAACCTTCTTGACTCCAAGTCGAGGATGCTTAAAAATAAAACCCAGTAGATCTATTCTGTTTGAAGTTAAAATATCTTAAGGGTAAAGTTACAAAGTGGATCCATCAGCGAAAAAATCAGGACATGCAAAAGTTAATGAAAGTGGAGGTTCAGTTGCAGCATATTTATTCATATTTATTGGAGATTCCATTAGATAGTCAAATTTTTTAAACTCTGAAACTCTTGGAAGCCGAGAAAGAAAAAATATATTTAAAGGAGGAAGAAGAATGGCGTTTGAAGAGTCGTGCCTTGTGGGTACAATCTGGTGATAAAAACACCAGATTCTTCCATTCTTATGCATTTGTCAGGCGGAACAGTAATACCATTTGGAAAATTTATGATCAAGAGGGAAATGAGGTTTATGGTGAAAAGGAGCTACATGCACTGGCAAAAAAACATTTCTGTTGTATCTACTCGGACGACAATGAATGTGACTTGCTATCACAACTTCAGGTTGCCAGACTATATCCCATATTTTTTGAAGATGAGGATGCTACTGATTTATGCAGGGAGGTTACTTTGGAGGAAGTCGAAAGCACTCTAAAATCCTTTGCAAGGGAGAAAATCCCTAGACCCAATGGCTGGTCTGTGGAGCTTTTTTACATTTTTTTGACATCATGGGCAGTGACATTCTGAAGATGGTTGAATATACTAGGACACAGGGATACATCTCGAGTGCCTTGAACTCTGCATTTCTTACTCTCATCCCAAAAGTTAATGACCCTCAGTCATTTGGAGACTTCAGGCTCATTGCATTATGTAATCTTGCTTATAAAATTGTATCAAAGATTATTGTTGGTCGCTTGAAACCAATCTTTTCAAGATTTATATCCCTAGAGCAGTTTGGATTTTTACAGGACAGGCAAATACATGATGCGGTTGGTATCACACAGGAACTTCTTCATATTATCAAGTGTAAGAAGCAGAAAGCCATTATTCTCAAAATGGATTTAGAGAAGGCATATGTCAGAGTTAGCTGGGATTTCCTTAGGATTGTCCTCATACAAATAGGGGTCTCAGCTCCTGCAATCAGATGGATTATGGCATGTGTCAATACTATGAACATTGTTGTTCTGGTAAATGGTGCTCCTACTTAGTTTTTTAGCTGTTCCAGAGGCATTCGACAAGGCTGCTCAATGTCACCCTTACTGTTTATGTTGGTTATTGATGGACTTAGTAGACTGATAATGAAAGCAAAGTCGGATGGACAGATTAAAGGGCTGAAAATCTCAAATGACTTATTTATCACACATGAATTATTTGTGGATGATGTACTAATCGTTGGTTCAGATTCTGTAGATGAATGGAGGGTATATCATGACATCATTAAGTTGTTTTGTAAAGCATATGGCATGAATGTTAGTTTGCATAAGTCTTCTTTATATGAAAATGTTGTTGGACCAGATTTGGTGAGGTGTATTCAATCATTCATGCCTTACAGTTGCTACAAGCTGGCTAATGGAATTACATACATCGGTTTCCACCTTAAGCCAAATGGCTACCTCATTAAAGACTGGCTGTGGTTAATTAGAAAATTTGAGTCTCGTATTTCTCACTGGACTTTTCGCCTCTTATCAATTGGAGGTAAGCTAATGTTGCTCAAATCGGTACTTATTGGAACACCAGTTTATTGGTTTTCTCTCCTACCTGTGCCATCTTTAATTCATTAAGAAAAATTATGTTTAATTTCTTATGGACCGGGGGTTTGAAGAAATCGGGCTTATCTATAATTGGGTGGGAGAGGATCTCACTTCCCTTTACATCAGGTGGTTGGGGGATAAAGGACCTATCGGTTTTCAGTGCTGCTCTTTGTTTGAAAAGTCTATGGAGGGCGTTATTCGGAAACGCTCTCTGGTCGAAGGTTATTCACCAAAAATATGTAAAAATCAAGGTTTCTCATTGGTTCAGGACGCCAAGGAAAATAGTGAGAGGGGCATCTCCTGTTTGGAATGGCTTCGTGAAGGTATACTGTTGGCTAGCGACCGAATTATGCTGGAAAGTTGGAAACGGATAGGAAGTGGCGGTTGGTGTGGATCCCATTATGGGGTTAAAGGGTGAATACCAATTATCTCCTGAGCTTCTTCGGATATTACAAAATGCTGGAATATATACCATGAACTCTATTGTTTCATAAAATGTGCAGAATTATTGGCTTCGTGCTGTAGATTTACATCTTCCAGTGAATATTGCTGCTGAATGGGACAATTACGTACTATCTCTAATTATGGTTGGTATTTGCATATGTTCTGGAGAAGATATGGTGGTTTGGGGTGGTAATGCAACCACTGGTAAGGTTACTGCATGCTCTGCATATAACTATATTATTAAGAGGCGATGCATTTTTCCTAACCATTGGTGGTACAAAAAAATTTGGTATTGCCATCTGTCGTTGAAACTTAAATGTTTTTTTTGGTAAGTGCTTATGGATAAACTCAAAACATGGGATAATCTTACATTGATGGGATGGATTGGACCAAGTCTATGCATTTTATGTAAAAACAATGCGGAATCATCTTCTCATCTGTTTATTGAATGCTTTTTCACTAAAAAGTTGTGGGAAAAGATATATCAGCATTTTGGTATTAATGTTATGTGGGGAGGCAGAAATGTTGAGACTGGTTTACAGTTATGGATCAAGGATTGCAGGCCACATTCTACTCTTCCAGTATTTGTATGTTGGGCTATTTGGTCTGTTAGAAATAAAGCAATATTTGAGAACAATGTCCCATTGCTAGATAATACATTCAATGTCATTATATGCCATTATCTATTATACCTGAAAATTGAGGTAGTACCTGTTAGAAGGGATATTGGACACTTTTAGCCTACTTACAGGGACCCTGCTATATTCTTTGATGGGGCTGCAAACATGGGAAATTGTGGTGCTGGGGGGGTTCTTTTTCTCACCCCGGAGCACTTCTATAGTCTTCGTCTGAAATGTGGAAGAGGGTCAAATATGAAGGCTGAGTTACTAGCTCTTTGGTGCGTCACCCGAGTGGCAAATATCTTTGGGCTGCCCAACGTTGAAATTTTTGGTGACTCGAGAGTCACTATCAAATGGGCCAGGGGAGAATATGAAATAAAGGTATTGGAACTGGAATATTGGTGCAACAAAATCAAAGAGGAATTGAAAACTTTCAACACTCTTTCTTTGGGGCATATCCATAGGGAATTTAACTACCAGGCTGATCAGATTTCCAAGCCGACTTTGGATGGGGAGGAGGGTATTTTGCAATGGGAGGAGTACTGTGAAAAATGCATGATTGACTCAGGGAATATGTTTCTTATGCACTAGACTGATTTTAGGAACTCTGTTTTGATTTTCATGAACTTTGTGATGTTTTCTCAAGTGGTCTTGATAGAAGTCGAAAGATTTGATCATGAACATTGGGAAATATGTTACTTATATTTTGGATATCATGTACTATTTGATTCAGTTTTTGAATATCAATAGTATGCTTTTTTTCGCGGGAAAAAAAAGTTTTTCAAGATAACAGCTCATCGAAACCCTTATTTCTGATGTAGCTTGAAAAATCCTTGCACCATGATGATAGTTTTGATATATATCTCTAACAATATTTTTTGGGTTGTCCCAAAAACCATTATTTGTGAACCATCTCAAAAGAATCCTTGCATTGTGTTGATATATATATCTCTCACAACCCTTTTTGGGTGGACCTAGCCATTATTCCTTCAGTGTTCATACTTTTCAACTTCCATGGTACACACCCGCAACCAAACCCACATGGAGACCACCAACCAAAATTTGCCCCAACAAAATACACCCCAAAACCTTCAAGCACTGACCTCATTAGTCACGTCCTTCCAACAATCAATGGATCATAAGTTTTCCGTCTTGACTCACTCCATGGACCAAATCCAACTCAAAGTGGTAGACAACACCAACACCTTGACAAACCATGACCTTATGACAATTGTTATTCCCCAACATGTCAAATTTGCTCCAACATTCGATAATCCAACCGATGAAGATGTATTCACTGAATACTAAGTCTCTCACACTCTCTTCCTAGAAACCCAACATCACTCATTCGAGGATAAAAATTCATGGTATTGCTTCCGAAATATTTACATGTGTGAATTTGATGACTCCGACCCCTTAGGTTGGGTGACCCAATGGAACATTATTTTTCGCTCCATGGCATTAAAGATGATTTTCAAAAGTTGAAAATCAAGGTTTTATATTTAGATTATGAAAGATGGAAATGGTACCAAAAATCTATCATGATTATGTCCATTGGAGCCAATTTGTGAAGATCCTTCGTTAGCGTTTTGATTGTGACACTCACTACTTGGGTAGGTTTTTCGAATTGCACTAGACTAACATCGCTCTGGACTATATTATAAATTTTGAGCAATTGGAAATCTACACGAAAAACCTCTTTGATTCTTTTTTTAGGAATGTTTCATCAGTGGTCTTAATGAGGGAATTCGTGCACATGTCCTTATGCAGTAACCCTCCTCTTGGTTGGAATCCTATGATAGAGATTGAGAAGTTGAATTGGTGATCAATGCCCAACCCAAGCACCCTTCATTTCCCAGTCACACAATGTATCCCATGGCTCCTAAACCCAACATCTCCATCACCTCGTCGCTACGAATCCACAAGTTGACCTTGAACTCCATGGCTGAGCATTAGCACCTTAGCTTTTGCTACAATTGTGATGAAAAATATTTCTAAGGGCACGTTGATGCCACAAAAATCCTAGCATCAATCAGCAAGGGATTATCCCCGGTAAGCAAGCCCAATTAGATCGCTCACCATTTGGTGTGGGGAATCCGTCCGGTTAATGGTCCAGTTAGTGTGTAAGATTTAAAGATTTGTTTTCTTTGCACCGGTTGTGGCCCGATCCACCATTTATGTATTTTAAAATTAAAGATGATATGCAAGTGCTCTAAACTAAATGCATGTAATTAAGCAAATCTGATATAAAACTGTTTAAGCAAATCTAATCTATCCTTGCAAGGAGCAAACTAAAAATATGAGTAATAAACCTAAAGAAATATCTAAAGATCTCACAGATAGCTATTTAGCCATAAAGATGCATTTCCAGCATAAGATAGAAGATATCAAAGATAGCTTTGATTTAATTAACACATTTCATTACTCATTTGAGATATACATCTTTGCACAGAAAATTATGAGAACATTCATCACAAAGAAACAATTCATAACAACAAGGAATGATCTCACAGTAATGTATAAATGACACAGGAATAATCCAGCAGACATTCAACACATCCTTCAGGCAAAAACACAGTCCCCTAGGCTTTCTTTAGGCAAAAATCGAATTTCTTATATATGTAGCAAATCAGTTCACGTACAAGACAGAAATGTCCTTTCACCTACCAAAAGTGCTCCTATCATTCTCTATTCTTCTATATATAACTTTACAAAATGCTCCAAGAGCTACCACGTGTCCCCATCCCAAAGAATCTTTTAATTTGTCTTTTAATACCCTTTACAAAATTGGAATAATCCCTAAATGTTTTTTACAAAAGAGACAAAATCTAGTTGTCCTTTATCTTTACGACTGAATAACAGAAAAGAAAAATTCCTAGCTTATCACTAGACATCTATGACTTCCAAGTCAGCTCCCAGATGGCACTCCTGCCTCTGCTAGCGCTTTTTTCCCAGATGGCGCTCTTGCCTCTGCTGGCGCTTTTTCAACAGCTGGCTTATCTGCTTCTGCTATATAACTCGCCCAAATGCCTATTTCTCATATAACGGTGTTGGTAGGTGAAGGGAGCATGAACTTTCGGGAAATCATATGCTTGGCTAGCTCTGCTTCAATGTCCTGCACTTATGCTGCTGATGTCTGGAGAATCTCCTGAAACAGGTGAGCATGTATGGATGGTTGCACGATGCACTAGTGAAGATCATCCGCTGTCAACACATATATCTTCCTCACGTACTCCATTTCTGTGTTTAGTTCATCCTTCAATTCAGACAAACGCTGCTCTTTGCTCGAAATGTTGATGTATATGTAACTTCGGAATGTATTTCACATTTATGTATATTATATTCCTATAGAGATATTATTATTCCTCTATACGGAAGTGTCGTCATTTATATTGTAAGTGTCGGGTTATTAGACCACCTTGTTTGGGGTCGGCCCTGTATAAGTCATGTGGGTCGAAGGGTTATTAGACTACCCTATTGGGGGTCGGCCATGTGGGTCAAAGGGTTATTAGACCACCCTATTGGGGGTCAGCCCAGTCAGCATTATATTATGTGGTTAAGTTCGAGCCTACATGAGTTAGGTAAAAAGGCAAGTCAAGTCAAGTATAAATAGAGTGCGGGAGGCACTCTATTTACTCACTCACTTCTCACACATGCACTCAAGGAGGAGTGGCGCACTTATGGAGGAGGAGGATCTGCTACTAGGATGTGTCTATCTCTTATGGTTGGTTGTATCATTGCTCTATCTATCTCTGAGGAAGTTATTGGGGTTTTTCACCTTTATGGTTTTCCCCAAGTAAATCTTTGTGTCTCTTGTGTGCTTGCATTATTGTCTCCATGATTGATATGCTGTAGATATGCTGTACATGTTGTTCTCTCAGTTAAGATCCTAGATCAGATTGAAGTAAATTCAGAAAATTTAACATGGTATCAGAGCTAGCCTGAAAGAAGGCATGATATGGCATGTATGACACTTGTTGCACTTACGATGCTAGGGCTTGATATAGCAAAAACCAGTCATCGTAGCAATTTCGCTATAAATCCGTTTTGGCAAAGTTTTCGGATTTGAAATTGTTACAGGCTGAAGCTAAGATCTCCAGGTATATTGTGTCCAAAGGACAACCTCTAATTCGTTGTACTTTGTGATTTATGATCTGTACAATATAGGGTTTCTGCCTCTTCCAGATCTGAGTCAAAATCAGGTGACCTTGGGAAAAAGGTCATATCTTGGGCTAGGAAGCTCCAAATGAAATTTCGTAAAAAGTGACAGGTAGTACACAGTCTGTACTATCTCAGAAAAAAATTTCAGAGGCCGAAGTTGAACCAGTGACACGTGGCACGCCGTACAAGTTCGCTCTCCTGTATTATCCCATAAACAGGTCACGTTGCGACATTTGGCATAACTCTCTCTCAGAGAGTCCAATTGAGGTCAGACCTGTCAGGATGGAAAGGTAACAGGTAGAACTATCTCAAAAAACTTTTTCAGAGGCCGAAGTTAAAACAGTGACACGTGGCACGCTGTACAAGTTCGCTCTCTTGTTTTATCCCAAAACAAGTCACGTTGCGACATTTGGCATAACTCTCTCTCAGAGAATCCAATTGAGGTCAGACCTGTCAGGATGGAAAGATAACAGGTCAGGCTATCTCAGGAAACTTTTTCAGACCCTGTGGATCAAAAGTTTCGGAGTTACACCAGAAACAATCAGGTACATATTTCTGTCAAAACAGAATTATTTTTTGGTACCTTCATTCATGGCTTCCGGAATTTAGGGCTTTGGAGAAAGTTGGAATTTTTGTAATCGGAGACCACGGCTAAATGCTACTCATCAAAATAAAAATTTAGAGACCAAAATCAGAATTTTTGGTTGGGAAGAAGGCCGGGCTTGATCAGACCCTAGTTCGGGACTTTGATCAGGAAAGTGGAAAATTAGGGCTTTTGTAAAAATGGGAATTTTTTGAAATCTGAGACCACGGCTGGAAGCTCCTCAGAAAAATAGAAGCTTAGAGCTTTGGATCAAACCTTTTGATTGGGTAGAAGAGTGGGATTCATCAAACCCCAGTTCAGGGTCACGTCCAGTGAATCCGAAAGTTTCAAAGGCAAAATTGAGGAGTGAAACTTTGCAGTTTTCAAATTCTGAATATACCAGTTTGATCAGCTCATCAAGGCGCATATTTCTATCCTTTCAGAAGTTTGAATTTTTGGGGTTTCTCTGACAAACCCATATCCAGCTCCAAGTCCAGTTCTTGCAAATCAAGTGGATTGGGTTAATCCTAGAAGAAGATGGATTGATCATCTACATGAGTGAAGAAGTTCCTGTTTCAGAGGGAGATGAGGCTAAGGCCTTACATAAGAAGATTACAAGCGATCTCGACAGGTATGAATCATCGAGGTATGTTTTGATATTTGTCCATGATTAAGTTTATGGTATGTTTGTCTTCATGTTATTACAGTTAAGTACAATTTTGTTTTTAGATTTGTCGTATCACCTTAACAAAATGATGAATGCATGATAGAAGATATTCATTATTTAGGGTGTTGACACTTATGATTGTACTAATGCATTATGGTGTTGTATGAGGTTTATGTTGTCTACTAACATGAAAGGTACACCAAGAAAGACAAATCATGTTCTGGTCCAAGAACATATGGTCATGATAACATGAGGACAAAGATTCATCCATTGTCATGGATCTCATAGAAGATCCATTTACGAGGTATGTATAACTTGGTTTTGTAATGGTTAACATATGAGACATGCAGGTTACTAGCACAAGTCACTGAAGAGAACCAGAAGACATTATGCGGGTATGTTAGACATAAATAGCTAGCATGCTAATCCAGGTATGTTTTTCCTATATCAAGCTAGAATCCTACCTTGTGTTAGGATCTTATACTATTCTGTTGTTGATAATGATTATTCACGAAGAGTCATAGGTTTTAATAATCATGGTTGTATGCATATTATGTTTCTTACCATAATTGATGATATGACTGGCCAAAAGAATCGTGAAGGTATAGGTTTGAATAATCACAAGTTTTATGCATATTATATCTCTTATCTTGATTGATGATTCAACTAACCTGAAGAGTCATAGGTTTGAGTAATTACAGGTTTAGACATGTTATGTTTCTTATGATTTGACTAACCATAAGAATCCTACATAAACCTTGAATGCTAATGCTTATTATTTTCTGTTTGAAATGATCATGACTATACATGCTTAAGATTATTGTGTTTTAATAGTATACTAATGAATGTATGATTTTATGAGATCACAAGGATAACACATTCATGATACTAATAAGCATGCATAGGGACCAAGGATGAATATGAGTTCAAGAACAGGTAATTTAGGAAGCAAAGATCAAGAGGAAGCACTCTCCAGTTGCTCCTGCAAGAAAGCAAAGGAGCACACTCCAGTTGTTCCTGCAAGAAAGAAAAAGAGCACACTTCAGTAGTTTCTGCAAGGATGCAGATATTCAGAGGGAGTTGACCATCTTTCTACATTCCACAACAGAAAAGTGTAGAAGAAGCTACTTCAGATTAGGACTCCAACAGCTCCTGCAAGGAAGCAAAGACTCAGAGGGAGTCCACCCAACGAACAAAGAAAGATAAGTATTTTAATCATCATTTCTTGCATATTTGTTTGTTTTAAATAATATTGTTCAATAATGTATATACTGATGTTCCTAGAATTAGGTTGTGTATTATGCATATTAGAATAATTGCATTGATGAACAGTATACTACTAATATACATGGGTAAGTGGCCTATGGCACTGTACAACATTCCATTGCTACTTATCTAGAATGAAACCTCTTTGCTAACATGTTGGGAGTTGTGCACACTCTTAACAATGTTCTGGTAGAGATTGGAAGGCATCTAGAAAGTTACGGGATATGGATTAATGTTGTATTGAAGCATTGACTAAGATAATTGCATGACTGTATGACATATTTCTTTATATGTAAGAATTTGTTCTGAAAATTATGAGATGTTTCTAATCATGCAATTTAACCTGTTTTGTAGGAAAGACCATATATCTTCACCTACAAAAGGACTACAACATTTGTTCCAGCAACAAAGATATCTATTGAAGATATTGAAGTTCCCAGGATCTGGGATGAAGAAATGGAATGCCATGATCCGTCGATCATGAAGAATGATGTTTGGGATGTAATCCCAAGACCTGAAGGGAAGTTTGTTATGAATTCCATATGGAACTATTAGATCAAGCATGTTGCAGATGGCAGCATAGAGAAATATAAAAGTGACGAAACAGAAGATACACCAGATGGATTCAAGACAGCTTTCTTGAATGGTGTAGTTGAAGAAGAAGTGTATGAGGAGCAGCCACTTGGTTCTGAGACACATGATAGGAAATCATATATGTGCAGAACTTGGTATGGTGAAGATAGATTGATTGCCGACACGCAGCGGAAGCTTACTACCGAGTTCGAGATGAAGAACTTGGGGATGATGCACTATTTGTTTTTGGCATGGAGGTGTGGCAGAGTGCAGAAGGAATCTTCCTTGGACAAGGGAAGCATGCAGTAGAGATCCTGAAGAGGTTCGGGATGATGGATTGCAAGGCCATGGCCACACCTATGACATCAAATCTGAAGCTTCTATGTGATGCTTCATCTGAGCTGGTTGATGTCTCTATGTATCGTCAGATGATTGGGTCCTTGATGTACCTGATGAACACGAGACCGGATATTTGATTTGCTGTGAACACATTGCGCCAGTTCCTGACGGATCCGAGGAGTGTTCACCTGGTTGCTGTAAAGCATGTTCTGAGGTACCTGAAGGGTACAGTGGATTATGGGCTCAAGTATGAGGCGAATCAAAAAGTTTAACCTGCAGGGTTATGTTGATTCATATTGGGCTGGCAGTGCTGCAGATAGGAAGAGCACATCTGGGTGCTGCTTCAGTATGGGATCAGGTGTGATCTCTTGGTTTAGCAGGAAGCAGTCCTGCGTAGCACTGAGTACAGCTGAGGCAGAGTATGTTACAGCCTGTTCAGCTAGTTGTGAGGCAGTATGGCTACGGAAGCTACTGTCTGAGTTATTTGATCTCCCATTGGATGCTACTGGTATCTTCTGTGATAACTAGAGTTGTGTGAAGCTATCCGAGAACCCAGTGTTTCATGACAGGTCGAAACACATAGAGATCAAATATCACTATATTAGGGATATGGTGCAGAGAGGAGCTGTGAAGCTCCTGTATGTTGCGACAGACGAGCAGATTGCAGATGTGCTGACAAAGCCACTAGCCAGGGTGAAGTTCGAGTACTTCAGAGAGAGGCTTGGCGTGCTTCAGATCAAGGACACTTCGAGGAAGAAGTGATGGACACATTTGCTGAAGCCATTCCAAGCATGTTGGAAGGGGGATCCTTCACATGGCTGTGGATGTAAGCGCTGGATGATGAACATCAGGAGGATGTTCTGGTTTCTGCTTGGATATGATCAGTTGGATCATGTGTATGTATTTTGTATATGCATCATGTTGGATGCTGGATATGATCGGATGGATCATGTGTATGTATTTTGTATATGCATCATGTTGGATGCTGGATATGATCGGATGGATCATGTGTATGTATTTTGTATATGCATCATGTTGGATGCTGGATATGATCGGATGGATCATGTGTATGTATTTTGTATATGCATCATGTTGGATGCTGGATATGATCGGATGGATCATGTGTATGTATCTTTGTATGATCAGGTAGATCATGTATACTGATGGATACATTGTGTGGATTATGTATCTTTGTATGATCAGGTAGATCATGCATACTGATGGATACATTGTGTGGATCATGTATCTTTGTATGATCGGGTAGATCATGTATGCTGATGGATACATTGTGTGGATCATGTATCTTTGTATGATCAGGTGGATCATGTATGTTGATGGATACATTGTGTGGATCATGTATCTATGTATGTATCAGGTGGATACTTGGATGATCGTGGATGACGAGCTTCTCCATATGACATGCAGCAGGATGTTGCAGTGATGATGATCAGGATGATCATGTGTACATCAGGATGATGTTTGATGAGTATCAGATGATACTTTGTGGCCGTGGATCAGGTTGTGCAGGAAAGCATGTAATTTGTGCCCTGGGAGATTTGCAGATGGTCTTTCGAGGTTTTGCCTATGGCATGTAATTCGGTGCCCTGGGACATCTGGCAAATGCTCTTGCGAGGTTTTGCTTGGGAGGACATGTAATTTGTGCCCTGGGAGATTTCAGGTCGGAGTTGTGTACCCGTAACATCCTGAGATGCTCTTGCGAGGTTTTGTCCTATGGCATGTAATTTGCTCCTGGGAGATCTGGACAGGATGAAAAAGGCCTCAGATGCTTCAGCCAGGTTTTGCCATGACCACATGTAATTTGCTCCTGGGAGATCTGGACAGGATGAAAAAGGCCTCAGATGCTTCAGCCAGGTTTTGTGGTGGACCACATGTAATTTGCTCCTGGGAGATCTGGACAGGATGAAAAAGGCCTCAAATGCTTCAGCCAGGTTTTGTGGTGAGATCACATGTAATGTGCTCCTGGGAGATCCGACAGGTAGAGCCGCGTGCTCGTAACAGCCTGGGATGCTTCAGCCAGGTTTTGTGATGGGTCACATGTAATGTGCTCCTGGGAGATCCTACAGGTAGAGCTGTGTGCTCGTAATAGCCTGGGATGCTGCAGCCAGGTTTTGTGACGCACGTAATATGTCCTGAGGATTCCACAGTATGGCCAGTGATGATGAAGACTTGCAGGTGGTGGGCCTACATCCAGTATGAAAAAGGACTGGCTCTGTAGAACTTCCTATGACGAGTAGATTCAGAGATTGATTGAGATAGCAGCGGCAGTGACGATGATGATGACTCGATGACGATTATCCAGTGACGATGATCCAGAGAAGATGACTTGTGCTAGAAGAACTGTGCTGAGAAATACCTTCCTAGTTAAGAGGGAGTGTTGATGTATATGTAACTTCGGAATGTATTTCACATTTATGTATATTATATTCCTATAGAGATATTATTATTCCTCTATACGGAAGTGTCGTCATTTATATTGTAAGTGTCGGGTTATTAGACCACCTTGTTTGGGGTCGGCCCTGTATAAGTCATGTGGGTCGAAGGGTTATTAGACCACCCTATTGGGGGTCGGCCATGTGGGTCAAAGGGTTATTAGACCACCCTATTGGGGGTCGGCCCAGTCAGCATTATATTATGTGGTTAAGTTCAAGCCTACATGAGTTAGGTAAAAAGGCAAGTCAAGTCAAGTATAAATAGAGTGCGGGAGGCACTCTATTTACTCACTCACTTCTCACACATGCACTCAAGGAGGAGTGGCGCACTTATGGAGGAGGAGGATCTGCTACTAGGATGTGTCTATCTCTTATGGTTGGTTGTATCATTGCTCTATCTATCTCTGAGGAAGTTATTGGGGTTTTTCACCTTTATGGTTTTCCCCAAGTAAATCTTTGTGTCTCTTGTGTGCTTGCATTATTGTCTCCATGATTGATATGCTGTAGATATGCTGTACATGTTGTTCTCTCAGTTAAGATCCTAGATCAGATTGAAGTAAATTCGGAAAATTTAACACGAAAGTCTTCAAGGGTCTGGGGTATCACCATTTTGCACCTTCCATGAACTTCCTGGATCCTCTGATAAAGACTGCTGCATCTTCCAATAGTTGCTTGGATCACAGAGCTTAATTTCACACCGTAGTTCTTGCAGAACTCCATGAAGCCTATATATTCTTTAAACTCGACCATGGATTTGAGAGGGAGGTGTTTGGGAAACCCTGACTTCCCCTCTCTCCATTCAATATGCTTTCCAATATCTTCTTTTACCCATGCATACTTCTTCTTGAGCCTAATGGCTTCATAGTTAATTTCGTTCATCCTGTCAATCATAGTTTTCAACTTGCAAATTTCTTCAGTAAGAAGTTCTTGTGACTCGTGCATCTGCTTCAGTATGTCACAGGATTGCTCATGAAAGGGGCTCAAATCAACTGTCTTGCTGCTTGCTCTGCCATCAACTCTTTCTCTTCTTCCAATTGAATGATTATAGCTTCAAAATCATTTTTCTCTCCTTCTACTGTCATCATCTGGACCGCCAAGTTTTCCTTTTCTTCTTCCAGGTGTTGATACTTAGCTGACAATTCTTTATGATCTAACAGTAGGCAATTATATTTCTTCACCATTAAGTCCCTATAAGCATGTTCATTTACCACAGTGAGTTGTAACATGCAAGCCCTTTTCTTGCTTGCATCCAACTCATTTATTATCTTGTGTACATTCTCTTCGCTTGCCTTGGTGGCAGTTATAGTAGCGGATGCCATAGCCTCAGGAGCATTCTGTGTGCCCTGCATGACAATGGTTTCTCGCTTGGCAATGATGTCCGGGTGGAAAGGCTTCTTCATTCTTGTCTCTGTCCTTCGTACAATGGACTTCCTTTTCTTATCAAAAACAAATTTGTCCCAATGGGTTACAGTATAATTCTTTGATGAGGTGAAAGGGACGAGTGGAAGATCTTCTATAGGGATATCATCTTCCGTGGGCGGGGTCTGAACCATTTGGGACGAGTCTATGTCCATGTCTTGCATGTTCGAGCCCTCAGTTTATGCATCTTCCTTGGCCTTGTCTTCCTCCTGGGCCTTCAACTATCTCTCTTCTTCTTCAGCCTTTAGTTGCTTCTCAACTGCTTCTCTTTCCTCTTACAGCTTAGCAGCTTCTTCTTTTCTGATCTTCTCCAACTCCTCCTCTCGAAGTCTTTTAGCTTCTTCATCTCGAAGCCTGTCTTCCTGCTCCTTCCGCATCCTTTCTGCTGTTTGCTTTTGGAGCTTTTCATCCTTAGCCTTGAGCCTTTGCTCTTCCTTCGTCAGAGCCTTGGCTTCTTCTCTCTCTTTTCACAATTTTGCTTCCTTAATAGCTTGGGCTGCAGTGGAACTAGTGCCAGCTCCACTCTTGACGCGAAGGCGCCTTTGGAGTTCGGTCATATTGTTGACCCCTCTGAAAATTTCTTCATCCTCGTCAAAATAGTGGGCATATTCAAAGTGTGCATTAACAATTCTGCAATGATCTGCGACCTTATTAAGCTTGTCATTCTTTGCGAAGATCCTTTCTCCAAAGTGAAACTCCCTTAGCTCCTGAACAAACTCCTCATCCGAGATGACTTTAGAAAACCTGTATGCTCCGACATATAAGGGTAGTGCCAGGAAGGAGGCTTTCTTCAATTTCTTTAGGACATGACCAACTCCATCTATAAACACCTGTCTCACTGCCTCTTTATGGACCACGAAATCAATAACATACCCTGGTAGGAGAAGGGGTGGCTTGGAACCTCCATACATTCTTATGTAGGTGCCCTCTTCTGACAGATAAACATCCCCATACTTTTCCATTACTGCCATGGCATTCTCAGATAGGAAACTGGGTTCTTCATTGAACATTAGTTCATACAGTGGCATGATTAACTCTTCATAGATGATTTTGTAATGCCTTTTGTAATTCTGGGCCCATAAAATCTTGTAACCAATATAAACTGGGGTGTCGGCCTTGTTCCAAATGCATCCTACCTTGGGAACGAATACCTTGTTAGAATACAATCCATAAGGTATGATGACATGTAGAACTTTGCTTTTCCCTGGGACAACCCTTCCTTAGCAGCAGCTATGGATGACGCTATATTATCCGAGAGGATGTCTGCCAAATTGAACACCGTGCCTTTGAATGCTACATAGTGGATCAGAGGGATCCAATACAATTGATAAGTGGTTCCATTAGCTCTGCCAAAAATTATGCTTAACATGAGAGCAATAATTCTGAAAGGAGGCCTTAGTGCCTGAACTTCACAATCATCGCTCTCCTTCACTCTCAGCTGCCTGCCTCGAATTAACAACTTCATGGCCATTTCCAAGTAATCCATGTTGAGATCTTCGAGCCATGCGTCGTTCAATGGTTGTTGAGTGCGGGGCAACTTGTAAGTTGTCGAAATATGAGTTGGGTGGAACGAGGCAAAAGCCTTTCCTTTGCTATCGGATAAGACTCTTGATTCGGCGTTTGCATGCGCTAGGATCCAACCAATGACTTCTACGCAGGGAAAGAGTTATAGGCG
The DNA here is from genome assembly GCA_027924585.1 of Larix kaempferi. Lineage (NCBI taxonomy): Eukaryota > Viridiplantae > Streptophyta > Pinopsida > Pinales > Pinaceae > Larix > Larix kaempferi. The sequence continues at coordinate 22,645,602 of BSBM01000858.1, forward strand.
CGTTGCTGCCTTAGTAATGCCAAAGCTTCTAATATTCTGGTACAAGTACATCTCTTCCAGGACTGATCCGGGGATTTCCTGGTCTCTAATCATGTGATGCAAATCTCCCCATTTGAATTCAGGCGCAATGCCCATAACCGGTTTGGTATCTTCATACACTACCTCGAACCTTGCCTCCCTGGTAGCTTCACCACCTGACTCGGGTTCGGAGGTCTTTCCCTTTCTCTTGCCACCTTTTGACATTGTGGTAAAACCTGTCCAAAACCATACCTGAGTAGATACATGATAAACTAAAATGCAAAACTCAGTGTTGAACTGAAATTCATCAAAACAACAAGCATGGCTTAGGCAGGGAACAAAGATATAGTAATAGAAATTTCCTTGAAAATAATACTGTGTCTCAAACTTTTAGACAGGAAATTAAATGTGTATAAGGAAAACCAACAAAAATTCTAATAACATAATAGATAAAGCTAGTTTCCCCTTCTTTCTTATTAGTGTCAAACAGGAGAGGGCGGGATTCGTGACGCTACTGCCTAACTCTTGAGCTAGCAAGCTCGGGGTGCTCATAACAGGGTGCGAACGAGGACAAACGGGCGATTAGGCCGAATGTTGTTGAGCGCGCTGGTTTGGGTCACTAGAGCTCAAGCCTTGGAGGTTGACGGGATAGAACAAAGGAGCCAGCTAGGCGTTCTAAAAGGATTCAGGAATGACCAACCAGGGTGCAAAAAGAAATCCCAACAGGGATAAAAAGGTAGCCGAGGTGGGGATAACGAAATAGTCTTAATGTGACTAAAACCACAACTTTAACCGTAAAAACCAAAAGGCTCGAAGGAAAAACTTACCTGGCAGCGAACGATTGGGTTCGAAGTGGACGATGGGCTGCAGACCTGGCTGTCCTCGACTGGCTAGCTCGACCTCGAATGGGGTTCTTTGAAAAGTTAAAAAAAACAATAATAAAACCCAATCACGAACTTTCTATATATAAAAGCTCACACGTGCGGGTATTAAGCTCGACGTGACGGGGGTGGTTATCTGCATTAAAACACCGTTATGAAGACGTGACTAGGGTCCTTTTGTCATCGCTTTAGCATTAACTGCAAGCCATCAAACAGAAGCTTTCAGCAAGTTGGAGCGACAGTTTCGATGGCATTGGCTGAGTGTTTCCGAAACGAGCCTGCAAACTTTGGCGAGTTGGGCATTAGCTCGAAACCGATCGCCCTCTATCTCGTTTCGGTGACTCTCGCTGAGTTTTGTCGCTTGCCTTTACATCGCTTCTTATTGGCACGACTCAGTATTCAGAGGCGACAGTTTCGGCGAGATAGGTTAAGTTCCACCGAAAGAGCTTTAAAGTGCTTAAGTTTGATGAAGCGCTTAGCCGATTCGGATCACGTCTACAAGTTATGTCGGCGTAACTTGGCGTGTTTCGCCGCAACATAAAACTTGGAAAAAGACGAGGCAAAGACCACGTTTCGGATGATCTGAGTGAGTCGGAGCGACCGTTGCAGCGGAACTGGGCAAGTTCACCCGAAACATAATGACTTTAAAACTTAACAAAAACTCTCACTTGTTTCAGCGAAACTCGATGAGTTTCGTCGAAACAAAAAAAAACTCAAAAAACTTAACAAAAAGGCCCGAACGTTGCGTCCCAATCGGCGAGTTGTGCCGCCGTTTCGGCTCTGAAGGCTGAGTTTTACTTAGAAGAAAAAACAAAAAACAGGCTTAAGGACTTTCTTTCTCCAGAAAAACTAAGTATAAAAAGACCTTCCAAGAAAGGACTTGACTTCTCTAAGCAAAATTTTCTAAAACAAGAAGGAGGGGCCCCAATATTTACAAAATTTTTGTGGGGATGTTGCAGCAACAACAGGGCATAGATGCAAATAACATAACTTATTTAAAATTGATGCATCCCCAAATGATGCCCTTGAGGACACCACCATGGAGGCTCCACCTGAACCTGATGTGGAGGATATTATAACCCCTTTGGAAGATGCTATTGATATATTAGCACCAGAGTAGCAACCCCAAATCTCTCTCCACACCTCAAACATTGAAATTGATGGCTACATCAAACACAAAAAATCATTTTATTAGTTGAAATTGGTAGCAGCCGATAATTTCATTAATCGACACGTGGTTGAATAATCCCATTGCTATATTTTCCCTATTTCCAATTTCTAAATTATGATAGACAAGGGGTCATGATGAAATGTGGGGGTCATCGTGAACATGTAAGACTCCAAATGGGTGACTACCATATCAAAACAAATATTCTTGGTATTGACATAGGTGGTTGTAATATAGTTTTGGGGTTTGAATGGCTCGTGGTTTTGGGTCCTATCACAATGGATTTTGAGGCACTCTCTCATAGCTTTTCTTAGGCCAGGCATACACATTAGCTGAACATAATTACCTTTGGTTCTCTTGAAACTATCTCATCACATCGTATGGATATATTATTGAATAAATGCCATTCAAGTATCATTGCTTAGTTCAGTGTCATCCAAGTCATTGAAACGCCTACACCAGAGTTCGACCCTAACTTGCAAGATGTTCCCTCCCAATATCAATAGGTTTTTGAGGAACCAAGGGTTTACGACTCGACTGTGAGGAACATGACCATGGTATTCCTTGAATCCTAAGTATTCAACCTCTTAATGTCCACCCTTATCACCACTGTTTTGCACAAAATATTGAAATTGAAAATATCATTAAGGAATTATTTGAGGCAAGTATCATTCATCCCAGCACAATCCCTTATTCCTCCTTGGTGGTTATAGTCCTAAAAAATGGAGGATCTTGGCACATGTTTCTTTATTTCCATGCTCTTAACATATTAACCATCAAAGATAAATTTACTATTCTTGCTATTGATGTTCTCTTATATGAGTTTCTTGGAGCCAAATTCTTCACCAAAATTGAACTTCATTCGGGCTACCATCAAATCCGAATGAAATAGGTATACGTACCCAAGACAAGCTTCCACACTCATGAGGGTCATTACTTGTTAGCAATCATTCCCTTTGGCCTCTACAATGCCCTGCCCACTTTTCAAAGCCTCATGAATAAGATCATCCACCATTTCCTCTATCATTTTGTCCTTGTCTTCTTCCATGACATCTTGGTCTACAACCCCACCTAACTAGAAAGCCACCTTTAGCATGTTGTTTATGCCTTGCAATGATTACAATATCACTATTTATTTGTGAAATGATTCAAATGTGCTTTTGAGGTGACTGATGTTGAATATTTGGGCCATATTGCGACTCAAGATGGTGTACGTGTGGACCCTAAGAAAGTGCAAGCTATGAGAACCAACACTACCTCAAAACTCTCAAGATCTTGAGAGGGTTCCTTAGACTTATGGGCTACTACCATAAATTTGTGTAAAACTTTGGAAATATTGCAGCTCCTCTTAAAACATTGTTAAAAAAATGCTTTCTCCTAGAATGAGGTAGCGAAGTAGGCCTTCTTCGCCCTAAATGATGTTATGTGCACTACGCCTATGTTATCCATGCTATGTTGGAACCAAAGGTTATGCATGTTCATCACACCTTTAGATATTTTGGAGACAATCAGTTGAAAGACAACAATCAAATAATAGAGCAGTCAACTAGAGGCTTGACTAAGTGGTCTACTGATCTTTCGATTGAATGGCCGATAAGGCCATGGTTGTCGACTAGAGCATCCAACTAATCTATGCGACGTTGCAGATATCATGGTAACGGTTAGAACCAACAACCCCTATTTGTGGACCAGATCATCCTCACTTCAAGGGAGTTTGTTATATATAGAGACTATAAAAGAATGAACCCATTGTGATGTTCTAATCATAATGCGCTATGCTTAAGAGCTATAAACGATGTCTATAGACACCACCCATCTTCTTGGAATACTTATTCTTTCTACTATTTTCTTTTATGTTCTATTATTCAAAGGGGAGTTTCCCCAACACGCAGTCATTAGAGCTATTGGTTTTGAATTAGCCTCTTGTCTACAAATCATGCTTACTTAGATATAGTGTTGATCAACTCTGGGATGAAGAATTGTTGACTGATACCTTCCTTGAACTTGGATCAGATCTATTTTATCAAAAGGATGGCTTCCAAAATAGAACATGTTATTCGGAATGGGCATACCAAAGCGATCTAGGTCCCATATATGGAAAATTTATTGAAGAGTAGGGGACTCTGGAAATATACTAAGGTCGATATTACAGACCCAATGGATGACCAGGATAAGTTTGTCACCGATAGAAAGAAGGATGGGGTTATTGGGGTCGTTACAACTTATATTTCAAGGGAGATTCACTTTCATACAAGCGCGATTGATTGCCCTCGTGTTGTTTGGAGTAAGATGAAGTCCCTATTAGAAAAGGTTATTGAAATTCAAGTGATGCAGATATAGAGAGAGTTGAAATCCCTGGAACCCGATTCTTTTGAAAGGATTGATGACTATTTAGCTCGCATCAAGGAGCTACAGTTGAAATTGGGGGAATGTGATCAGATATTTCTGGAGAAGGATGGAAAACTCATTGAATTGGTCCTGATAAATTTTAGGAAAGCTTATGATATATTATGCTCCTCACTTCACGCCAATTAGATGTCACATGAACAATGTGGTTATAAGGAATTCACCTTTGATATCTTTTGTAATTTATCAATTAAATATCAACAAAATTTTCTTGAAGAAGGGAAGCTTTGAAGAAAACACCAATCTCACTTGCTGAAAATGAAGGTCAAGCAAAATTATAAAGAACATGGTTGACTGGATCATCGACGGGACTGTATCAACCAACCGACTAAAGCAAATATTGATGAGTTGACATCGACAAAAAATAATCAAAATAAGAAAACATGTCACTATTGTGGAAAGGTAGGACATGTGGAGCAAACCCATTGGAAGAATACCAAGGACTTGGAAGAAAGGTCAACCATATTGAAGAAAGCACATCGACTGGTCCTTTGATCAATCATCCTGCAAAAAATTCACCTTTTTGTTAGCAATTCCTAGGCATTACATTCCCATACCACCCAGACATGATGGATAGGCGATTATGGTTGCACTCATCACATGTCTATGGATGCTTCTCTATTCTCTTCCTTAAGTGGAGCTCAAGAACATAAGATTTATGTATATGATGATTACTCTCTCGCGGTTTTCGAAAGCAATGATGTTGAATGCATGCATTGTTGAATATCCATTGTTTATCACGTCCCCAGCTTGAGCACAAATTTTGTTGTCGGTTGCTCAACTTACACAGACTAAGAGGACTGTAGAGTTTTGGTCATATCGCTTTATTGTAAAGGATCTAAGGCTTGGGGGTGATTGTTGCTTTATGTTATTTAGATCCCAAATATTGAAAATACAAGTTTTGTGACTCTCCTAGGAATGGTTTTCGACTGATTGGGCCGACTACACTCATTTCTCATATCGACAACAGAAGTCGAATTTAGCATAAATGACTTGGACATCTCAACTTTAGAAGTTTGAAGATGATGGTAAAAAATAATGTGGTTAATGGTCTCCCAAGGAATGTTCCACCTTATGGATTTTGTAGAGGATGTGTGCTTGGAAAGCATCATTAGTCACATTTTGATTCTGAGAAAGCATATCGTGCAAAATATCAATTGGAACTTGTTCACAATGATCTTTGTTGCATGAAAAAACCCTCATTATCAAGTACAAAGTATATTTTAATCTTCATTGATGATTTCTCTAGATTCACATGGCTATATTTATTGAATAATAAGAGTCATGTGACTATGTATTTAAAAGATTCAAGGAACTTAGGGCATTGGATGAAAAGCAATGTGATCGACCTATCAAATGCTTGAGATCAGACAATGGTGGAGAATATGTGATTCAACAATTTGAAGAATATCTCTTGCAAAATTGCATTTATTGGCAGAGATTCATCCCTCACACCCCTCAACAGAATGCATATGTAGAGAGGAAGAATAGGAATTTGGTGGAAATGTCTTGGTGCCTACATTAGACCAAATACCTTCCAACTAAATTTTGGGTAGAAATTATTTATTGTTCAAACTATCTCCTGAATCTTGTTCCTACTAGAGTTGTTAGCGATATGACTCCAGTCGAGAAGTGGAGAGGAAGAAAACATTTTTTTGTACACCTCATAACCTTTGGATGTGTTGCTTGGGTGCATATTAATGATAACTGCAGTAATAAATTTGATGCAAAGAGTCATGCGTGCATCATGATGGGCTATTCTGATGAATCAAAATCCTATTGATTGTTTGGCCTTGTTAAGCAACATATCATTTTGAACATTAATGTGATATTTTATGAGAATATTTTAGGTACTAACTTATTGAACTCTTCTTCTGGTCTATTTCTTAGTGATCCATTTGATATTACTAAAGCATCTAGATCAATTGTACCCTTATTTGAAGTTTCGACTAGACAGTCAAATTATACTCTTGATTCGACTGGTAGTTGGTATACGTTGACTAAGAACATTGACACACCTTCTCATTTGACTAACAATTATCGACCTAAATCACCACTGGCTTGTATACCTCAGTGGGTTTCTAAAACAATTGAAGTTGTTGGACTTGATGCTGAAGATTCTGGTATTGGTCAGCAGACTCACAATCATAAACAACATGGTTATATTGCACTAATGACACAAGTTCTTGAAACTTGTCATCCTAACGCTTATGATGATGCTTAGGGAATGCCTAAATGGGAAAATTATATGGCAACTAAAATTGATTCTTTGAAGAAGAATCGGACTTGGGAACGGGTCTCTCTCCCACAAGGAAAGAATGTTGTGAAGTGTCGATGGGTTTACAAGACCATGTTTACGTCTGATGGTGTTGTTGAACATCACAAGTCTTGATTTGCATCCAAGGGATTCTCTCAGCAAGAAGGCATCGATTACACTGAAACATTTGCTCATATTGCAAAGATAAACTCTGTTAAACTTATTCTTTCTCTTATTGCTCATTTTGGATGGGAGCTTCACCAACTGGATGTTAAAAGTGCTTTTCTTCATGGAGACTTTTCTGAAGAAATATATATGGAACAACCTCCTAGTTTTGTGACATATTCTAGTCTTGTTCGTCGATTAAAAAAGTTGTTGTATGGTTTGAAACAAGTGGTGGGCCCCAGATATAAACAATAATACTACACTTATAAGGCAGGATTCCAACAAGGTTGTTGTACCTATAACCTTAAATTTTAAATGTCAACCTGTAGAACATAGAAACTTATGAAGTCTCAACACAATATATGCATCTACTAAGAGGGAAATGGATGTGTCTAGTAGTATAATAATTGAGCTAACTTAAAAATCTTAAGTACATAAAAGCATTCTAAAACAATTTTATATGACAGCTAACTACTGGTTGCAAGAGTGTAAGATCCAAATATTCTACTTGTAACTTGGTTCCCCATCACTCCCTTCAAGGTAAAGCTTAGGCTAACTTGACATTCTTGGTTGTAACAACTTTCAGTGAAAGTCCTCCTTACTCTACCTCAGGGGTACAAAATGCAGGAAATTGAGAAGCTATGAGTTCCATACAAAAATGCAAATATGCAAAGGGATAAAATTTACCAAGTTGAATAATAAATTCATACATATAAAATAAATAATACAATCAAACTAAATTGAATTTACAAAATCAAATCTATGACGTTTTTGTGCACAAATTGCAAGAAAACAATATTGACAGAAAATGTAGGAGATGTACAATTACATGAAACTACAATAAACCACACTTTTTCTATGAAATGGATGGAACGATATGGAAAATAGACCTATCCTAACAAACAAAAGTCCCCACACCTCCCTTGGGTGGTCCCTTACCCAAGATCGCCATAGGAACTAAAGAACTACTTAGATATATGTTGCAACAAATACTTTTCTCCTTAAATGTATAAAACCATAATTACAATAGAACTGTCTTTGAAATCATATAACATGAACTGAACATGATAACATAATCATTATATAAAAAATAGCACAGCCCTAAGGATTGCTTATTCCAATTCTTAAATACAAAAATTATTTATCCTTATCATCACAATTAATTCCTAGTCTAACTAAAGCTTTCAATGGTCTCGTAATGTCTGCGCCTACATTGAGGGTAGAGATGCACAGTCTTCTGACCCTTGTCATCAAAATGGTATCATATTGAGAGAACACTTGGATAGTGTGGGAAATGTCAAGCCACCTTCTTGATTCTATCCGCCTCCAAAAGTGCACCAACAAAGGTCTTAATTATGCCAACAAGGATCTTGACTACACTAACAAGAACTTGGTTGTGCCAACAGGGATCGTGGTTGCGCCAACAGGGATCGTGGTTGCACCAACATGGATCTTGATCGTGCCAATCAAGGATCTTAACTGATATTAACTTCCTTAAAATGTGCCACATAGATCTATTCTAAGATTCATGACTGCAATCAATTGTTAGCATTCATGTGCATTTTAGCCATCAAAAAGGAAGTTTCAACAAATAATCCAATAATTGTAATCAACACACAATCTAACTCATAAAGCAAGCAACACACATGATCCACTATCCATAATGTTCCATTTTTGGTTGACCTGTATTCTCAAACTTTAGAAAAACAAGAAAGAGATAGGATTTTTCGTACCCAAAATAAGGGCCCATCATCTTTCCCCAACTTAAGCAATTACACACCCTTGTGCAATCAAGGAAGGAGAATTGATTTCCCTTCATATGTCTCACCTTCTGGTGACTGAGGTTCCAAGCAAACAAAAAAAAATTGCACATGCTTGCTAATATCCTTTATCTTGCTATGTTTGTTCCCAAATGTCCTTCTCTGACTCCTTAATCCATTCCCGATCCGTGTCAAGTAGGAGAAGAGGGGGGATAAATTTTAGTCCAATCCATTCTATTCCCATTTTCTCTAGAGTGGATATGTATAAGGTTGATATGAACAACACTCTTTTGAGATTAGATGGAGAGTGAAATTCTATAGGTTAAAATATCAAGGGGATGTCCTTCCATCTAGTAGCATTTTGTTTGATTACCCTGTATTAATTCCCTTCTCCCAAAACTTCTTCTTTGAAATGTGCTACTGTTGCATCTTGTTTCTCTTTTAGTACATGGGTAAGCTCAAGGTCTTTCCTCAGCAATTAGTGTGTTGTGATAACCACTTTAGGATTAGCAGCCTCAACCCTTACCCATAGTTGTGAATTTTTCTCATTTTCATGGTACTTGGCCATCTCAGTAGCCCTTATGTTTTCATTGATAATCCAGAAGCATAAATATATAAGTTGCACATCCCCTGCATAGAGGTTTGGGAACAACCAGTAGGGATTGATGCCTCCCTATTTTGGGTAAGAAAATACATCCATTTCCTTATTATTTCAACACTTCGATCTAGAAAAAGGGATACTATGAAGTCAGGATGATATATATAGTGTGCATTTTAGTTATGATTATATGTGATTTCAATTATTTGATGAAGTCTTCCTTTTTATAGCTAAAATGCATATGAAACTAATGTATTGATTGCAAGAAGTGACTCTTAAGAACGATATCATTTTACACATTTTGAAGATATCTTGGTCAGCATAGTGAGATCGCAACCCAAGTATCTAGTTCGAGTGTTGCGTAGTTAACTCCTTGTTTAGTGAAGAAGTTCAGTTCAACACAGTTAACTCCTTGTTTAGTGCAACAGTCCAACCTTGGCACCGATAGATTGCTACTTACAAAGTCTTGAGGAAGATCAAGGTTGAGAAGATTGTGATTGATATACCTCAACATCCATGTGTCATCATAGCATGGTCATTATACTCTGTCCACTACACATTACAACATGTAACTATCTACTGTGCGCTATTGTTCAACTTAGAGTAAAGTTTCAATTGAGTAGGTTAATGAGTTTTGTTATTTAAGCATTTAATACAAGCCATCTTAGGTTGGCACCCTTTTGATTATGATGCTATCACATTCAGTTTTAATATTCATAGTTTAAAGGCTTTTTCTGCATGTAAACCATTTCTACATTTTAATGGATAAAGTACTTGCTTCCGCATATATCTATGTAGTTCCCCATTCTTGTGGTGACCTTGGACAAGGGCCCATCCAAGGGAAGTATAGGAACCTGTGTTAATTAGAATATATTCATTTTTTATATTGTTTTAGTTAATTTTGCAAAATCAAAATAATTACTGTAGATTTAATTCATTTTGTAGTAGCTACTACATTTATTGTTAGAATGTTGTCTTTAGTTATATGTGCACAGGATTATCATAGATATGTTTGTTAATCACAATTTCAAGTTGAATATGTCATTTCTTTTACATATAAGATTTTACTACCAATACTTGGTTTAAGCTAAGCCCTTTGCATGTTTGATTACTTGCATGGAACTCATCGATTTTGAATGTCTACATTTAGTAACATGAAGGTAGAGTAACAGGGAAATTTCATTGAAAGTTATAAACTGAACACAAAGATTACCCTATGCTTGTGTATGATGGTATTACTGAAGAACTAAGTGCCAAGTAGGGCAATTGAGTCTTATACTCTTGCAACCCATATTTATAAGTTATTTAATATATACTTGTGTGATAAAGATAGGCTACACTGCTTCATTAATTAAATTAGGATTTTTATGTTACTAGACACCTTTCATTCTTTTTTGTAGTTGCATATATTTTGAAGAACCCTCTTAAGTTTGTACGGATCTTCAGGTTGAAAAATTAAAAGGTAAAGGTTTAGATATAGTATTCTTGTGGAGATCTTGTTTGACTAGATATGACAATAATGTTGATATTAGAGCCCACCACTATTTGGCACTATTGCAGTAGGTCCTGCATATAAGCAAAATTTCCCTTATGCCTCCTCCAATCAATAATTGCAATCAACCTCAACCTTAGAACTCTACTATGACAACACCTAGACCACTGCTTCCAACTCAACTAGCTCCAAATACCAATAATAGACAAGTTCAACCTATGTATAACAACGAGGTGACAAATTATGCAGCATATGCTGTGAATATAATGGAAGCAAATGAATTAAATCTACGTTCTAGGAAAATTGTGATAGATCCTCTTCCACCTATTGTGACAGAACAACATGACAGTCATGTTTCACATAGAGTAAATCAATCTCCTCAAGAACAACCTGCAAAGGAAGAAAGGGATAAATCTAACTCACCATCTTCTGTTCCCCCATTCTGCCACAGATTAGAACCTAAAGAACTAGAGATATTTGGAAATACTCTTTTAGAGGAGCTCAAAAATCTATGTGAAAATACCCCTTTTGCAGGCCATTAAAGAAATCCCAAATTTCATTCAGTTCATTAAGAAGACATGCATAAAAATACCGGGGAGAAAAATAAAACATACTATAACCATCAACGTAGTAAGACAACTAGCAGACCTCATGTTAGGGGAAATTTTGAACCCAATATATGATGATCCAAGTATCCCCATAGCTGATGTACACATAGGAGGAGTTATGATCCAGAAAACTCTAATGGATTGGGGGGAAACAATAAACATTATGACCAAGGATACCATGCTAATATTAAACATTCAAAACCTTTTGAGAGGCATACCATTATTGTCTTGCAACTAGCAAACATATCTATAGTATGCCCTGAAAGCATTATGGAAGATATTATGGTCTCCATCGACTCATGGAAGTACTGTGCTGATTTTATTGTCCTACAAACAAAATCTAAACAAAGTGGATACCCACATATCCTTGGAAGGCCTCGGGTTGCAACAGTTGATGCACATATAAGTTGTAGGCAAGGGGACATGACCATTATAAATGGTCCAGAGAATAAAACATTGAATCTTTACCCTACTGCCAAACCATATCTAGACACCAAAGAGCCATTGTGGGCCGAAGGGGAAGATGATTTTGAATAGCCTATCCACTCACTACTCACCATTAATATGGATTTAGCACTAAAAAAACCTCAGGAAGATGTGGTCATTTCCAATTTCTTTCACAACCTTTACAAAAACCTTGTTCTTCTAGGAGAGCATCTCACAATTCAAGAGTGGGAAATTGTAGGAGTAGAAGAGCCAATGTAGCAAAAGCTTTGCCTTATGGAAGAAAGAGAAGTATCCATTAAAACAATAGAAGTTTCCCCTAAAAAAAAACTAAATAACAACAACCATTTAATCCCTGTACAAGAAGAAAACTTGATTCAACTCCTTATCAAATATAAGACATATTGTGCATGAACTATACCGACATGAAAGGAGTGTCCCCAACAATTTTCCAATATCACATCTACATAAAAGATGATGCAACCCATTTCAGATAGCCCCAGAGAAGGTAGAGCCTAACTCTAAGAGACATTGTTAAAACCGAATTACAAAAACTCATTGATGTTGGATTCATATACCCTATCTCGGATAGTGAATGAGTGTCACCATTGGTGATTGTCCCAAATAAAGGGGGGGGGAATGGAGAGTCTGCATAGATTATAGGGAGCTCAACAAAGCCACCAAGAAGGATAATTTTCCATTTCCCTTCATTGATCAAGTATTAGACACCCTAGCAGGGAAGAAGTTTTTCTCTTTCCTAGATTGCTTCAACGGATACAATAAGATACAAATCCATATAGGGTACCAAGACAAGACTACCTTCACTTGTCCCTGGGGTACCTTTTCCTATAGTGTTCTCCCTTTTGGGCTATGTAACGCCCCAACCAAATTCCAGAGGGCATTCTTGAGAATTTTTGTTGATTTTATCCATGACAACATGGAAATCTATATGGATGACTTTACCCCTTATGGAAATGAATTTGAAGAAGCTCTAGCAAACCTAGAAAATGTGTTGAAAAAGTGTATTGAAATGAGTCTATGTTTGAGAAATGAAAAGTGTGAAATGCTAATGGATGGAGGGGTAGTGTTAGGACATTATATATCTACAAAAGGAACTATAGTTGATCCCACAAAAGTCCAATTCATAATCAACCTACCTCCACCACAAAAACAAAAATAAATTAGAAGTTTCATAGGCCAATCCAGATATTACCAAAGGATCATTAAGTATTATAGCAAGATAGTTGCTCCTATGGTTCTATTACTAACAAAAACGAATCATTTCAGTGGAACAATAACTATAAAGAGGCATTTGAGTACATCAAAGAAAATATAACGTAGGCCCCTATCTTGCAGGGACCTAACTGGGAAATTCCCTTCCACACCCACTCAGATGCATAAGACAAGGAAATTGGTATAGTTTTGGGACAATAGGAAGATAAAAATCCCTATGCAATATCCTACATTAGAAAAAACTTTGTAGGAGTAGAGTTGAATTATATTGTTATAGAGAAGAAGTTCTTAGTAGTGGTCTATTTAATCAACAAGTTTAATCATTATATCATGCAATATCAAGTATTTGTCCATAATGACCACTCATCAATTAAGTATTTAATGAATAAATCAAATGTAAGTTGTAGGGTGATTAAATGGTTATTATTGTTACAAGAAGTTGATATAAGAATCCCAGACAGGCCTGGAAAACACAATGTAGTAGCAGATTTCATGTTAAGATTGGCCCATGTTTCAAATAAAGAATTTGTTGATGATACATTCCCAAATGAGCACTTGTTTTCTATTTCCACACATGCTCCATGGTTTTTCGATATAGAAAACTACCTAGCTATTGGGAGGTTTCCTCAACACTTCACTTACAAAGAAAATTGCAACATAGTGAGAAAAAGTGTCACATTCTGGATCCAAGGGTACTTGTTTAAGCAAGGGCTAGACCACATCCTAAGGATATGCATCCGAGAAGATGAGGTCCATGACATTCTTCATCCATTCCATGATGAACCTTGTGGTGGACACTATGCATCCAAGCGGACATCATACAATTTTTTTCAGATGGGATACTATTGGCCAACACTACACAAAGACGTAACAAATTATGTTTCAAAGTGTGATGATTGTCAGAGAATGGGAAAACCAAAAAATAGGTATGAGATGCTTCTTCACCCTCAAGTGACAATATAAGCTTTTGAAAAATGGGGACTGGATTTCATTGGACTTATTGACCCTCCATCAAATATGAAACACCATATACTAGTATGTACTGACTACTTGACAAAATGGATGGAGGTCGGGGCATTGAAATTGGTAAATAAAGAGTCAGTAGAAAAATTCCTTACTGAAGATATTTTCACCAGATTTAGGGTTCCAAGAGAGCTTGTCACTGACAGGGGAGCCCAATTTACCTCAAATTTGATAGAAGATCTCCTGATACAAAATAAGGTAAAGCATAGACAATCACCATCTTATCACCCACAAAAAATGTCCAAGTGGAAGTGACCAACGGAGAGATAGAGAAAATATTGACAAAGATAATCCAGATCCACAAAAGAGATTGGGCTAGCATTAAGCAAACTTCATGAAGCAACATGGGTGTTTCAGGTATATTAGTGACCTTTGGGCATAGTCACCACAGAGAAATGCCCATAAAATATGAATCAAACTTTCAAGCAAAAAAAAATCAACAATATTTAGGAACAAACCTTTAAATGAGAAAAGGAGTGATCCAAGTGGATATCAGTGGCCACCTACCTCTTCCACTGAATCAACATGGTTCTCTAGTTAGGAAATTTTGTTAGTATTTTTTGAGATTTTTTTGGTCCTAAACTTCTGGAGTTGTTTTGAGGGATAAAAAATGTTTTTTGGCCAAGGATCATCCAAGGAATATCAACATATGTCGTGGATGATCCTTGGCCAAAAAACATCATTTAAGCCCTTAAAACAGCCCCGAATGTTAAGGACTACCGGCTAGAGTTGTATGGTCTATCGGCGGGTGTCATTCATCTTTGTGTCCATGATCCAATCCATAGTAGCTTGCTCAAGGAAGCTAGTATTTATTTCTATAGTATCAATTACTTAGCCACGTCCGAGGTATCCAACAGAGGTCGGAAATATGGGCGAAGCAACTCCACCTTAAATAATGGGTGTAAGCCAAGGAAAGGAGGAATACTCAAATCGAAAGCATTTTCACCCATAGCCTTCGTGATGGTGTAAGGCCCATATTTGAGTGGTTGGAGCTTCCTATGGGGGTGTGTGAGGTGCTCTTTCTACAAATGCAACTAGACCTTGTCACCAACCTGAAACTTGTGGGGATCCCAATGTTGATCATGCCACTACTTGTACTTGGGGTTGGATTTCTCCAATTTTTCATGGACTTGTTGGCGAACGTGTTGAATTTTTTCAACAAATATGGTTTCCATATCAACCTCAATTTGAGTGTGGGAATATTCCTCCAGTGTGGATGAAAGAGGCATATCTACATCAACCGGGGCCAATGGTTGGAATCCAAAGCATGCCTGAAAAGGGTTGTGACCAATAGAACTATGAATATCTCTATTGTAGCTATGTTGAACATAAAAACGGATATCATTCCACGTGCGGGGATATTTGGAATCGTACATTCTCGGAATATGTATAATCATCCTGTTGACCACTTTTGTCTGTCCATTAGTTTGCAGGTGAAAGGCAGTTGATTTGGTGATCTTCATGTCCATTAATGACCATAGGCTGGACCAAAATGTGCTAAAGAACCCGTTGTCCCGATATGAAATTATAGTCTGTGGTAGCCCAAAATGAACCCAAACACATTCAAAGAAGAGCTTAGAAGTGGCCCTGGTTGTGATACTCTTCTTACAAGGTGTCAAAGTGGCCATCTTAGATAAGCAATTAACAACCATGAATACAAAGTCATTACCATGATTGGTTGAAGGTAGTTGTGACATCTAATCCATGGAGATGGAATCCCATGGCTGATCGGGAGTAGGTAGAGGGGTGTACAACCCTTGCTTCTTAATGGCAGGTTTAGTGATGGCATAGGTAGTGCATGATCTGATATACTTGCTGGAATCTTATCGAAGGTTTGGCCAATTAAAATATTTCTGCAATAGTGTCCTGCAACTCGACTGTAATGAGCTTCCCAAATCATCTTTTCACACTTGCTTGAAGGAACACAAAGATGGCCTAGATGGCATAATAGTACAACCTGGAGATGAAAGTCCGCAACTGGTTCACTTGCTCCAATGCTTGATAGGTGGTAGCAAATTTAGGATAATTTTCATATAGTTGGGGCCACCCTAAGGTTTCATGGCCACATGAGTTGAGCATTGTTGTCAAGGCTACAATTGGAGGTCAACCAAGGCAATCAACGACTTGATTTGTGCTTCCCTTCTTATATTTAATGTTCAGTTGGAATTGATGCAAGTATGTCGACCAATTTTGATGGAAATCATTTTGTAATTTTCCTTGTTTTTGCATGAACTACAAGGGTTTGTGATCAATGTGGATTAGTGTCTCTTTTCTAGAATCTAATGTTTCCATTGGCAGCGGGATTGTACAATGAAATACATTTCCTTATCATAGGTGGGGTATTTGCGGGCTTCATCTAAGAGTATCTCACTGTGGTATGCCACTGAATGCCCATGCTAAGTGAGGAATAGACCAAAATCATAGTCCAAAGCATCTGTATAAATCTAAATGGTTGTGGAATATCTGGTAAGGTGATTACTGGTGATGAACATAGATGGTGTTTTAGATACTCAAATGATTTTTGTTGTGGTTGATCCCAAACAAACTTGGATTTGGAACCATCCTTGGTCACTTGGATAAGGGGCCAAGCAATATGAGAGAACCCCAATACGAATCAACAATAGAAGTTGGAAAGGCCCAAGAAACTACGAAGCTCGATTAGATTTGTTGGACCCAACAAGTCACGATGACTTGGCTCTTGGTTGGATCCACATGGACACCATGCTCATCCATGATGTATCCTAAATATTGGATTCTTTGCATGCCAACAGAGAATTTCTCTATATTAGCATATAATTTATGTTGATGCAGGGTGCTGAGGACCTGTTGAATGTTCTGCAAATGCTCAACCCCATTCTTGTTGAAGATGAGTATGTCATCCAGATATACCACCACAAAAGAATTGAAATGTAATCCATTATCTGCATGAAATTAGTTGGAGCATTATTCAAGCCAAAAGGAATGAATAACCACTCTAAAATGCCTTCCCTGGACTTGAAAACAGTCTTGGGGACATCGACTTTCTAAATTGGTATCTGGTGGTAGCTAGACTACAGATCAATCTTATAGAAATACTTGACCCCATTGAGCTGGTCAAGAAGATCATCAATCAATGGAATTGGATACTGATTCTTGATTGTGAATTTGTTTAGAGCTCTATAATCAATACAGAGTCGTGATGTACCATCTTTTTATGAACCAACACATTTCGGCTCCCGCAAGGTGATGAGCTTGGTTGGATGTGCCCCTTTTGGATTAACTCATGAATCCGATGTTTAATTTCTTCATTTTCCAATAGAGATCGCCTATATACTGGGCCATTAGGAATAGGCACTCTGGGTACCAAATCAATTGAATGCCTTTCCTGGTAGTGTAGAGGCACCCCAGAAGATAAGGTGAAGAGATATCTATATTATTCTACTACTTTGTCCACCTTGTTTTGTTGTATGGAAAGCTCTTGTGTAGAGGTCATGGATGTTGTTGTGATATTTTGTTCACTTTCAAAGCAAATCATGAAGAGGATGAATTTCCCAATCTGGGAGATTACCTTCCTACACTGCTTGGTTGATATCAAAGAGACTGTAGTAGTTGGAACGACCTCTGGTATCCTATAGAGTTGTTTTCCCAAAGAAATAATGACACTATGAGGTCTAGAATCATATATAGCATGGCATTTCCACATTTATGGTTGTCCTAAAAGAACATCACAAACTTCAAGAGGGGCAACATCAAATAGTACCTCATCTTTGAAGGGATTGATGTTGTAGTGCAGGCGACATTGTTGACGAACGTGGATGTCACGAACCTAGCATCATACCGATGGTGTATGGTTAGAGGCATGGCATTGTCAACAACTTCAATCTCTTGATGATCTCATCTGAGATCAGCTTCAATCTCTTTTCAATATCATATGTTTCTCTTTGCAACGATATGGAGGGCATCAGTTGTTCTTCTCAATTAGATCTTTCCAACGGGCTACTATATGCACCAAATGGAGCTCGTATGCGAAAGTTACGCTTCCAGGAAATTGATGTAGAAGTTACACCTAAAAGTACCTTTTGGCATTATTTTTAGAGAAAATACTTTCTGACATTTTGCTTCCTAGGTTTAGAGTTTCGGACCTTTAGAGTTCTTGCTTTATGTTAAAATGCCATCTCTTGGGCCTCTTGTATTATCTCGTGTGAATGAGCGTAGCCACCATCTATATCCCTTCAAAGCTACCACCATTCTAGCTAGTGTGTGTTCTACGATATTCTGTTATTTTATTGATTAATAGAAATTGGGTTTCTACTATAGTACGCTCTCTATTATACTTCTCTGTGTGTTTCATTATGTCCCTTATACAATCCGGATCAATGAGTTAGGAAATTAATTCACCTAGATCCAAAGATCCGATGAAGAATCCCTCTAGCTGTGATTGCTCCAATATTTTTCTTCAAACCTCCAATGTAAACCTGAAAATGAACAAAGATTCAACAAAAATATCACTGTTGCAAAGGCTGAATATATAAATTGAATTGTTGAAAGACACATCCAAATCTCATTGATAAAAACAATAATTCAACACATGAAATGGACAGAAAATAGATATCTCTTACATAAAATATGACAACAAGGTAGAAATGATAAGATACAACCTAAACCTCACTGCGACACCATTCTAAAAATAAAACTTGAGTTCCTCCCCCCGGTTCTTCACACACTCAACATCCAATCTAGTTTTCTTCCTTGTGAAGTATGCTCAAAAGAATCCCAAATATTCTTTAGCATAATAATGGCTCTCAAGAAGTACTGGAAAACAAAGTTCTAGATATGGGAAAGGGTGTTTTATAGACCAGAATAACAAGGGTTCTTGATCAAATTTCAAATTAACAGCACGAGGGAACTCACTCCAAAAACCTGTGTCCTTTTTCCTTCTCCTATGCCTCTTTTATATTGATGAGGATGCATTTAGGGAAGTTGGAGACAATTACTTATGAGATTGGGACAAGTGGGACAATTGAAAACTCAAGTTTTCCCGTAAAAGTAACTTATTTTTACTTTTTCCCATGAACAAACATGTACACTGACAAGGGAAACCCACATAGACACGACATCTTAGTGTAAAATTCATGTACATATTGGAAAGCTTATATTTTTAGGATATTTTCAAGTAAAGTGTTTCTTCACGGATCATAAGGGATCAAGGGAGTCTGCAAAAACAACAAAATGGATAACATCAGACCATCTAGCGCATATCTGAGATAAGTGTGACAAAATATGATATAACATATGCCCCATAATGTGTGAGGTTAGAGGGGTAAACGATGGCCGAAATACATCATAAACCTTTGAGAAGTGAGTGTAGATAGTAACCTGGATATCAATTCCTAGAAGTTCACCATAAGTGGCACCTGCAATGGATCAAGTAAGAACTCTCTCTTTCTGAAGTAGGCATACCCGTGCTCAAGAGTAACAAAAGTGTAATACCCCTATGTTGACCCTTAGACTATTTTGACTCTAATGTAAATATTGTATGCATGTGGTGTATGATTCCTAGCATGGAGCCCAAGGGCAAGGCCCTGCTAGTGAATGCTCAGCCCTGCAAAGGCAAGTAATTGGTATTATGTGACCATGTGCTATTAAGCCATGGGATAATTGTAATTGATGTAAATAATGCCATGTAATAAAATAGCCAAGGGCTGGCTATGGTTGCAACAAAAATGAGGGGGAACTATGTATCCACTAGGGAGAGGTGAGGGGGTTGTGGGATGGTGACCCATCCTACCACTTGGGTAGGAGTAACCGATTTGATTCCCTGTATGGGTATGGATTCGGTTACAGAACGTGGAGAAGGAAAGCCTGCGGAGGATATTCGCAGGGGATAAAAAACGACATTGGGATCAGAGTTGGGGATTCGTTCTTTTGGGGGGTGGTTGTTCCTTCATTCGGGGATCATGAGGGGAAGCCTCAGGGTAACCCTAACACATCGGAAGGGGAGTCGAGTGGGGAAGGTGCAGATATCAGGGGGAAGAAACCCTGTGTTGGCGGCTGAGAACCTAGCTGCGATATAGGGCTGTTTGAGCAGAGGAAGTGGGGGAAAACCTAAGAGGGAAGGAGGAGGTCGCGATTCCGTGGAGGCATGAATCGTAGAGCCAATTATTACCCAAAAAATGTTGTTTAGAGGCCAATAGGGGATCGAGCGAAGGCTTAAGTAACCATCGGTTTAGAAGTTAGGACCAACCATACCTGCCCAGGTTAGTGCCGAGGGAAGGGGCGCTCGAGGGACTGTGTAGCAGAGAAGGGGACCTTGCTCAGGCTGAGAGTGGAGGTGATGGGGGTTCCTGGGATGTCTGAAGCAAAGGGGATATGCTTGTAGCTCTATGTTTGAGCTCAATGAGTTAGTGAACTCATTCCCTGCCTCCCCACTTTCTCGACAAACCCACTGTGTGATGAATACCTTGATTGACTATGAACCAGGTCGGTGAGTGAGCCTGAGTGATACTCCTTAGTGGATACATAGCCCCAGCTCAGGGGTGATCTCTGATTGCTGAAATAATAGAGCCTAGGCAGAGATCTATGGTTGGGATGGAATGTTGCAGTCCATATCCGGTTTCCTGGTGGTTTTCAATTAAAAGATAAATGCCTTGTGGTGTTTTGAATAAAGATGTTCCCTGTGTTTATGGTTGTGTCATTGCATTCTAGTTATTGATTGAATGAATTATATGGAAATGGAATAATAGGAAGCTATGTATGAGTAGGGATGTATACTTAAGCTTTGAATCTGAACCTGTGCTTGAAGTTGTTGTTGTGCATGAGTTTAATGCATTACTGGTTTTACATATGCTAGATGGGTGTGTGTCAAATGTAGGATTTGGTTCAGATGGTTAATAGGGCTGAATGCCCAATTATTATCTATTATGTTGTTGGGAATGTCATTGCTTTACTCCTGCACCTTGCATCTTCTTGTTATGCTGGTAAATGTAACCTGAGAGTGTGTGTGATTGTATGCCTTACCCATTCATGCATATGTGTTTAATTGGAGCATGCAAATACTTACATGTATTGTTACTTATGCACACTTTTTCATTGTTGGATAGGGATGAGATGTTTAGGTCCTAAAAGCGCACAAGGTCCAGTTAAAACTTGGCAGGGAATAAACACCTTGTTGTGTCCACATCTCTTCTGTAGATCAAATGGAAAGATAAGTTATGGCAGAGGTGGAAAAGGGACTTTGATGAAGGCTTATAGACCGGATTTCAGAGAAGAAAAGGAATAGGTTAGATACCTTAGTAGGGTCAGGGGTTCCAACATTGGATAGATATCTCCAACAGCTTTCCAACGGTACCGACATTGCCTCATTTGGACCAAGGACGAGGAAGTTATGCCTCTCCGAATGTTGCAATTGGCGAGTTGCAGGAGTAGGGAAGTTACTTCCGCAATTCTGATTTCCGCAATGCGGATTGCGGATTGCGGAAGGGAAAGTTTCCCGTTGAAGTTGGACTTTCGAAATTTTGACTTCCATAATGCAAATTGCGGATTGCGGAAGGGGAAGTTTTCCGTCGAAGTTGGACTTACACATTTTTGACTTCCGCAATACGGATTGCGGAAGGGGAAGTTTTCGGTTGAAGTTGGACGTCCGCATTTCCAACTTCCACAATGCGGATTGTGGATTGCGGATTGAGGAAAGGGGCAATTATGGAGTGTGGAAAGACGCGATTGCGGGTTGCGGATTGGTGAAAGATGCGATTGCGGGTTGCGGATTACGGAAAGATGCGATTGTGGAAAGACACAATGTGTATTGTGGATTGCGAAGGACGCAATTGCAGGTTGCGAAAAGATGCAATGCGGATTGCGGATTGCGGAAATACGCAATTGCGGATTGCGAATCGCAATGGTGGATTGCGGATCCTAGTCCAGTGCGGCTATGTGTAGTTTTGGAAGTAAAAGAAGAAGAAAAAAAGTAACACCGGGTCTTCGTTGGCCTCAGAAGGCCACAAGGGAGGTCTGGGGACGTTACAAAAAGCATGACCACCAAATCAAGTATACTGCGTGTATATAGAAGCATTGATCATGGCCACAAATATACACGGCAGATCCATGTCACAAACAAATCATAGCCATGAAGATACAAAATTGATCTATGTCTAAAAGGGGAGATCATAGCTACAAAGATACATAGTGGATCTATGTCTCAGAATCAAGTGAAGTTATCTAGAAATAATATTGAACAGAGCAATATCCATAAGAATCGGTGCGAATATATGATTAAGTGACAATCCATCGCAACCTGAGTCATAGTATAACGATGTGATGTTATATATGTACTCAAGGTCTTCAAACCAACTAATACATGTACGAATCTAACCTATGTGAATAGATGTCCTGAAGTTGAACATAGTAAGACACCATGTGATTACCGACCATTGATGTACACCATTAACACACACAAGCCAACTCACCGATAATGGGACTGAGAGGCAAGGTACGTATTACAATCTAACAAGTGTGATTGAATGTCTTGACGTTGAACACCTTTAGACTCTAATGATTGGGGGACATTGATGTATTCCCACAGTTGCTAGCGAGGAAACTTGCCACTGATGACTATAAGCTCCAAGGTACTAAAATGAATCTAGATCATGATCCCATAATAGATGTTTTGGAGTCGATGGGATGTGAACCGTTGGAAGGAGGGCATTAGGGAATCCTCCATCATGCAACATGAGGTAGTAGCATGAGGCCAAATATTTTGTGGAAGAAACTGATGATTCTGAGATGTACTTGACATGGGAAGGCCGACATACTAAATTAAAGAGTTCTAAGGATTGGTCAACATAGGATTAAACTTCCCCTGAACTTAAGCACGACAAAATTAGTGACTAAGGAAGCATTGACTCAAGAAAGAACACGACATAAGTCGGTGATGTATGAAACATCATAGATTTCTCCTCAAGGACTAGAAGATTAACCAATAGGTGGAGATAATACATAAACAAGTTCAGCTTCCTACAACCATACTATAACCCAAACTGTAGAGACAATGAATCAAGACAATGTGCTTTGTTGGAGGGCAACGCAACTTACTGCCAGACATAAATAAGAACGTGACTCTTTCCCATCCATTTTTTTGGAATATTTGTTTTTTTTCTTTTTCATATTATTAAAGTCTGAAAAAGAATAAAAGAATGTTCTGATACATGGGAAGAAACGAGTGATAGGGACAAGCGAACTAGTTCCAAGCACATGGAACATACCTATGCATAATGCAAGGAACATGATCAGGGTAGGGACACTCGGGGTGTGTTTCTTCCTGGTAAAAAGGGTGTCAAGTTACAAAGGAAAAATGATGCATAGCTTAACGATAGTGAGATAAGACGCGAGGGATTAAAAAATAGCTAAAAACTAGAAGCTAACATAAATCTCAAAAGAACGAGTGGAAATAATGTAATGCAATTACAACTTAAACAAAATTAGGTGAGATTCCCCCTTAGGAAATGACCAACATAAAATATTAGGAGGAAGAATGAGTCTTCATCGGAAAGTCAGCAACACTACTAAGAGACTTTTTGATCCTAAAAATACAATAGCATGAGCATCAATAGTAGATAGGATCTAATATAGTATGCTCACGGGGTAGGTAGACTCTATTGCAAAAAAATGATATAGCGGTATCAAAATATGGGTAAAATCAAGATTCCACAAAAGATCCTATGGCGTTTTGAAATGGCATGATATGGTGCAAAATGCAATGCATAGGATCACCTATTACTAAATGCTTGTTAAGAAACATAATACCTGTCGAATATGCCAGCACCATCAAAATAATAGTTTAAGTGAAAGATGTGGAAATGAATTCAAGAAAAATCTAAAACATAAGCCAATTAGTTCAATTGCAAAAGTTGAAAATGAACTATATAAAAGTGGGTTTGGTAAAAAATACATAAAATGAGGTAAAAACTTCATTTTACCAATTCATTTTGCAATTTTGAAAAACATGGTGAGTCTTGGGTGGAAACAACCTCAGCCTTCCGAAGCGGATTTCACGAGCTAGGATCAGTAATTTCCAGTACCCGCCAGTTCCAGGTAGAAGCTCTCACTCTTCTCTTTCATTTCATTCCTATTTTAGTTAATTTTTATTCCATTTTTTGAGTTTTAAGGGAATCCCAAATTATTCTTGGAGGTATACATGGGTTTCAATGGTGCAGGTCGCATATATGTGACTATCTCCACAGGAACACGTGTACATGATTGCCAGTTTGGGTTTTTTTTTTAAAGGAGCTAAAAATCCAAATTTTTCCACAAGATGGTGATCGAGTGAAGTGAAAGGGAACAAGAGGAAGTGGATAACTTATTCCAAGAGGACAATGAGGCCCTTGAAAAGCTCAACCAATGCGGACTGAAGATTTTTTTTGAATGTAACAACATGCGGGCACAAACTGAAATGTAGCAAATATTGATCAACTATTGGGACCTGGAGGGAGAAGCCTTATCCTAGATAGGAAACCTCTGAAAATAGAGGTTGAGGAAATTTATTTCCTTACTGGTCTCTCCTGCTGAGGTGAGGTACTAAGATTCAAATCTCGAAGAGTCGGTGGGATGACGATGGAGGAATACATAGCCATGTATTGTTTCCTCGGTTCCCAAAAGGTTGGATCTTAGATTCCAATTTGTGGCATATATAGCCTAGGGATCAAGATTATTCTATTGAGCATCGGGAAGATCTTCGGATTAGCTTCATTACACCAAGCTTCAAGGGTGCACATGTTCTATGTAGTGAGATGATTAGAGCCAATAGTTTCTTACTAGAGTGCCACACTACTAGGATGTATTGAATCCCAAATCACATTATGTCGACCGAGGAAGACAAGGAATTTTTTGTTTCGACAGCATACTGTGTAGCTTTTTTCTAGAGAGGGTGTAGGTTATTAGGCTATGTGTGCCGATAGAGTCACACTCTCTCATGCATCATGCCATGAAACGATGGATAGGTCTGATGTTACGACTGGTGGGGGGGACATTTACCAACCCATTCAATGATGACTTCCTTGCTTTGTGGATGCAACAAATCATCGCTATTGATGACTACCCATATCATGGGATTTAATTCAGTTGGGACCCAAACATGACTGTGGTCCCCTTGGGAAGTTGTTGTTGCAGCAACACCCCCCCCCAAAATTTTGTACATATTGGGGCCCCTCCTTTCATTTTGTAGAAAGGCTACCTTAATAAGTCATTCCCAGCTTTTATCTTTGTTTTTAACAGAAAATCTTGTCATGAAAAAACTCCAAATCTGCCAGAAGATCTTGTTTCTCAACATAAAATTTTTCGTGAAGTCTTCCTCGAAATCGGGGAACGATTTGGTAAAGCCTCGCAGTGGCGGAATCCTTTTGTTTAAACATCCGAAAAGGACTTAGAAACTTTCGTTGAAAATATTGCGGAGAGTTTCGGGTTTCTCTCCCGAAACAGCGGAAACCATTAGTCTAAACTTTCCGAAAAGGGACTTAGAAAACTTTTCAATTTTTGCGGAGCGCCCCACGGAACAATTCAAGTTTTCCTCCCGAAACGATTGTTAAAATATTGCGGAAGCTATTGAGGAATTACTTCCGAAATGGCGGAACCATTCGACCTATCTCTCCGAAACAGCGAAAGCGTTCGTCATAAGTTCCCAGAAAAAGCTTTGAAATTATTGTTGAAAACTTGCGGAACGCGCCAGGGAAACTCTGCGGAATCATTCAGCTTTTGCTCCCGAAACTACGGAGGCTTTCAGGCTATCCTCCCGCAACTGCGGAAGCCATTCGCCAAGTCTCCCCGAAGCTTTGAAAAGGGACTTAGAAATTTTCTTTGAAAAATTGCGGAAACCACTTTGACTTTTCCTTCCGCAGTTGCGGAAGCCTTCACGATAAGCTTTCCGAAACGTCGAAACAACAGACCTTTGCGGAAGCTTTCAAGTTATCCCTCCGAAACGACGGGAAGCAGTCAACAATCCCTTTCGAAACAACGGAGGCCAAAGGAAAAAGCTTTCCGCAATACTCTTGAGGCCCGGCCGATACTTAGAAACTTTTTGAAAGTTTCCGGAAGCCTTGTGCGGAAACGTTCACCGAAACCTTCCGAAACACCGGAGCCTTTTAAGTTTTCTCTCCGCTACCGCGGGAGCCTTTTTCAAAAGTTTCACATTCGCGATCATTTTTTTTTTGCGGAAAAGGTTCACCTTCCCCTCCTGAAATAATGGAAGCTTTCAAGTTATCCCTCCGAAACGACGGGAAGCATTCACCATATCCTCCCGAAACCCTGCGAGACTTAGAAAATTTTCGGATCGCGGAAGCTATTGATGAATTTCTCCTGAAACAGCGGAAGCTTCCGCGTTATCCTTCCGAAGGACTTGAGCTTCGCGGAACACCTTGGCGCGGGAACCTCTTGCGGGAGCCATTCGCCATTACCTTCCGAAACAACGGAAGCATTCGCTATATCCTTCCGCAACGGCGGGTGAAATTCACAAGTCGGTCCCGCGAACGGGCGGTCGCGCGCGAATCGAAAATACTTGATTTGACGCCGACGTACGATGTATTTAAGCCACGTTTAATTATGCCAACTACCAAATTGAATGCCACACGTGCCCGGTCTATTTAAATAAGCGGTGGGGGGTACGAGCCAACACATTGTTATTTGTTGATTGGCAAACCACTGTTGGACGTCGCGCGACCGTTCCAGCTCAGCCTGCTCGACCACGATTCTCGTCCACCTCAGCCGGCTATCTTCGTCAGTACCAGGTAGGATTCTAACCGTTAAATCTTGTCTTCCACGCGTCAGATTATCTTTGGGTGTTCTCTTTTTCAAAGACGATAGGAATTGGTTGGATTTTGACGGGAAAAATGCCCGTCATGGGCTGTTTTGCCCGTCAAATGCGGTCTAAATTTCGTATCTCCTGTCGTTGGTATATTGGTTAAGAAAATGTCAATTTGGATGGACGGATTTATTGTTTTTTTTCTCCAAAGTTCTCTCGAGGCCCCATGGACCTTTTCATGTCCCCAGCCGAAAGCTAAAAACCGTAACCCCCCGTGTTTTTTTTCATAAGCCTCAGTCCCGGCGTAGCCACTACCCAACTTAAATCCTAAGACATGCGCCATCGCCCCTGTTCAAACCTCCCATAGAGCACCTCAGCAAGTTCCATAAATGACAATGGCGTTCGAAACCCTCACTTGGTCGTAAATATGAAAACGGCTCCCTATTTCGTCACAGGGTCATTTTACCCCAGACTTCCCCGCCACTAGCCTTTTGAAAGCACAATGACGAAAGTCACCCTTTCCCCTAGAGCTAGACCGAAAGCAGGTTGCTTCCGTAACGCGCTTATCCTCGCAAGAACATTTCCAAACCTGCCCCTTTAAAAGAATTAGGATGACTAAAATCTAGAGCTCGTGTTTGGAATGGTGTATTTTGGCTTCCTAACATGCAGCTTCCCATTGCATTTATCTCATTGACATGTTAAAATGGTGATGCTATCTATAAAATCTCACAGTATGTTGATCATGTTGATAATGATGTATATGTGGTTGCTATCAGGGATAAGTCAAAATGCCAAAAGGTGGGAAGAAGAAGGCTAAGATGACAGAGAAAAAGCCTGCACCACTTAAAATTGAGACCTCACTCCAGGATACTAGGTGCACCACCGGTGTTCCTCCATAAATCCGCTGGGTGACATTTACTGGATGATCCGAGACCAGGATGTCCCGGACATGTTGTTAGAAGAGGGACCGATTTATCTAAATATCAAAGCTTCAGGCATAACCAGAGCTGCTACCCCGCCCTGAACTGTTCCCATGTGCTGAGGTAATCGGGTGGTTACTCCATCATGCCGATGCGGAAGGAAGAGTAATTCATGACAGCGGGAAGACAGCCATTGCCTCATTTCAACCCGCATATCTTGCAGCAGCCTACAAGTTTACCCGCTCCCAGCAAGCTCTGACTGATGAATGGTTGGGTAAAATGAATAACATTGAGATGGCCAAAAAGCTACTAGTAGCAGGCAAGCATTTGAGAAAGAAAGGAAACGACGAATATGACATACAGAATCTGAGATCTCCTTTCAGATTGATCGCCCTGATGCTGTGCAGAATCTTCGGCATGCCCGATGGCACCGTGTATAAGATTCAGTGGGTCCCTATTATTCACTTCGTGGCGTTTAAAGGAACTGTGTTTGACTGGGCCACTCTCCTGTCAGACAGTTTGGCCTCAATGATAATTGCTGCAAGAGAAGGACTAGCCTTGAAGAAGGCAGAATTTTTCATGTCCTTATATCTGATCGATTGTGTTTTGGCCAAGGTGGACTTCCCCAAATTGGGCTGTGCATGGGATAAGGCCACCACCCCAGTTTATACCGCTTTCAAGATGATGTGGGTCCAGAATTACAAACCTAGCTACAAACTCATCTGTGAGGGGTTCATCATGCCCCTATATGAGAAGATATTCAAGGAGGAGCCCAACTGCCTGTCAGAGAACGCTGTGGAAGTCCTTGAGAATTACGGGGATTTTTACTTTGCATAGCAAGGCACCTACCTCAGAATGTTTGGAGGGACTAAGCCCCCATACATTTTGTCGCAGTATGCCACAGATTATGTGGTCCTCAAGGAAGCAGTAAGACAAAATCTTCCTAGATGGAATTGGAGCAATGCTCCACAAACAACATAAGGATTCCTTTCCCCCTCTACCTTTCTGCATAGGTGCTTACAAGTTCTCCGGGGTTGCCTTAGCCGAAGAGTTTGTGCAGGAGCTGAAAGCCTTCCACTTCGGTGAGGTGATCTTCCACAGGAACGACAGGAAGGGAAAAGTGGCCGAGCATTGTAGGGACATCTATGCTCATTTTGAATACTCGCACTATCCCGATGCCGAGGAAGAGGTATTCAGGGGCATCAACAACATGGCTGAGCTGCGAACCTTTCATCAAGGCAGTGGAGTAAGTTCTAGCTCCACCAAGATCCAGAAGACCAGCCAGCAGAAGGAGAAAGAAGCTGATAATGCCCGAGCTCAGGAGGAGCTCAGGTTAAGAGAAGAAGCAAGGTTACTGCAGAAAACTGAGGAAGCCAGGTTGCAGCAGGAAGCTAAAGCGGCAAGAATGCAAGAAGCCGAGAATGAAAGGCTGCAAAAAGAGGCAGAGGATGCCCAGCAGCAGAAAGAGGCTGAGGATGAAAGGATACGGAAAGAAGATAAAGGTCAGCCACAAGTTGAAGGAGGGGAAGGAGGATAGGAAGCTAAGGCAGAAAGGAAAGCGGAAGAAGAGCTGAAAGCAGGGGAAGATGCCCAAGCAAGTGGGTCCGGTGTCCAAGACATGGAAATAGACGCATCTCAAGCAGGTGGCTCTGGTACCCAAAATAAAGGAGTAGACCCAGCTCAGGAAGTCCGGACCCCACCTGCGGAAGAAGAAATAGACATTATGGACCGCCCAATTGTCCCGTACACTCCATCGGGAAAACATACAGTGTCCAGGTGGAATGAGTTTGTCTATGACAAGAAAAGGAAAGCAATGGTCCTCAAACCGGAAGAAAGGATCAAAATTCCCTTCCACGAGGACATCATTACCCACCGAGAGGTCACTATAATGAAGAATACAGATCAAGATCCCTTTGCTATGGCATCCGCAGCTGTAGAAACAGCAAAAGCATCATTGGATAACGTAGGGGTTATAGTTAGAGAAAATGTATTGACGAAGAAGAGAGCTCGTACGCTACAACAGACTGTGGCTAATGAGCAATCCCACAGGGATCTGGTGGTGAACAAGTACAATTGTCTGTATGCCGAGCATAAAGAACTATCAGGCAAATATAACCAGCTGGAGGAGGAAAAAGACCAACTAACACTCCAAATGATGATTTTGGAAGTAGAGAAGAACGGAGTGGAAGATAAAGCATCCCATCTAGAAGCAGACAAGCGGGCATTAGCTGAGTGGTTAGAGCAAGCTGAGAACAGAACGATGGACATGTCTCCCTTCCATGAGTTGTCCTGCACCATCCTGAAGCAAGTGCATGACACTCAGGAGCTAATCACTAATGAGGTTTGCAAGCTCAAGGCCATGGTAGTCAGGTTAAAAGAAATTAATGCGGAGGCCCATAGGCTCAAAGCTAAGAATACCCGTGTCAAGGCAAATATCATGAGTCAGATGGCATGGAGAGAAGGAAAGGGCGGTTTCCCCACGCATCTCCCATTTAAATCTGTGGACGGTTTTAATGAGGACATAGCGCTGTTGGAGTTTGGCAGGAACTGTGCCAGTAAGCTGATAGCCAGTGTGCAAAGAACAAGGGATAAGATCAACGGTCTGTATCAAAGAATCAAGGGAGTGCATGATAGGTGCAAGCTGAATTTCCCACAATCCCTCGATGACTTCCCGGATTCAAAACAACGCTTGGTTGAGCTAAAGGAAGAGCTAGGCGTTCAAACGGAGTATGTGAAGAGGATTGATGTCCTGGCTATTGATGACCTCCAACATTATATTGGATTGTCATCACTCCACAACCATCTGCTGAAGGAAGTGCATCAAGCTGCAGTAGCAGAAGTTCAAAGCATTGGAACAAAGCTTGGGAAGAATGTGACTTCTCAGAAAATCTTGTTCCCTGCTGCAGCAAACATAGTCATAAGGGACACCGGTGTGTGGTATAGCTACATAGCAGAGGAAGAGAAGAAGGCAGAAGTAGCCGGAGCACCAGCAAACCCAGAATCTTCCCTTCCAGCAGCCATTCCAGGAGCAGCAGTGAGCTCGATTCCCTCTTCCCCAGCAGTGGCAGAAATTCCAGCCAGCTCAATCCCTTCTTCCCAAGTAGAAGCAGCAACAACAATTGGTTCGAGTGTCTCTTCCCAGACAACATCAGCAACATCAATTGACTTGGGCGATCCTCTCCCAGCTGAAGCTCACGCACAAGAATGACAGCACGAATATTAGAATATTATTCCTACTATGTTGTAATTTTTAAACTCTCAAATGTATAAAGCGTGAGCTATGGGACAGCTGTCCATTTTCTTTTGTTAAATATTTTTGTAAAAAGAGTAGTCACATTTTGTGGTCTATTATAGAAGAATTTCCTGTAGGTGACAAGTGGAGGAGGCCAGGTGGCATCCCAAAGGGCAGATTTGTAATTATAAATAGAAGCTGGGAAGAGTATGAAAGGACTTTTGGCAGGGAATGAAATTTTGAAACCCATACGAGCTATCTTGTATTGGTCCTGTAAAAATTGAATTTTCTAATAAAAGCCAGGGAGATGGACGTTTTGCATGGGAACGAAAGATGGATGTGTATTGGACTGTTCTGGTGCTTTCCATCCTGTAATGTGAGATCATTCTTACGATCTGAATTATTTCTCTGTAATAATGATTTTGCTTCTTTCTGTGTAAACGATTTCTCCATTTCATGGACAGTGAATGTGTTTCATTTTAAATCAGGAGCTATCTGCTGATATCTTTATCTTTGCTGTAGAGTTCTCTTTTATATTCAACGGCTAACTGTTCTTTCTTCAAGATAACTCATATAGCTCATTGTTCATGCCTTTAATTGTGCTCCTTGCAGGGATAATTAGTTTTATTTTATGTGTTTTCTTTATTAGATTTAGATCTGTTCTTTCAGTTTGCATCTAGATTAAATAATTTTGCTTCTCTGTTTCATGAGCAATAGATGCGTTTCATATTAAATTAGAAGCTATCTTCTAAAGATCTTCTATCTTGCTGTAGCATTACCTGTAAGAATCAATGGCTATCTGTTCTTTCTTTATGATATCTGTTACAGCTCATTGCTCATCCTGTAAATGTGTTCCTTGCAAGGATAGGTAGATTTACTTCAGTTTTCTTTGATTTAGATCTGTTTTAGTTCCGCATTTAGATCAGATATAAATTAGGCATTTGCATCTCATTAAAAACATAAAATCCAAAAGAAAGGTGGATCGGGCCATAACCGGTACAATCGGAATTAAACTCCAAACCCACGGTTGCCGGAACTGCTAACCGGACGAATTCCCTATACCAAACGGTAGATAATCTAATTGGGATCATCTATCGGGGAGAATCCCTTTCTGATTGATGCTACGATATCCGAGGCATCAACAGAAGTGTACTTGGTGCACTTGGTAAGTTACTTTTTAATCATTTTCAAGTTTATATCATTTTTATATTTTGTCATAAGTGAAGAAACAAAATGCAAACTTTTTGGATGTATACTAATACATGTCCATAATCATTACAGATATAGGCCCATCCCGTCCTACCAGATTTCCTCACTATAGGTAGAGGAGGGCAAGATTTTGATTCTTCTGTGACACTCAAAAATGTTAGGAACAACCTGACAAACCTGACAGGGGGTATTCCTGAAGACAAAGATCGAGGATCTTCTAGAGGCAGTGCAATGAAAGATAGTCGAAGTACCTGGAGCATGGATCTGTGTCTTCGGGAGGGTGGATAATATGATTATGTACCACCAAAGGGGTTATGGTTTAGGTGACCCTAAGGAGAATTTGTGATTGTATATATGAGGCCAATAACACCCATTTTGGACATGATTAGATCCATATTTTGCGGATGTATAAACTTTTTATTTTTGATATATATATATATATATATATAGTCTAAAAATGAAAATGCATACTATGTACATAATGTTCTTATTGTGTTATGAATTATACAAATGCGAATCTATAATGTAATTAGCATATGCATCAGTTATTGTGTTTTGATTTCTTGACATGTGATTATAAGTAATATAAATAAATCGTTGTTCAAGTAACCGAATACGCAAAAATTGACGAAGTAGAACAAGATCATGAACCCTATACTCACCATTTAGCTATGAAACAATTAGCTGTGAATCAAGACGAGATTCTAGATATAGGATACCATTCGCAATGGCATCACCAAGAAGCTCTATTACAACACTGTACTTGGCCATATTGTTTGTAGTTGGCCTCAGACAAGTGCCTCTCGAGACAACTAATTGACTAGTAGGGGAATACATCACTCATGTGGTCGAGGCAAGGTTTCAAGTGTGGCAACTAGCGCCATCTACAAATCCTAAAAACATTCCTTCTAACACCTGACAACACAAGGGTGGAACTACATAAGCCATACACCAAAACAAAAATTGTACAAATGTACAACTATGTACAAGAAAAATCATATGAATCAAGCATAGTACTATTTCAAATAGAGACCATTTCTAGGCTCAACCAACTTATTCCCTTTGTAATCGGTCAACTCATAATCACCTTTCTTTAGAACTTTAGAAATGATATAAGGACCGATCCATGTGGAGTTAAATTTACCCATCCCTAGCGGAACTTTATCTTGATCATAGAGCAAGACAATATCTCCTTCTGAGAACAATCTTGGATAGATAGACTTAACATATTGAATCTTCATTCATTTTTTATGTGCTTCATTTGTTGTAGTAGCATCTCGATGTTGTTCATTGAGATGTTATAGGTGGACCAAGCACTCTTCTAAAGCTGAAGTATTGAGTAACAATTGAATAGCTAACTTCAAAGAAGGAATTTCACATTCAATTGGGAGGACTCCTTCAACTCCATGAACGAGCTGAAAAGGGGAAAACCCTATAACGGTCTTAATAGTCGTTCAGTAAGCCCATAAAGTAGGATAGAGCATCAAATTCCTATTATATCTACTAGCATTAATTGTTTGTTGAAACATGGCCTTCAAAGTTTTATAAACAGACTCGACTTGACCGTCAGCTTAGGGGTAAAAAGGTAAAGAATGTTCTTATTTCAACCCCAACTTGGTGGTCAGCTCAGTCATCATTTGGTTTTGAAAATTTCGACCATGATTAATAACATGTTCACACGGGATACCAAAACTAGTAATAATCTGATTGAACACAAAGTAAGCGATAGTTCCCCATCACTACGAAAAGTAGGCATGGAATATGCCCATTTCATTAAATAGTTGATGGACACAATGATATATTGGAGCCCCCAAGCCAAAACTAGGTTGCAGGTCATGTAATCAATCCCCCACTTAGTGAAGGGACCTACAATGATCACGGGAAACAAAGTAGAAGGTTGCGTGTGCATCTTTTTAGTAAATATCGGACAAGCATGACACTTTTTAATTGATTCAATACAATCTTTAAAGATCGTCTACCAAAAGTATCTGACACACAAAATATTATGGGCAGTCGCAAGACCGGAAAGATGACCTCCACAAGCTCCACTGTGAGTGTCATTAAAAAAGGACTCAACTTCTTCATGATTCAAGCAACGACGTAATATGGAATCAACCCCATGACGATACAAAGTATCGCCAATGATCAAGTAATCCTTTGCATTATGTCTCAGATGACATCCCTCGTCCTGTGAAAAAGACTAAGGACACTTCAGAGTTTGTAGATATATAAAGACATCCCCATACCAAGGATCACATGAAGATATGAGAAATATATGCTCATCAGGGAATGAGTCATATTCAATATTATCACATTCCTCGGTAGGAATGTTTGAAATAAGCTCAGCAAAGACCAAATATTTCCTGGACTTAGCAAATTGAAACTCTAA
Organism: Larix kaempferi; assembly: GCA_027924585.1. NCBI lineage: Eukaryota > Viridiplantae > Streptophyta > Pinopsida > Pinales > Pinaceae > Larix > Larix kaempferi. Next base: position 22,680,168 of record BSBM01000858.1, read on the forward strand.
GTCGAACTCTTACAAGATCACAATCCATTTATTAAATTTGCCCCTGATTATTCGTCAGGTCAAAACATACTGAAATGGATTGAGATCCGTAACTATAGTGGTTTTATGCAACATTGTATAATGTTAAAATCTTTGAATTGTGAAAACCGTAGCTAACTTTTCTATATGAGAATATTTTAGTTCAGGCCCATCTAAAGCATGGTTGAGATAATAGATGACACGTTCTTGAAAAATATCATCTTCCTAGACTAAAACTACGCCAATGGCGGACTCAGATGTGAGTAGATATAACAAAAAATATTTTGTATAATCCGGTGGACTAAGCAAGGGTATTTTCATAAGGGATTTCTTAAGAGCATTAAAAGAAGCTTGGGAAAGTTCATCACATTTAAATGGGACCCCTTCCTTCAACAATTGCATGAAACCTTTCATAATCTTAGCATAATTCACTATAAAATACCTGAGAAAATTGGCTTTTCCTTGGAGGTAAATTGACAATGGCTTCCACCTTTAAAGTGTCGACCATGATCCCCTTATTCGAAACTATAAAACCTAAGAGTCGTATAGACTCAACGCAAAAGATGCATTTGTGAGGATTCAACCGAATCTTATAATGCCTACACCAATCAAATATGAGGCAAAGATGGTCTAGATTATCTCACCTCTTATAAGAACGAGCTACTAAATCATCTAGATAATCCTCAACAATGTGCTTTGATAGTAATTGCTTTCCTAGGGTTGATTGGACAAAGTTTCTAATGAACAGGTTTCACATTTGGATAGGCTTTAATATTGTGTTCTACAATGCCAGGGTCTATGTCGAGAATCTCCTCATATGACCAAGTAAATAAGTCATGGAATTCCTTGAAGAGTTCTATGTAAATACAAATCTCTTCAGGTGAACAGTTTGCACCAATGTAAACATTCTCCACGACATCAAGATTCCTAGAGATGTTGATCAATATGGTTTTTGAAATATTTGTCATATTACCCTCGGCATGAATTCCTTGTTAGGCCAAAGGTTTCAATGGTCGATCAACATCTTTCGGTAAAGGAACATGGAACTCTCCATTATAAGTCTTATCTAGAGTTGGAAGAAAATATGAACAATGATGCATATCTTCTCAGGTATTCTTAGTCCCGGATAAGGCTTCCAAGATAGCCTCATCCAAAGGCATAACAATATATATACAATATTGGGAAGTGGAGGAATCAAAATCCCAAACTGACTTAATGGTTTGATCCACCTCCTCAACAAGGGATGGATCGTTGTCTACAGTAGCTTTCTAAATTGATTGCTAAGTTATCTTTGATACAAATAATGGTAAGATAGTTTTAGAATGCTGAGACTCTTCCACCGAATCCGATGGAACAAGAAGTATCCAAGGATCATCGAGGTATGATGTTCTAAAATAATATACTCACGAGATAGGAAATTCCTCATCAACCGTAGCTGGAGTGGAACCGATAAAGAAGGTAGGAGATGGAATATTAAAGGTACCCATAAGGGATGGATATAAACCAACTCCCACATTCTCAGTTACTGGATGCAACTGCATCCTTTCTTTGCCCCACCAACATTATTAGTTTGTTTAGATTTATTGTTATTTTCCTCTCCTTTTCTATTATTATTCTCGTTATTATTATTCTTTTTCCCACTAGGTTGCTAGTTTCCTTTTTGGTTAGGCTACACAACATGCACAAAAGTTGTTTGGGAGGAAGGAGAGGTGGAAGCAAAAGCTACACCAACTACTAAATACTATATTGACATAATTTTCATTTCACTATTAACAACTTCAACACCATTATGACAAAATGAACCAACAATACCATCAACATGTGGTCCAAATTTGGGTTTCAAAGGGTCTGTATTAGATGTTGGCGCATCAGGTATTATTTCATAGAGGATCCTAGACTGATCATAAATCAGATCTAACTGTTGGGCCTTAAAAATGGCTTCTTCGTAAGTGGTTACCCCTGAGTTGGAAAAATCCTTAGAGATACAAGGTAACAAGGATTTGAGAAACCATTCTAATAGGAAATCAGTGGGAATATTGGACTTGATTAGCCTCTTCCGCCTATGCCACTCTTGGATATGATCCAAGATATGGGTAGATTTGTTTTTCCTGAACTGGGATAACGAATTAGTGTTGATGTCATACTAGATGCGAAGCTGAAAGTAGTTCAAGAATACAATCGCTAAATTGTGAAAGCAATGTAACAATGAACTAGGCAGTTCAATGTACAATTTCACAGCCTCTCTAGTGAGTGTGCGTTGTAACAATCTTAAATGAATAGAATAATCGTTATGCGAGTTAAAAGAACACCGTAAGTGAAAGGTCATAACATGATCTCCCAGTTCTTTTCCAATTTTTCCTTCAAACTTTGGAATGTTTGAGGGCAACTTGGTTGGAACTGGAGACCAGTTAAGGACTATGACACACTAGGTCATTCATCAGTTTCAATAAATATGTAAAGTTCAAAATTTCCAGAAAAGGAAGTCTTGGATGTTGCGTGGAAAAAGTATTAGGATAAGAACCTTGTGGTGGGAAATTCCCACTACCAAGATTTCAAAAATATTGATAGGGGATGCCCCATGTCATTGCTTATGTAGCACTTTTTCCTATAAACGCATTCCAATGGCTATGCATAAGATTACCGCCAACAAGATTCCTCTGCAACCAATTTGACTGAACCTGAGATGTGTTGCCCTTAGCTGGAATCCTAGTTGAAGGTAAAAAGTTACTACCTCCTCCACCAAAAAGTAAAAAGGGGATAGATATAATAGGCATAGAGGATGATTGAAAACCATTGATTTGAGTATTGAATGTTGTAAATTGGTTTATGCCTGAAACAAATATAGCAAATTAGATGGATCCACTCCCAAAAGAGGTAAAATATGGGGGAATATGTCCTCCATTCCAAGGAAAACCTTGGAAATTTATAGAGGAAACACTAAACCTAGTGGTAGGATTATGAAACAAGGGGTTAGAAATAGTTGGGAAATTAGGTAGACCTAAGACAAGAATCCCATATGTGAAGGAACTGGAACCCAAAGGTGATGAAAAAGTAGCACTCATAGGTTTATTGACTGCAGAACCTAAAGGTAGAGTATTGGTGCCAAACGTAACAACATGATCTGAACTAACTATCGTTGCATTTAACATCTGAGTGGTTATATGAGGAGGATAAAATCCTCTTGCTACTATGGCTGAAGTGGGAGTAAGAAAATCTCCCAAACTTTCCCCTAAATCATCCATGATTAAACCTCTACTTATGCGATAAGCACTCGTTCTTTGTCGAAAAGGAATAGGAACCTGCACTAAGACTGGATCGTCAGGTCCAGTTAAAGGATAATTGAAGGGTCTTACAAAGCCTCAGGCTTGAATATCTTCAAATCTGGTGATGTGAGAAGTGTTGTTTATTATAATTTGTGGTTTGTCGATGATATCGATGGAACCTATTGTCTCAAAAGAGCCATATGTGTTTGCTCGATGCCTTTGCGGATGTGGTGGAGGTTCCACTGTGACCGAAGGAAGATTATGAATCCTCCTAGAACAACGAAGTGGTTAATATTCAACCCTTAATTATTTTTTAAATCAATTTAACTTCTTAGGCCCAATAAATCACACACAGTACAAAGAGCACACCACTGAAAATAGTCCTAGGAAATCAACCAAGTAAGCAAATGGCCTTTTGAATTTTATTGTGGGTTGATTAAGTCCCACAACCAAACAATAAAGGTTCAAGAATAGTTACCAAGGCCTCCATTGATATTTATTCTTGGTGCAAGTCTCTCAACTAGGCAAGGGACACCCTCCAAGGGTATTATCAGTTTGGCTCAACGTCTATTCAAGGTTGGCAGGAAGCCCCTTGCATTCACCTGTGTGGTACCTAAGAACAAATAATATGGTCACCAATCTGCATTCACTGTCCGGGGGAATAGTCAACGGTTAGGATCGTACGTATGGGAAGGGTAGCAAAGCCTGAAATCTCAATAGTACTGTCACCTCAAGGGGCCCAAAGTTTGGTACTAAATAAATCCCCGTACATGCAAAATCCCATAAATGCTCACTTTAAGTATCAGATGGGTAATCTATTGAACCCAACCTCACATGACCTCGTGCTTAACTCCAGTGTTAGTGGAGCTTCTCGGCCACACTCTTACGGTGTTTGATTTATTCCTATCCTTCTAAAAACACCACTATGTTTAATAGTTGAAAATGATCTTGGATTGTTAACTACTAACCTAGTCCAAGATTCTAAGCTTAAGCTAAATTGTCGAACCCTATAAAAAATAAAATTATAATTGAGTTTAGATTGTTCGGGTACACAGGGTACTACCAAAGGACCGAACACCAAGAGCAACCACTTCACATAAATAGATCACAGATCAACACACCGATGTTTTGACGTGGTTTAAACCCTCTTGAGGGAAACACTCCACAACCCTGGCCAAATAGCTTCTACGGGACAATTTATTATGCAAAGAAAGAAAGTTACAAATGAGCTTCGCATAATCGATCAACTAAACAATGACCCTCCATGCACTTTAAATAGAGATCATGGACCAATCGGGTGTTAAGCCACGGATCAAGGTTAGGTTTGATCTAAGAGAAGTTGAGCCGTCGGATCACTCTATGTCGGGAACATATCGTGACCGTCGGATTAAGTATTTACAAATGCATAGTAAAGAAACACACTATCACTAACGGATATATTACACAAGTTGATCTTAACTAACTCCTAACATCCCCCCTTAAGAACAACTTGGGATAGGATTGAAGGATTTACAAAAGTGACACTATTAGGAGAAGGAAGGAGGCATTAGAGCCTATCCCCCATTAATAACAAGTTCCTAAACTCCTAACATAGATCGAAGTTTAGAAAAATTCGCTTCTGTAAGAGACTTGGTGAAGATGTCTGCAACTTGATCATCTGTAGGGCAAAAGAGCACTTCAAGAACCCGATCATGAACAAGATTTCTGATGAAGTGAATATGTAGCTCAATGTGTTTGCTGCGTTGATGTAGAACTGGATCTTTGGCAAGCTTGATGGCACTTTGATTGTCGCACCAAAGTGGAGTAGGCTGCTACTGCTCGAATCCAAACTCTGAAAGGATCTGTCGAAGCCATAAAGCTTCCTGACTGGCATTAACTGCTGCTTGATATTCTGCTTCTGCTGAAGAAAGAGCAAGAGCTTGTTGTTTCTTACAAGCTCAAGTGATAGGTCCAGATCCCAGACTGAAAACATAACCTGCAATAGACTTTCGATCCTCGGGATCGCCGGCCCAATCTGAATCAGTGAAACCAACCAACAAAGGTTTCCCCCCTATACTGTAATGAATCCCAAACTGAACTGTACCTCGAATATATCGAAGTATTCTTTTAGCTTCTTTCCAGTGACTTTCATGAGGTGTCGCATATAACGGGAAACACGACCAACGACAAAGGAAAGGTCAGGACGGGAATGAGTCAAGTATAAGAGACTACCAACAAGCTGACAATACAAGGTGGCATCGACTTTAGGTGAAGTACAAGTGGCAAAAAGTTTGACTCCAGACTGGAAGGGAGAAGGGGATGGTGTACAATCTTCCATGTGAAAGCGACGAAGAAGGTCACAAGCATACTTAGACTGAGAAAGAAAGATTCCTTCTTTGGTTTGCAGGACTTGGAGACCAAGAAAATAATGCAAATGTCCTAAGTCTGACATTTCAAAATTTTGTTTAAGACTGGATTTCACATGGGTTATAAGCTTAGGGTCACTACCAGTAAGAATAAGGTCATCAACATATAGAACAAGTATGATGAGAGGGTGTCCTACTTTCTTGGTATAGACATTGGGGTCAGAATATCATCTAGAAAAACCAGTGTCAAGGAAAAAGTTATCCATTTTGGCATACCAAGCTCTAGGAGCTTGCTTAAGGCCATATAAGGATTTCTTAAGGTGGCAGACAAGGCTAGAGTTATTCTAAACATAGCCAGGAGGTTGTTCCATGTAAATTTCCTCTTGTAAATCATCATGTAAGAAGGCAGACTTGACATCCATTTGATGGACTTCCCAGCTGTGTAAGGCTGCAAGGGAAAGAACAAGGCAGATGGAGTTCATTTTTGCGACGGGAGCAAAGGTTTCATTGTAGCCAATCCCTTCAACTTGGGAAAAACCTTTGGCAACTAACCTTTCCTTAAGTCTTTCAACACTTCCATCTGATGCATACTTAGTTCTGTAGACCCATTTACATCTGACAAGTTTTCTTCCTTTTGGAAGTGGTACAAGATCCCAAGTATCGTTCGCCATTAAGGAACGATATTCTTCATCCATGGCTGCATCCCAATCTGGATTCCCTGAAGCTTCTGCAAAAGTTTCTGGATCATGATTCTCAGAAACTTGAGCCAAAAGAGAAGAGGCTAATTGAAACTGAGAACGTGTTCGACGTTGATCTCTAGGATCACCGGCAAGATCACCAGCTGCTTCACATATTGAACGGACCCATTGAGGAAGCACTTGTGCTGGTGCAACTAGAGGAACATGAGCAGGCGGAGGTGAATTTTCATCCTCACTGTCATCATCAGAAATTGGAGTTGGAAACCTGTCAAGGAAGTTGGAAGAAGAAGAAGAAGGCACAAACGCTGAATCAGGCTCACAGGCCAAAGATGGCACAATCGCCGAGTTAGGCTCGTAGGCCAAGAGAGTTTCATCAAATTTAGCATCTCTTCTAATGATTATATCATGAGAATGTGGTTGAACAAGTCTATAACCTTTTACATCTTTAGAATATCCAACAAATATGCACTTTTCACTTTTAGGCTGCAATGCTTTCCATTTTTCATCCAGAATGTGAGCCCATGCTTCACTACCAAACACATGGAAGTCACTTACATCAGGTTTAGTTTTACTCCATGCTTCTTCTGGTGTTATACCTTGTAATGCTTTAGTGGGGGTGCGATTAACTATGTAATTTGCACAATTAATTGCTTCAGCCCAAAATTGAAGGCTTAGTCCCTTAGATTGGATCATACAATTAGCCATTTCTTTTAAAGTGCGGTTCTTCCGCTCAGCTACACCATTTTGTTGTGGTGTATATGGAACAGTGTGCTGTTGTTGGATGCCTTGTTCAGTGCAGAAAGTAGTGAACTTTTTGTTAACATATTCTCCTCCATTGTCAGATCTTAACTTAATAATTTGATGACCAGATTGTTTTTCAACAAGAGCCTTGTAGGCCAAGAACATGTTAAATACTTCGCTCTTAAGTTTTAGGAAATAAACCCAAGTGCATTTGGTGTAATCATCAATGAAAGTTAAGAAATATTTGAAACCAGAAAAGGAAGCAGATGGAAGAGGACCACACAAGTCACTATGCACAAGCTCCAAGGGAACCGAGGCGTGCCAAGAGGCACGTTTGTAAAAACTGTCCCGATGATGTTTTCCGAGTACACAACCGGAGCAAACACCATCCCTACAAGATACCATCGGAAGACCTGTCACCATATTTTCTTTACATAGTTGTTGCAATGAGCGATAATTTAAGTGACCAAATCGCTCATGGCAAAGTTTGCTCAAGTTATCACTATGAGCAACAAAAACTGAAGGGAAAGGTGATGACCCAAAGTTGTTAGACTTGTACAACCTGGTAATATCATCAACAAGTCCGGTAGCTAGGACCTGTTGAGGATCTTTAAAATCCTTGACTACAACTTGGTGAGGTGTAAAGGTCACAGTTTTAATTTCACCAGAATGAGTGATCTGATAGACTGATAAAAAATTGCAGGAAATTCTTGGAACACATAGTACATCACTAAAATGACCATTATCTACTGGAATTGTTCCAGCTCCTACAACACTTAGAGATCTATCATCACCAACAAATATTTGTTTGGTGTTACATTCATGCATAGTAGAAAAGATGGCTTGATCCTTAGCCATATGATAAGATGCTCCAGAATCAATGAGCCATTCATTTGAAGTAGAAGAAGAAGATGCATTATAAGAATAACCAGAAGCACAAAGTGCATGTCCATGAGAGGCAGATTCTGAAGATGAATCTAGGCTGATGTGGTGCTTCTTCATTGCTGCTTACAAGGCTGCCATCTTCTTGAAACACTTAGATTCATCATGATTATCTTTCCCACAATAGTTGCAATGACGCTCAGTCTTCTTGCCTTTTGGCTTAGATCCTTTGTCATTTTTTAAAGAAGGAGCCGACTGAGAGGGTTTGGGACCCTTGTTTGACTTATTATTGCAAAAATTTTGTTTCTTGGGAGGCTTGGACTTTTCTTTCTGTTGGGACAATAAGGCTTTCCCAGATGTATCTGCATTGTTGATTATTCCAAGATGAATGAGTTTATCTTGTTCCCTAATCAAGGAATCACAAAAGAATTCAAGACTAGGCTCTTGATAGCTAGCTGCATTCAAGGATGCTTTCATGGAGTAAAATGTAGATACAAAAACAGAATATGCAGGTCCAATTTTGGAAAGAATATGATAAATGCATTGTTTGTCTTCCCTCTCAATCTTACATTCTGCACATAAGAGTTTAAGAGTTTTGTACTTAGATAAATAATCTTGAATGCATGAAAAGTCACTTGGATTTAAAGAAATCAACTCATTTTCGAGTTGGTGACCTCGAATTTCATTGTGTTTACCAAACACAGATTCCAACTTGTCCTAAGAAGCATTAGGTTCATCAATTCTAGATATGTGGAATCGCAAATCAGTAGAGATTAACATCCCAATCAATCCACGAGCTTCATCACATCTATTTGCCCATTTTATTTTCTTATCATCATCAGTGGGTTCTTTTTCTTTCCCTGAGGTAATTCTGAAAAGTCCCCTACTTCGTAGAACATCCTCCATACGATATTTCCATGATAAATAGTTGGAACTCTTAAGTAGAATATCACAAGGGGCGACCATATTTGTAAATTAATGGTAGTAAAAGCAGAAACCAATAGTCCGGATGTGAAGAGCTCGAAAAAATAGGTGGTTTAAAAAAAATGACACTGAAAACTAACTCTGTATGATGAAGTTATGCTTGAACAAAGAAACTGTTGAAGATGTCCCCAATAGTGACGTGGCAGCTAGAGAATGTCCAGCGAAAAAAGATCCCCCCTCTTCCCAAGATGAACCTTTTGACAATCACTGTTCAGATCTGATGAAATATGCATTTCTGGAGCAACCAAGAACCGTTTTCGATCAAACAAAAACTATTTCCCAATGGAAACGACGCTCCGGACGCAATGGAACACCTCCCACATCCCATAAATGCATAGAAATACCAGAAATAGAAACCCTTTCGAGTTTCGACAACAACAGTTCAAGATCTAGATCATAACCGGAAGCGGCACTTCATAAAAGCTCTGATACCATGTTTGGGTACACAGGGTACTACCAAAGGACTGAACACCAAGAGCAACCACTTCACATAAACAGATCACAGATCAACACACCGATGTTTTGACGTGTTTTAAACCCTCTTGAGGGAAACACTCCACGGCCTCAGCCAAATAGCTTCTACGAGACAATTTATTATGCAAAGAAAGAAAGTTACAAATGAGCTTCTCATAATTGATCAACTAAACAATGACCCTCCATGCTCTTTAAATAGAGATCATGGACCAATCGAGTGTTAAGCCACGGATCAAGGTTAGGTTTGATCTAAGAGAAGTTGAGCCGTCGGATCACTCTATGTCGGGAACATATCGTGACCGTCGGATTAAGTATTTACAAATGCATACTAAAGAAACACACTATTCTTAATGGATATATTACAGAAGTTGATCTTAACTAACTCTTTAGTGTCTAAATATCCTAACATAGATTAAGCGTTAGTTTTAGTGGTTGTTATTACTCAAGGACATGGAAGTGAAATTAGTGGTGTTCTTGACAGTTACAAGAATTAGAAAAACTTTTAAAGATATAAGCGTAGAAAGCAAAAAATATCTTTCACTGTTTTAAGTGCTATATGACACTTCTTTCAAAATGCAAAAACTTTTTTCCAAAATTTATCTTTTTCTACTTTTTTCTGTTCTTTTAACAAGAAACTACGTAAAAAATAAAAATAAAATGCAATCTTTTCCTTTTTAGAAACTGAAACAAACACTCCAACCAATACAATAAACTTTTCTTTTTCTTTTTCTTTTAAGAACTGAAAAATGAATTCAAATTTTCAAAAGAAAACAAACGTTTTCCTTTTTTCAAAAAGAAAAATAAACAATCTTTTGTGTTTTAACTAGCAAGGAAAGAAATAAGCATATAAGAGCTACACACTAACTATTTAGTTTAAAGCATGAATGCAAGAAAAGAAACAAACAACTACAGGAAAACTCTTTTCTCAAATTGCAACAAAATGATTGAACACAAAACTTACAAAGGAAAAATTTTCATTGTTTTGTTTTGATGATATAAACAAAAAAAAGACACCAAAACATAAATCTTTATACAATTATCATACTGCAAAATTTATACAAACAGTCGAAAGAAAATTCCAGGAAAATCTAAAATAAAGAAAGATTCCTTTTTAAATCTTTTGGTTTTCGTAAAAAAAAGTACAACTTTCTGAAAATACAACCCAATAACAGACCCTCACATTCAATTTAGATACAACAGACCCACATTTCCAGTTTTGAAAGCAAACATAACTTAAAAAGGAAGTGAAACAATGTGTACATGGATTCTGCACAACAAATCCATGTATACACAACTGCCCAGTATAAAAGTCACATATAGGTGAAAAAACCCAGTTGTTTTTAAACAGTGCAAGCTATAGGACTTATACTTGTTGGTGTGCAATATAACCTACGTATAACTGTGGGAGAAATACAAAATAAAAATTTTAAACCCTAAAACCAACAAGAACTTCCCAAAAGGGTCCTAAGATGATGAGTTATTAATATATGACATAAATATTTAGAAAAAAGACGTAGAAATCAACCAAAAAAACAAACAAGAATTGAAAACAAGAAAACCCTAACCTACCCAAAAATGGAGAAACTCCCCAGCGGAGTCGCCATTTTTGTTTCGGGGATATTAACAACCCTAGTGACCTTCGGTAATAGTAACCACAGAGCAATTCCCATAAAGATGACTCAAAATTTAAATCAAACAAAAAATCAACAATCTTTACAAACATAGCTTTAAATGATCATATGAGTTAGGAAATTAACTCAACCGTATCCAAACATCCGATGAAGAATCCATCTAGTTATGACTATTCCAATATTTTCTTCAAAACTCTAATGTAAACCTGAAAAATGAACAAAGATTCGATAGAAAGATCACTGCTGCAAAGGTTGAATATACAAATTAAATTGGTGAAAGACACATCCAAATTTCAATGATAAAAACTGTAATTCAACACATGAAATGGACAGAAAAGAGAGATCTCTTATATAAAATATGACAACAAGGAACAAATGATGAGATACAACCAGAACCTCGCTGTGGCACCATTCTAAAATTAACTCATTAGTTCCTCCACTCGATTCTTCACACACCCAACATCCAATCTGAGTTTCTTCCTTATGAAGTATGCTCAAAGAATCCCAAGCATTCTTTAGCATAATAATGGCTCTCAAGAAGTATAGGAAAACAAATTAGTTCCAGATATAAGAAAGGGAGTTTTGTAGACTGGAATAACAAGGTTTCTTGATCAAATTTCAAATGAACAACGTGAGCGTACTCTATCCAATACTTGGTGTCCCTTTTCCTTCTCCTATGCCTCTTTTATATTGATGGGGAGGCAGTTACGAAAGTTGGAGACAATTACTTACAAGGAGAGGATAAGTGGAAAGGTTGAAACCACAACTTTTCCCGTAAAAGTAATTTATTTTTATTTGTTTCTGTGAAGAACCTACAACAATTAATTAATGAAAATACACAAGATAGCAGAAATATCAAAACTCAGAATCACTTTTATTGATCGCAGGCCACTTCGAGGGGGCAACCTCCTTTGAGCAAGCTCAATACAAATAACTTCACAGTACCTTCATTGGTCTCGACAAAAAATTATATACTAATTCTAGGTGCCAATACCATGGGTCAATACAAACCATGGGCCAATACAAACTATGGATCAACAATTACTACGGGACGACTTACAAAGCATATGCGTCCAACAACAATAAGACAAACTATGGATCAACAAATACTACGGGATGACTTACAAAGCATATGCGTCCAACAACAATATACTAACAAAGTAAATAGAAGGGTTGACATGGGTTCCTAACATCCCCTCTCCCTTAGAAAAAGCTTTGTCCTCAAAGCTTTAGATGTGGAAATTGATGCAGAATCTGAAGGAGTGGTTCCCCTATAGCATCCTCGGGTTGCATTCCGGGCCACTGACACCTTTTGAGTTGCAGGGAGGGTTGCTTGGAAGGCTATAGACGAAGAAGAACCATATCAACTCCATGAAAAGTGCGCTCAGAATGGTGCTGATCGAATTTTTGTTTTGGTCGAATTCTTGCCATGTGAAGATTGTCCTGCAGAATGAGAAGAATCTGATCGCGATGTCGAAGAACTGAGTCAATTTCCTGAACTGGGGAGCTACTCAAGGTGTATGGAAGAAGAACTGGTGGTGCATGTCCATAGATTGCTTCATATGGTGTCCTTTTAGATGTGGTATTGTACCATTGGAGCGCTTCTAGGAAATACATAGAAATAGTTGTCCAAATCTCTGTAGGGATGGGCAAGGGTTCGAGCAATCCCAAAAGGAGTGTCGTTTCACCCTTGTTGACCTGGAAAGTATCACAGTCAGCCACCATCTGTTGAATTTTCATGTTCAGTCCCTGCCAAAAGAAGTTACATTGTTCCCGCTCATACATTTTTAGGAACCCAGAGTGCCTTGCTGATGAAGAAGCATGGAGTTCATAGAAAAGATAGCCCTGTTGAACAGATTGCACTCAATTTGGAACAAGCAGAGAAATAACTGTAAGAGAAACTGGGTCATCAAATGTGCAAGAAGGAGCATCTGCCACCATATTGTCCTTACCCTTCTTGTAAGTGATTGCATAGGCATAACCCATGAGTTGGATAACCCATTTCAGGTGTGCTGGGGAGGAGACCCATTGTTCCAGGAAAATTTCTAGACTCTGGAGATCAGCCTTGATGCAGAGATAATTCCCTAATAGGTATGGCTGAGACTTCTGCACTGCATGCAAAATAGCCATCATTTCCTGCTTAGATGTAAATGCGGCTAAATTCTTACCAAAAAGGTCTCTTGAAGGCGACAAGGCCACTGGTTCAGCAAGGACACCTACATATATATCCAAGGAAGTAGGGGAGACCGTTGATGGGTGTGTCTGAATGGAATGGAATTGAGTGATGACACCATGTGAATTCTTCTTAACGATATTTTCCAGGCGATGTGAACTGATGATGCGGAGAGACCCTTGTTGTAATCTCTCAAATTTGTGTTGTTTTCCATTGACTGAAAACTGCATCCAAAGTTCAGCAAAATCCCATAAGATGGGGCCAAGTGTGCATAACCATTGAACGCCCAAAACCACATCACATCCTCCTAGGGACAAGGAAAACATGTCAGAGCGCAAGTTATAATCTTCCAGAGAGATACGCACATTGTGACACTTCCCCTTGCAAGGTAAGGTGCCCCCATTGGAAGCCATGACTTCAAAGTTTGAGCAAGGATGGACAAAACAATCAACATATTTGGCGATCCGAGGGTCAATGAAGTTATGAGTGCTACCAGAATCAATGAGTATTGTAAGAGGAAGCTTCTTGAAGTAACCCCTGACCCACATTGTTTGGGGGATGGTGACACCGGATAAAGCATGGAGAGATATCTCTGGTTGTTCATCCTGAGATGGGGGGTCAATAGGCGGCTCTTGAATGTCGACCTGATCATCCATTGTATCTAGAGCTTCTTCCCCAATTTTAGAGGCAGGCGGAGAATCCATATCCAAGAGATAGAGCTTTTGTTGAACACATCTATGTCCCCGAGTGAATTTCTCATCACAATTATAACAAAACCCTTTTTCTCTGCGTGCCTGCATCTATGTTTCAGACAAATGCTTGATAGGAGTTGGTCGAGGAGCTAGCAGTATGGGAGTTCGTTGAGAACCCATATTTCGAAAGGGAACAAAAGTGGGTTTGGAGCGCTGTTGGGCTGCAATCTTGTCTTCCGTCAACTTAGCCAACCCTAGGACTTCCATCATTGTTTTGGGACAAAACATTTTAACCTCTGATCGGATTTCATCCTTAAGACCATTGATAAGACAACTCCTGTAGAATTCATCAGACAATCCTTCTGTGTGATTGGCTAGTTTCTCAAATTCTATCTGATACTCTCTCATAGTGCCACTTTGATGAAGTTTAGTGAGTGCTCCAGTGAAGTCATCAAAAGCACTAGTACCAAATCGTTGCAAAAGGAGTTGGCAAAAATCTGTCCTTTTTGGCTCGTCATGAGCCTTGATGTACCAACGGTACCATTGAAGGGATTCCTGTTCCGAATGAAAGGATACAAGTGTAACTTTTTGGACATCAAAAGTATTATGCAGACTAAAATACTGTTCTGCACGATAGATCCATCCAGTCGGATCAGTACCACTAAAGCAAGGAAATTCAAGCTTCGGACTATGGAAATTGCTGGAAGAAGAGAACCCATTGGATGCAGAAGATTCTTGTTGTCGGTTATTGTTCATGGCTGAATGCTGAAGATGGAGGCTGAGAAATTTTTCATCTAGATCTTGGAGTTTGGTTTGGATTGCTACAAGTGCTTCCTCCATGGTTTTTTCTCCTGCGTGGGTGACAACCATAACCAGGAGTTTTTTTTTTGGAATGGATAGAAAAACACAAACAAAAACTTATTTAGTAAAGGAAAATTTGGATTTGGGAAAAACTCGGATGGGTAATTGGGGTGTGACTAGGTTTTGGACACTTTCTGATGGACAAGGAAGCAAAAAATGGGGATTTCAGAAGCAGTGTGAAAGAATGAGAAAATTGGTCAAAGAGGGACAAAGAAGTAGAAATAGGGAATGAACATGGTGGTAAAATGTGGAGGCGAGTGGGTGAAAATTGAAGAAGTTATGGCAAACCCTAAAAATAGACAAATGTGAGATTTTTGGCTTTGGGAAGTAGAATTTGGGATAGGGTCCTCAGGAATGAAATATGCAGAATGGGATTGCATGGGTGTCTGGGAAGTTTCAAGGGAAACAAAGTTAAAACAAGGGAGATATGGCGAAGAAATGAGATTTTATTATTATTATTATTATTTTAGAATGGATCTGCTACGGTGCAGAAGGGAGCGAAAACAGATGGATCTGCAATGACGCGGAAGTGATCGGCAACAAATGGATCTGAAATGACGCCGAATGGATCGAAAACAGCGGGATATGAAACGGCTAGATCTGGAACGACTTTCAAAATGGATCTGAAACGGCGTGGGAGTGATCGGCAACAGTTCAGTTGAAAATAGATATGGACCCCAGGTATGTGCGACTTCCTAACAGTTCAGGGGTTTCACTAGACCACCAATGTTGTCTGACGGCTTGCGTATTGGGGCATTACCCCTCACTCCACGGCTCAGGTAAAATTGATAACCGCTTTGCCATAAACGACAACTCTTGGTTTACCTCAAGAGTGAGAACTAGTCAATCAGGTAGGGGTCGTTGCCCTTTTCGCTGGCAGGTCCTCTCAATGGGCCTGCTACTTCGGGGTTCCTGTGGTACTCCTCACAATGCATTTTAGGGCTTATGCCCAAGTACTTCCCACCATTAAGCAAATAGGGATTATTCCCAGATTCAAAGCTGCAACAGATGCGAAATTTGTTTTTGGCAAAAATTTCACCCAATGAGCCCAAGAAAGTGCTCCGATACAAGATGTGAAGAACCTGCAACAATTAATTAATGAAAATACACAAGATAGCAGAAATATCAGAACTCAGAATCACTTTTATTGATCACAGGCCACTTCGAGGGGGCAACCTCCTTTAAGCAAGCTCAATACAAATAACTTCACGGTACCTTCATTGGTCTCAACACAAACTTATATACTAATTCTTGGCACCAATACCATGGGTCAATACAAACCATGGGCCAATACAAACTATGGATCAACAATTATTACGGGACGACTTACAAATTATATGCGTCCAACAACAATAAGACAAACTATGGATCAACAAATACTACGGGACGACTTACAAAGCATATGCGTCCAACAACAATATACTAACAAAGTAAATAGAAGGGCTGACATGGGTTCCTAATAGTTTCCATGGAACAGACATGTACGCGGGTTTGACAAGGGAAACCTATATATACAAGACTTATTGGTGTAAAGTTCACGTGCCTCTTAAAAAACTTAGTGTTTTAGAAGATTCTCAAGTAAAGTGCTTGTTCACATATCACAAGGGATCAAGGGAATCTGCAAAAACAATGAAATGGATAAGATCAAACCATCTAGAGAATCTACGAGATAGCTGTGACAAAAGATGCTATAAAAATGGGCATATAAAACTACATGGAATACCGTCATAAGTCTAACACTATGTGAATTGGTCTATGGGAAGAAAATCATGTTGCCCATTGAGTTTGAACTAAAAACATTGAGAACAATAGTAGATGTTATCATGGATTTATCAGTAGCACATAATGAAAGACTATTACAACTCATCTAATTGAATGAGCTCAAGAAACAATCCCTACATCATATAGAGCTGATCCAACATCAATCATGGCATGACAAGTACATAAAAACGAAGGATTTCAAGGAAGGAAACTAGGCTCTGCTCTATGATTTGAGATTTAAATATTTTAAAGGAAAGCTAAGGACTAGATGGTTGGGACCCTATCAAATTGAAACCATCTATGACAATGGATGAGTGAGAATAAGAACAATAGATGAAGAACAAATCCCAATGTTGGTCAATGGCCACAAACTCAAGCTATACAAGAATCTCCTAATTAAGGCAAAGTTCACAAAAACACTGAAGCAGACAAAACTGAATCTGATATAGGGTAGCAATGCCCCATCTCTATCTTAAATTACTTTTGAAAATACAAGAAAAATAAAAATTCTCAGATGAAAACCTTTGTTGAGGCATTTGTGACAGATTAACAGATTTGAAAACCTCAAGGAGGCAATCTGAAAGCTTGTCGAACAAATAAAAAATAAAAATTCTCAGGTGAAAACCAATGTTGAGGCATCTGAGATGGATTAGAATATTGAAAACCTTAAATGAGGCAATCTCCCAGTCTACAGAATAATTAAAAGAGACAAATATGAAAATTTTATTGAGAACTCCTATTTCTTTAATAACTCTTTTGAGTGCAGATTATCCTTCCTGGAAATCCACAATACATATGGTATCCTGCGTAAGCAAACAATGGATTTAATCCTCACCATTTCTGTCGTAAACTCATAGTCAACAACAAACTGTATGAAAAATGTACCTACATGATTTCTACAACCTACTATGACTCTCTACATTCAGACTGCATTCTACAAATTTGTCATTAAAACTACACTTTTGGACAACGACACAAGATCCACAACGTCATCTCTAACTCAATAAATAAGTTATCTAAAGGTAAGACTCCTTATTTAAGTATTTAATTTGCAATCTCATGTTTTCCAAAACCAAAATACATGCAATATTACATCAACTCGAATGGAGACATCGAAGATTAAGTTGGGGGGAGGATAAAACTTGAATTTAAAAATTTAAATTTTCCACATCCAAAAGCTTATTTTCCAAATATATCTGCACACATGCATACAAAGGATTGAATTGAAAAGCTTGAAACCACATGCAAAATACAAAAGATCTGAAGCCGTTCAATCAAACTCAATCCAACTCAAGCTTGATAATTAATCATGAGAAAAAAAATGGAAATTTGATGGGATAGTTAGCACGAGTAATGATTGCCTACATGAACATGAATGATGAAAGGATCAAGACAGTTTACATAAAAATAAATGATGAAATAATCAAGAGATATCATGAGATGAAGATGCAAGGAATATAGCATTAAAAACTATCTAAGCACTCATCCTAAACCAGCTTAAGAAGAAACAATCACATATTTTCCTTCTGTTGGTGGTGAAAAGGAAAGAAACCTACAAAGAAGACCAAAACATCAAAAAGGGAAATCAGAATAGCGATCATACATGTATTCCACAAGCCCTGTTATCAATTTCTTCTTCTGGCGTCTTGATTCCTTGTTTCTCCCCTCTCCTTTACAAGAGGGTAAATTAGAACTATTAGTTGGAATCCCTATAGTTGGAAACATAGAGAAAATTTACAGAAAATATGACAGAGGGTTTTGTAATAAGACATCCCACAGACCACTCGAAATTGTTTCAAAATCCAAAGGCAGCTAAGTATTTCCAAGATGTAGGGTGGATTCAATATTTTCAAAGGCTTGATGGATGCCATAACAGAATAACATAGGAATTTGCCATAAATTTAAGAAAGGTGGATGAGAACACATGCCAAACCTCGGTGAAGGGGTTTTCTATTGAGCTCAATGGGGACGTGCTCAACAAGGTTATCTGCTTACCCAAAGGTATGAAATGGGACAAGGATGATTGGGAGCTCGCATAGAAAGATAAAAAACAGTTTTTTAGGTTTACAAAAAGATATTAATAAATTCAACGAGTAAGGAGGGATTCACTTCCCGAGCTATGGGGAGAGGTCGCTTTGATTATAATGAAGTACATTACTTGCGATGGGAGGCATGCCATTGTGCATGCCTACCATTTTCGATACCTAAACCTCCTTAGAAACCTCCAATGGAAGAAACCAGGACGAAACATCGGTCTCCCTTGGTTTCTACTAATGTCCCTTTCTTCCATGAGCACCAAATTTCAGTTAGGAAAACCAAATTACGTATCTCATCACGGTATGGTCAAACTTCTTGTTTGTGACACTTCATAAACACACTACACTCCTTTGTCACGGGAAAAGTTTCCCAAAATTAGTGACAACGAAATACAAGCATATAAGAAAGAATCACAGTCATAACCTAGAGGAGTATAATCACAATCAAAATACCTTTCACCTCCTCTTATAACACAATCAACTCCAAATAAAGTTCAATACGTTCCTTCTACAAGCAGAAAGAGAAAGACCAACAAAGTCAACATCTCTATCTCTCAAAGGACAATGGATTCTGTGAAGAGGAAAGTTGAATAGGGAAAGCAGGAAATCCCTAAGAAGAATGGCAAAGATAAAGAAATTGTAGACACATTACTCCAAATTAGGACACCAAGTCAAACTCCTCCCAAAGGTAGTTTACCAGGGCCTTGGTTCTAGAAGAACAAAGACGTAACTCAAAAAGAGTTAAAAATGGATGTAAGTTGCTCACGAAAGGAAGTACAATATTCTATCTCAAATATAAACTTTTGAAGATCATCAAGATGTAGAAGACAAAGAGGCCCTTGAAAATATCCCTGATACCACCATTGAAAACACTCTTATAGGAATAAACAATAGTGTGTTATTACAAGAAAAATAACATAAAATTTTGCAATTACAAAGTCAATTAAAAGAGAAAGAGCAAGAGACTCTAAAGTGGAAGATAATAGCTCCATAATGGAAACATTAAAAGTTGAGAGCACCAAGGGTTCTCAAAGCCACCTATTGATGAAAAGGAATGGAAAGTCCTTATACAACCATTTTTTAATCTTGCTAGGCTAGCGGCAAGAATAGGTGGGATTATCACCCTGTATTTATAGCTTAGTTGAATATTTCGATTATCCCACAAGTAATAAATTCTCATGTCTAATTCTTTTTTATGTTTAAGTTTTTTGAAGAAAGTGAAAGAAACTGTAAAAATAATTATAAACAAATTTATACAAGAGGAAATTAAGATTTTAAATCTGAAATTAAATGATCAATAAATATCAAAATAAAATCCAGAGCCAAAGTAAGATATAAATCAATAGGTGATTTTATTGATTTCATTTCAAATTACAACTGTAGTCATTCTTTACAAGCCCCTGCGAGGGTGAGGATCAAAATCATATTTAGAAATATAAGCTGGGATATTACATCATACAAATACTTTTGGTGCTTGTGAAAAGAAAATCAAGAAAAACTAGTTGGATCAATCAAGCTTTAAATGTGTTGTTGTCTTGGTTCTGCAAAAATAATCCTAATTAGCACCGAAAATTAATTTGGAAATCTAATTAAATTGATCATACTACTAGGACAAATGAATAACCTTTTAAGCATAAAGACAATTGATGTTTCTTCATCCTTCTTTCTACCAACTTCAGTATAACACTGCTATCAACAAGAAGACTCGGCTCTGATGAAATTCGTAAGTGAATGAAAAGAATGATGGAATCTCACTTTGAAGCAAGAGTGAACCTTTATCATATTTTTCTCTCTATTTTTTCATTGTCAGTGTCTTTCTTTGTATTCCCTTTTATTCTTGAATGAGGTAGTTGAAGTAGTTTAAATACATTTTAGTTAGGATACTTTATAATAACTTTAATTAAGTAATTCAGATCTAATTATGTACGATAAAGATAATATAAATAATTAATAATAAGGTAGAATATGCCTTGCAATAATTTGCGAGCTATAATTAGTGGCGAATTCATGAGTCAACATTTGGCGACTCCAGAGGGTAGTGAATTTACGAATTGGCTAGAATTCATAATTTATGGGTTATCTGTAAAAACACATCTGTTGATTTCTTGAACTTAGAATTTCTTATATGCTCTTGCAAAAAACTTATGGAGGGTAGAAAAAGGGAGAAGAGCTTTAATTATCAAGTTTCAACTAAAAAACCGAAGGTTTTTATGGCTACGACAAAAGTAATGATGCAAATCAAACGAAAATCATTTGTCACGACTATTCATATTCTCAATGCAAAACAAGAATTATGTTTGCAATTAATGTGACTAATTAACATCTTGAATGATCCAAATTGACTCAAAACTAGACAATGAAAGAAATCAAACTAACAAAACAAAGCCAAAATGAAAAAGTATTTACAAACATAAAACAAATAAAATATGTACATGAAGCATAAAACTTTTAACGGAAAAATCAATATAGTTCAACATAATGCTTCAAATGCGAACCGTTTGTGGTAAATGAATTCGTTCATCCATATCTTTCAATAAATAAGAATTATTGCCAACAACAAAGGAAATTTTGTAAGGACCTAACCAAAGCTTCTGAAACTTTGAACGTTTACCTTTATCCTTGTGAGGAGAATCCCATAGTAGCACCTTATCATTAGTTTTGAAATAAATTGACTTTGTTTTATTATCAAAATACTTTTTAACAATTTGTTGTCTCTTTTTCATATTTTCGAGTGAATGACTCCTTTGTTCTTCAAGAGATAGCAAGGCATTTATTCTTTGAGGAATACTTGTAGAATTTTCCTCTTCAGCCTATAAGGATAATCTAAGAAAATCTAATTCCAATTTGATGGGCATGACAACTTCTGGCCATAGAAAAGCTGAAAAGAGGTATTTCCAGTACTGGTTTTGGTGGTCGGGGTTGGCAGGTGCGGGTGGAGCTCTCTACAGGTCTGACGAAAACAAGTTGAAAAACTATGCTTGGGGCCTTGGAAGAAGGTCAAATAATAGTGTAGAATGGTTATCTCTCATCAAAGGAATGGATATTTCCAGGGAAAATGGGCTCTTAGACTTAGTACTGTGCGGAGATTCAATGTTGGTCATCAGAGATGCAAGAAATCTTAGTAGGAATAGGAAAAAACCCGATTCTAAGCTTCACCATCTTCTTAATTGCCTTGTAAATGAATTCAAAACTATCAATTTCTTCCACATCCTAAGGTCAAATAATCTTGAAGAAGACCAAATGGCGAACAATGGCGCCAAACTCGACCGTGGAACTCTGGTTTGCAATCAAAAGGTGCATGTCAAAGTTTTGATTCCTTAGTCTCCTCTTGTATTCTATTTGGGGAAAGTCCCTTATGATTTAAAACATAGGAAAAACCCACTTTTGGGTTGGAATCATGGTTCCAAATCTCCCAAGTTTTTGAATTTTTTTGAATTAATACTTCTCAACGCCGAAGGTGGCTACCATAGTGTTTCGAACCCACTTCAATGCCTTGGGATCAGGGGTGGCCACATGCTGGAGTCACATGGACTCCACATGGGCGACATGCAAATATTAATGGCCTTAAATGCTGATGGAACGTTGGTTGAGGGATCTTTAAAGGCCCGGTGCAGGGAAGGGTGGCGATATCTTCTGTGTTCAGCGTCTGCAAAAATGGCCGAAATGAATGCTTCCCATTTCCTGATGTGCAAGAAATCTATCTCTCATTCTGGTGGTATATTGGCTATGAAGGAATGCCAAAAGAACTTCCCCAATCTGTTGGGGAATCATGGTGGCTCATCTCTTATTCTGTGCAAGGCGATGGTATTCAAGAAGCAGACCTAAGCTCTCCTCTTGGCTCGGCGGTTGGAGGATGTTCTGGGGTGAATACTCCATCTCAAATGGAAATGACGGAACACTTGGAAGACTTGGATTCCTAGGTGAGTCTGCTTCATGGTGAGAACTATGAGATAAAGAAAGCCCTGCAGCATATGTTTGCGCTGGAGCAGACGGTCAACAAGGAAGCCCGGGATAGCAATGCTAAACTCGTTGTGAAAGTTGATAATCTTGCTGATATTTGGAGAATGGTTGCCCCTGCTCAGCTACCCTAGAGGCACAGGTCAAAGAGGTTCATGGCAAAGTGAAAAACATGGATGGAAAGCTGGAAGGGATTCGTATGGAGCTGAGAAACCTGAAGCAAGAGTTTCAGACCAAGGGTGGCTCTGTTCTTGGAAAGGAAAGTGAACCAGATCGTCGTCGTCAGTTCTAGTCTGAGATTCTGGTATCTTGCTGGTATTTTTTTGAGAAACTATAGTTTAATGTTGTTCAGGAAGTCTAGTCTCTCTATCTTCCCAATTTTGGGCCAATGTAATAGGACTTTGATAGCTCGGGTCTCACCTCGTAGAGGATATAGATATGTTATGTTTCTGCAGAAAGTTGTTAGGATAGTTTGTTAGGGTCTACAGTTAGCATGGATTTGATTTTGTATGGGAGGTTACTGAATTGTCAAAGATGAAGGTTGAGGTATGTCAGTTCCATGAGGAACATACAAGCACTCACACTATGTAACTTCTCTGTCACTCTTTTTTATATATATAAAATCTCTAAACCATTGTTGTAAAAAAAAGAGTATTGGTTTTGGTGGTGGTTCTGTCATCCCATAATGCATAAATAAGGAGAGTGTGCCATTGATGAGGTTTATTATCTGATCTTCTTTAGAATCTTAATCAAATTTTTATTAGTTGACTCATCTTGCCCATTTCCTTATGGATAGTAAGAAGATGAAGTGAAGTGTTTCACCCCAAATTTATTAAGGAAATGAGTTAATTTAGTAGAAATGAAAGCTAGTCCATTATCAAAGATAATTTCTAAAGGAAGACCAAAACGAGAGAAAATATTAGATTCCAAGAAAGGAGTTACTTGTTCATCTTGTGCATTTTTTAGTGGGACAACCTTAGTCCACTTAGTTAAAAAGTATGTTGTTGTAAGAATAAAAGTATGTCCAACAGAGGATGGTGGATTAATTATACCAATGAAATATAATCCCCACTTTGAAAAAGGAGAATTAGGAAGAACTGGTTGTAAAGGCATTGCTGAAAACTATTGTCTACCTGCACACTTTTGACATTTGTCACAAACCTGTGAAAATTTGTATGAATCAATGAAAATATATGGCCAATAATAACTAGTTCTTAAATTTTTAAAAGCAATGGGTTTTGCAACAAAATGTCCACCAATATAAATATTTGAATATGATGATCCATGAGTTTGTCTGATATTTTTTTGACATGTTGTATCATCTATACAACGCAACAACATTCCATCAACATTTCTTTAAAAAAGAGAGGTTCCTAGGATTAAATATTTAGAGGATTCCAAATGAATCCTCCTATGTTGATGACTTTCAAGATTGTTAGGACATATTTGAAATTGTAGATAATGTCCTTGTACCAAGGATGTTTAGCCAATTCATGATTTTAAGCTTCTATAAGGAAAAGCGTTGATAAAGCATTCTCGTCATTTTCAAAAGGAACACTTGGTTCTGGATGTTGATCCAAGTGCAGAGCTAGATCTAGTCCCTTGATTGTATGAGAAATTGTGATCGTTAAATCATTTTCTTGAATTTTAGCAACCTAATGTGCAAGCTTTCCTGAGATATATGTATGCCAAAGTAAAAGATTGACAACATGCAAAGGGAATTTTACTTGTGTGTGCTTGCCTAAAATGAAATGTAAAAATTTTTCAATAGCTTTAACAAGAGCAAATGCATGTTTTTCATTCAAATTATATTTAAATTCATCACTAGATAAACGTTGGCTCATGTATGCTATCGTGTTTTCAATATTTTGATCAGCCATTTGAAGAAGAATTGCAGAGTTTGCTTCTTTAGTGGCGTTAGTATAAATGATGATTTTTTTTATCGAAATTTGGTCTTACGGGAATAGGGGTATAACTTACTGCTTTCTTGATTTGTACAAAATATTTTTTCAGCGTTATCATTACAAGAAAAATATTGATATTGATTAACCATATTAGGAATGGATTTATCCATAAATAAAAAATCAAGAATAAATCTCCTAACAAAATTAATTTTTCCCATAAAAGATTAAATTTATTTCTCAGAAGCAGGGGCTTGAAGATTTTGAATGGCAATAACAACCTTAGGAACAATACTAATTCATGAATCAGAAACAATATGACCAAGAAGTTTACCTTGAGTAATGTCGAAAATTGATTTCGATGGACTAAGATACATTTCGAACTTTCTGCAACGCAAGAAAACTTTGTGAAGATGATCAAAACGATCTTGTCATTTTTTTGAATAGACAATTAAGTCATCTAAATAGATTTGAATAATTTTATCGATAAGATTGTCAAAATCTATTTGCATAGCCCTCTGAAAAGTGGCACCTGCATTTATTAATCCAAAAGGAATTCTTTCATATGCAAAAGTACCCCAACGAGTAGTAAATGCAATTTTATACTTATCTTCCCTCTTGACTCTAATTTGATTATAAAATGAAAAACCATCAAGAAGGGACATCATCTATGACCCTGCTACTTGTTGTATAATCAACTACATGTTTGGAAGAGGAAAATTATCTTTTACACTTGCCTTATTCAAAGCACAAAAAATGACACATAATCTAATATCATCATTTTTCTTTCGTACTGGAAAAAATTTAGACACCCACAAGGAATATTTGACAGGAAAAATGATGTGAGCATTAATTATTTTTCCACTTCTTTTCTAATCGTAGCTTCTAAGGTAGGGCTAATAGGTCTTTGTCTTTGTCTTTGTTTTACTAGTTTCTCTTCTTCCTTGATAGGAATAGTGTGTTGGATAATATTAGGATCAAAACCACGAAGATCCTCATATGACTAGGCAAAAACATCTTTAAATTCATGGAACAACTCCATGAACTTATCTTTTTCTTCTTTTGAACATTGGTCTCCAACTTTCATACATTTAGGGTTATTAGGAGTCTCGATATTCATTGAGATAGTTTCTCCAATTTTTCTTTTGATTCCTCCTCTTTTTTTTATTGCTTCCAACATCTTTAAATTTGTGGAACAACTCCATGAACTTCTCTTTTTCTTATTTTGAACATTGGGCTTCAACTTTCAAATATTTAGGGTTATTAGGAGTTACAATATTCATTCAGATAGCTTCTCTAAATTTTCTTTTCGATTCCTACTCTTTTTTTTTTTTAATTTCTTCCAACATCACTGGAAGATAATGAATTCTCTAGGGTTGTTAATCCTTTAGGAAATTTATTTTCTTCTAGAGATATAACTTATATGGGTTTAATAGACTCATTCTACACAAAAGCACATATGATTTCATCATCAGGGAAAACCTACCAAGATTCTACATTATTTGGGAGATGAAGATGATATAATGACATAAATGTACAATCAGGTCTTTATGACTGTAATTGTTTTGAAGGATTAGCTGCAAAAACAACCAACCTATTAGCCATTGAATTCAGGTCTCTCCTAATATGTGTGATATTAAAAGATAAAAAACTTGAAATAAGACACCATGTTGCTTGAGTATACCTCTTAATAAATTTGTTTGAGAGGTTATGTTGACACAACGACTGTCGACAGGGGTTCACTTCGCACTGTCGTCAACAAACCATCAACCGAACTCCCTTACGCACCGACCTAGAAAGGTTTTACCCTTTCCAACAATACTCACAAAGCGAGTGAAGTCTCACTCGAGATGCACAAGGGGGCTGCAGGAACCACGTTTCCGCAGTGGAGTTGAGGACATGCATCAAACATACATTGCAACCAGAGAAACCATAGATTATATCTTTCGCACTGTGCTAGCATTTCATCATTCACATATTCATCAATTGCAGAGTCAACACACAATAGACATTCGCATCAACATGATCCAATTACTCATTAGCATGAAGAACAATTACCAAACCCACAGAGCATTAAACATCTCACAAACATTCGCATTCATCATCTAACATAAACAAAGACAAAGATAGAACCATAATCGAACATCTTCATGCATTCATTAAAACCTGCGGAATGACCTTCGCAGAAACAGTCAATACATCATATCGCGGATAAAAACATATCAACAACTGGATAAAAAATCAAAAGGTCGATTGCTCTATTCATCACCGGATCGATGCCCTTAGGCTTACAATCATACTCCTATTTATACAAAACGAAGTGGTTACAAAACGATCCACATGACCCTTATCTAACAAACTAACTACTTCCGCGCTTCCGCATTCTCCATGAATGACCCTTTCTTCCGCGGATTATCCCTTTCGTATTTGTCGGCTTCTGCACTTCATGTGGACTAATCCCGTGCCAACAAGCCCCCGACACAAACTTGTGGCTCACCCTTGAGCCACCTCAACTGGACACCGATGGTGCGTGCACCTGCTGTTTGAAGTCATCGTATGCAGTGTTGATCTGGTCGACCACTTCCTTCACTGATGCTCTAAGCTGTGCACATTCTCCCACCTGCTCCTCAGTTGGGTGTTCACAACCTTTTTGTCATGCTTCCTCCAGTTGCTCCTTAACCTGTTTCATTACCTCTACTACTCATGCTATGAGAACTTTGACTTTTGTTTGGAGCTCATCCAAGTGTGTGGCCCTTAGTTGCTGTCGTTCGTGGGCCTTTGTGACACGTTGTTGCATGCTTTTCAGCTCTGCTTCCTTTATCATTCGTACCATTGGGGGAATCGCTTTGATCGATCCCTTAAAGGACTCTAACTGTGCTTCCACTTCACTGAGTTGTCCCTTCAGTGCTGTCAGCTGGTCATCCTCGAATACACTGCCCCAAAACTTTGTGATGCCTTCTGCGACTGTCTGGGCTACCTGTTCCATCTCCTAGATCACTGTCACTGCTTCCTCAATCGTCGTCTGGCGACTCTGAATCTGTTCCGGCGGTGTGCTGGGCATCACTCTAGCCTGGAGCTCTTCACTTTCCTTCCTTAGCTCAGTGAGAGTAACATAACAACTTTCACTTTTGTATCTACATCCGGATCTAGCTCCGTCGTTTCGCATTCCTTCACAAGCACTCTTTCTAATTTGGCCCGTTCCTTTATAGCCTTCTCTTTCCCGGCTAGTGCTGCAGCTTGCTCGTCTTGGAGACGTTGTGCCTCCATCTCTCTGGTGTGCAGTTTCTTCTTGTATTCGACCATCTTGTTGTGCATCACAGCCTCGCGGTCGCGTATCTATGCGCTTGCTGCGGCTTGGATTCGGTGTAATGTTAACATTGGGAGTAAATTGAAATTTACCATAACCGTATCGGACTTCCATACCTCAAATTCCACGACATCATCACATGTTTTCATCACATGGGATTCGATTTGTACTATCTGCGGTTGTGTGCCGACTTCTACCTCAACTCTCGGTGTCGACAAATTTTTTTCGAATATCTCTGTGCAGTACGCTTGATTTAATTACTGTGTCTGCTAGTGTGGATAGTAGCTGGCCTATCTGCTGGAACTGTTCGGCTGAATACTATGTAACTTGGTCGCGGCTATTTTCCACCACTTCTGTAATGCTCTCCAGAAGACTGTTGACCTGCTGCGCAATGAGCCCTTCCCATGTGCTTCTGCCATCATGGTCCATCCTTTTCTTTGTCCTCATCTCATCATGCTGCGTCTTCGTTTCTGAATCTGTCAGGGTTTTTGTTGTTGAAGCTCCATCATGGCTGGATTCCGCAACATCATCTTGTCCTACACCTTCCTTCCGACTGGCTGAAACTTTGTCTGCGCTGGCCGGGTTCGGTCGAATTGTTGCCTTCCCATTCTACATGTCCTTCACATCAGCTGGAACTTTCCATTCTGCTAGCCATCTGTCGATGATGGCATCCAAATCCTCCTCGGTGAGTTTGTACTATGTCGGCAGCCACTACTTTGCTGGGTCCGCTCAGGCCTAAAGGAAAATTGTTCGGGGTTCAACCGATAGTGATGAAATCGGTCGAAACTTCATCGTGGCTTGCTTATGTTATCCACGGTATCAGCTGCGCATCTATCCGCATCCTTTCCAACAACACGTAAAACTGCAGAATGTTATCTTCCTGTCGCTCTTTATCATTCGTTTCCCATAAGTTCTGGTACTGCGCTCCTTCGCGTACTCAGGCTTCTAGGGTGTCCATACCTTGATAGTTGTCAGGTTCTCTCCATCCGGCTAATGCGACGAGCATGAGGATCCATGAGTATGTAAATGGCTTCCCATACTAATGTGTATCTTGTGCATCATCGATCAACTTGTGTAGCAGAAACTTTGACCAATTCATCCGCTCTCCTGCGGCACATAGTTCCGCAGAGGCGATGATGCCCGAATTACATTCCTTGGGCCTATTCTTCCGTGTCAGCTTAACCGCTAGTATCTTTGCCCCAACCCTAATGGTCATGTTCTTGATTGTGTGAATTAGGTATCCTCTGGAATTATTTTGCACCTCGTACTTCATCTTCAACCTTTCTGCGAGCTTCTTGTCATTATCCTTCCCTTGGAAAAATTTGGAAGGGTCATCACTGTCTTTAGGCAGCCTGGTGATTCTTGCAATCAAGTTGATGGTTACAGGAATCCGCTCGTGCATCTATAGGCACCCTCCATGAAAACATGTCAACAATTGTTTAACGCATGCATTGGCCTGTGCTAACCGCCCAAAGTGTAGCATCTTGGTGAGGCCTAACAACCCCGACTGCTCCAACCCCCTTTCCCATCCTGCGGGTTCCTTTGTGGTTGGTCCTCCTTTGTGGGGGACGTCAACATAACCTTCTGTGCTTTCTTCGAAATTCACAAGGTCATGGTCAGTATACGTTAACTTCTACAGATTGGGCACAATGTTCCCAACCTCAGGAACTCCCTGCGGTACCGATAACATCACAATAGTGTACTTTTCATTGTTGTTTATCCGTATCTATGGTGCCTCTCTCCGGCGTGGCAGAACATACTTTGATATCCTTGGGCCATGATGCCCTACTTGCAGGACCTCAACGCCTAAAGTACCTGCATCTTCGTCAGTGAATAGTGCTGAGGCCCGGGTTCCTTTCTTCAATGCATGGTTAGTGTCTGGCAGCCTATTGGTGCCCCTCTTCTTTTTGTGTGGTATTCCATACATAACTTCTGGTTGCTCCTATACAACTAGTGTGGGATGGGGTCGTTCGATGTTGGTACTCGAAACATACTCTTCCATGCAGCTTTGCAAACTTTGACTTACGCACACAATGCAGTTCACTGCCTCGTTTCCTTTATTTATAGCGTTGGTTGGCCGCATCCAACCGATTTTGGACCATGATTACCAAATCCGACGGTGATTTTCCAAATCTGCCACATGCATTGGGTATCGAATTCTGGTTTCTCATTTTTGTTGTTGTCCGTTGTGGTTTAACTACTAAATTTATAACAGGATTTGACTCGTTCGCACTACGTCCTGTGACACTGCGATCCCTCTATCGACCGATGCTGCTGCTGCCGAAAAATGCCTTGCCGACAGATGCTCATTGTGATCTGTGGTAGTCCCCCCTTTTTTTTTCATTGTGTCATTTGATTAGCAGCGCGACCAACTCCATTGTGCCGCGGTGTCACAGTATGTTCTTATGTTCTCACTTTTGGTAGTTGTCGTTGATCCCTTCCTACTTCGTTGGTTTGGTGTCATGTACTTCCCGAACTCATCCATTACTGGTTCTATAATTCCTGCATCCGACGTTCTCATAATCTTAACCTATGCTCTCTCCTTGTGTCTTGGATTCAACTGGTAGGGCTGCTGCTTGACTGGCTTCACATCAGGTTTCAGGGGGATCTTCATTTCGCCTAAGTCCCCGAAAATTCCTTTCATCGCCGAGAATTTCATTGGGAACAAATCTAGAAACTCATGCAACCGATTAGTCATCTTCGCAATAGTTGAATCATCCCAATAGTCTCAAATGCTTGCAAACTTTGGATTCTCCTCCGACCCAATGTTTACTTTCTTGATCTTTAGCGGTTGTTGGAATTTGTCGGAAGGTATTTATGGTGCCTCAACATTACGACTTCCTTCCAACTC
Source organism: Larix kaempferi (assembly GCA_027924585.1). Lineage (NCBI taxonomy): Eukaryota > Viridiplantae > Streptophyta > Pinopsida > Pinales > Pinaceae > Larix > Larix kaempferi. Next base: position 22,710,743 of record BSBM01000858.1, read on the forward strand.
TGGTACATGCATAGCTCTCGGATCATCCTCATCATCTAGCTCTTCTGTGATGTTATAGCACTCCATCATCATTTCTGGTGTCGCAGTCCACCTAAGTTCTAATGGTTGCTCTGTCGGTACTGCTTCAAATATCTTCTCATGGATCACCTATAGCGCACTATAGATGAAGGGGTTCTCATCTAAGAAACAAAATGTTTGGCTGAAGCCAATTGTTAGATACTCCCAAGAAGTTGTTCCACATCACAGTTCTGCTGCGACATACCAACTCCGTGGTACTTCATCTAGTGTGTGAATGAATGCATGGACCCATTCCTCTTTTGCTCATAATCCCCATTTGCTTTTGCACTCAGCCAAATGTGCTTGTGGGTCACTTCTACCATCAAACTTCCTTCCGCTATATCCTTTCGCATCGGAGAACCTAATCATCATTAGGTGGCGACATAGTGGCCAAGTTGTGATATTAGACTTGTGCGCCACCCACCAACGCAAGGCTTCCTCCAAGGCCAATAGACGTTGCGGTTCCACCACTTTTTCCTCAAATTCAGTGAGAAAGGTGCTCAAATTGGGAAATCCCTCATATGTTTGTAGCGTGCACTCCTATGTGTCTCCCCATCGCAATGACTTTGGGATCCGGGCACACCTTCTAAATGACACTTCATGCATCTGGTTCTACCAATTCTCGAGCGCCTCATCCAAATCCGGCGACGCCGAATTGACAATGCACCATCCCAATTCTCTGTTTGCGGTAGGATTAATGTAATCCTCAGATATATTGTATACACTATTCCATCCCTCTGTAAATTCATCTCTTGTTGGTTCAATGTATCGCTTCCCTTCCGCCGATCTAGAGGTGCAACGACCCTCATCTCTCGATTCTCAAACGACATAGTCCGCTTCTTGAAGTTGATAACAACTAGATTAATGATTTCCTAGTCAATCCTAAGCAGCGCTGGGTAGGGGCTGGTATCGTCCACAATTTTGATTACATCTAAATCTACATAAGTCTTGAGGCCCTCAATCTCGATTGGAAGTTGGTACACCCGACCAAGTGGAGTAACCTTACTCTGATTTTCTAATCGCAATTGTACCTGTGACCAGGCCAACTGCGGTTTCCCCATTTTTTCCCATGTCTGCTTGGTCAGAATGTTGACGTCCAACCCCGGGTCCAAGATAATTGAGTCGACATCAAATGCTCCAATTTGTGTCGACATTCGCATTTCTCTCCCTATCTTCCTCTTCTGTATGCGATTAAACTTTTGTTCCTGGCATTCACCCTCCCGTCAATTCAATAGATTGGATATCTCTTCCAGTGCATCTTGATCCTTTTCCAACTCCAAGCAACTCTTCAAGAAGGCTTTTAAGGTGTTAGCCTTTCCTCATGACTTCGTCGCGTCGAACTTCGGTGGCATGTCATAGATAATTTCTTCCTGAAGAGGTAACTGCATCCTCTGTCTCATCGCCTCCTGCGCTTCCAATAGAACATCCCTTTCGACCTCTACGTCAAAGGTGACATGTTTCCATGCTGTTGGTCGGATAGTAGCCCGTGACCCATCGGCTCCTGTCACAGCCCCTCCTTGTGTCACTACTCCAACAGTCGCATGGTGTCTTCGAGCCTCCGTGGATATAATTTGTACAGCCGGTGGTGGATTCTGATTCTAGTTCTGTGGAGGTGGTGGCATCTTCTTGGTCTGCCATTTTGTGATGAGCTGCAGACAGTCTTCAACGCCATGATCCACATCGCTGCAATAAGTGCACTGTGGCGCTGCATTTAGGAAATCCCTTTGATAATGCCCATGATGCCCACAATTGTAGGATATAATCGGTCCTCGTCCTCTTCCAGCAGCTCCTCCTCATCCCTCTCTAGCACCTCGACCTCCGCGAATTCCTCCTCTAGCCCCTCCACGTGGTGGGCCATATGGTGGGTACTGCGGTGGCCGGTACTGCGGTGTCGAATACTGTGGTTGACCATGCTGTGGTTTCCCATACTGCCCCTGATCATACTGCTGCGGTTGGTGATTATACTGGGCCAATGGTTGATTATACTGCTGCTGTTGTTGACTCGGTGCCTGTTCTTCTCCTGCCATGAAATATGCAGCCGTAGTCCTCTCCTAGAGTAGGCCATAAGCTCTGCTGTTGTTTTCATCGTGGCCAACCAATTTACAAAACTTGCAATACAAGTTCTCTAGTTTTGACACTATCTTTTGCAGATACACACACTCTTTTGGTCGATGGCCTCTTGTTTGTCAGATATGACACCAAGGCAACCCTCCCTGACTAAGGGCATTTGGTGCACCGGATTGCAAATATTCTCGGAAGTTCGGGCACTGATCCTTGTGGTGTCCCTCTATCCTACACCTAGTGCACCAGACACCTTTGCGGGCCTCTTTCCCTTTCTTTATGTCTTGTAGTTGGATCGTCAAGTTTGCCAGTTGCGCTTGTATCCGATCCATGCCCAACCTTGTTTCGCCAATTGGTGAAGCCTACAGATTCATCGCAATCTCCAATGCTTCCGCTTGGGTCACAACCTTTTGTTGCATTAGTGGTCTGCGGATGTGTGGTACCAATCCTGCGATGAACCACTCCTTGTGTTGCATATCGTTTATCCCAAAAATTACCTTTGTTATCAGTGCTTTGTACCGCTGATCAAATTCCCATACTGGCTCATTTGGGTATCGCTTGATTTCTTTGAGCTCGGTGACATACTGCGATTCCGACTTTGGCTTCCTAAATTCATTGATTATTCTTGCTTTGATCTGAGCCAATGACTTGGCTAGTGTTCCCACTAGAACCCTTGTAAACTTCATAAACCAATATAGCGCACGACCCCTAAGGATCATCGTTAGTTGTCCCTTTTTAATATCTTCATCCTGAACCTGCTTCACAATCCATACTGCTTCGCATAGAAACCAAAACTGCTCGGGATCCTCAGTCCCGTACCCCTAGAAAGTGGGCATTTTTGTGGTGTCTTCCATTCTAATGTCCTACTGTTATTGTTTACTGATGCACTACTCTTACCGCTGCACATAGGGAAACTTTGCGAATAGCTTGTGTTTCTTCCTGTAAAATTCTGGGTAGTGCGTGGGGTTGCAGGTATGTTGTAACTTACGATTCGTCCCTCTTCTGATTCTGGGGTAGCCTGGTCACCGTCTTCATCGCAATAGGGTCACTTTCTCCCTTGTGGTCTTGTTTCACAGTCTTTCATTCCAGTCCTCTCAGGAGACTCTCTCTCAATCCTCCTCTTCTTCTCAGGATGTCAGAATATCACCCCACTCCTCAAGGTACCACACTCTTTGTCAGCTTCCCTTGGAAACTCGTCGTCGCTCATTTCCATCTACCCCACATCTTTCTATCTGATATGCATTCACGCGATACCCACAACCTCCGCACACTGATCTTTCTACTCGTCAGAAGTCATCCTCATTATGCCCTTTTCGCAGACGAGCATCTTAATCCACAGTTTTAGCAACAACAAGAACCTTCCGCTTGGTCCCTTGAAGAAATTCCCTTCCGCGTCTCTATACGATTTGATTGTGTCTACTGCGAACTCAGTAATATATCCCCCTAGGATACTATCCACCCTGAAATCGACAATTGTTGATACTGTGTTGTCAACACGTTTCAGCTGCCGAATCAGTTCTGGTGTCCAATGGTCAAGCTCAGTCTTTTGGAAATGGTGCTTCTAAAATGTTAGCTGCGCTAACCACTCGTGCAACAGTACTGGGAATTCGTAGAAAAATATCTCATGGATTTATGAATAAATGTGCTTCTGTGACCAATTGCTTACCGTCTGTCTAGGGTTTTGCTTTTCTCCTTCTACGAATTCTTTTGTCTTTCTGTCAAACCACTCTTGAATCTCCGATTTCTTCGAGTGGAATAACATATCCTCTTCTTTTCCTCTTCAGGGTCCCGACAACGGAACCATTTTTTGACACAACGATTGTCGATAGGGGTTCACTTCACACTGTCGTCAACAAACCATCAACCAAACTCCCTTACGCACCGGCCTAGAAAGGTTTTACCCTTTCCAACAACACTCGTAGAGTAAGTGAATTCTCACCCGAGATGCACAAGGGGTTGCAGGAACCACGTTTCCGTAGTGGAGTTGAGGACATGCATCAAACATACATTGCAACCGCAGAAACCAGAGATTATATCTTTCACACTATGCTAGCATTTCATCATTCCCATATTCATCAATCGCAGAGTCAACACACAATAGACATTCGCATCAACATGATCCAATTACTCATTAGCATGAACAACAATTACCAAACCCACAGAGCATTAAACATCTCACAAACATTCGCATTCATAATCTAACAGAAACAAAGACAAAGATAGAACCATAATTGGACATCTTCATGCATTCATTAAAACCCGCGGAATGACCTTCGCAGAAACAGTCAATACATCATATCGCGGATACAAAACATATCAACAATTGGATCAAAACTCAAAAGGTCAATTGCTCTATTCATCACCGGATCGATGCCCTTAGGCTTACAATCATACTCCTATTTATACAAAACTAAGTGGTTACAAAACAGTCCACATGACCCTTATCTAACAAACTAACTACTTCCGCACTTCCGCATTCTCCGTGAATGAACCTTTATTCTGTGGATTATCCCTTTCGCAGTTGTCGGCTTCCACACTTCATGCAGACTAATCCCATGCCAACAGGTTATAAATTCCTTTACTTATATTTACAGTTAATTTTAAACTCCCCAAAACAACAAGGTGATAACAACCAAGATTAAAAGCATTTTCAATCCCTAAGATAAAGGACTCAAACTTTGTGATGTTATTAGTGCAAGGAAATTCAAGCCTATAAGAGAAATTATGAATCTTTCCTACATGAGAGTATAATATAATGCCTGCACATTTACCCTCACTTGAACTGGCACCATCAAAATGCATGTGCAATATTCCATCTTCAAGTTCTAAGCAAGGTACTATATGATCATCATCTTCTTCAAGAAAGATTGAATATACACCTAAATATTCTTCAATAACATGAGGTTGTGGAATCTTTTCAATGTAAGGTGAGATCCATCCTTCCCTTAGCATAATGATATTCTTTATAGTTTAGGGAGATACATATGTGATCCATCCAGAGAAATATAACCACCAGTCAATGATTGTTAGTCTCTTTCTAAAATAATAGAAAAATTACTAACTGGAATATCAATTAATTGAATATTACAGGTGGTATTAATATCAGGATGGGCACATAAGGACAATGTCACATCTTTAATTTCCCCTATAATGGCCTATTGTTGATTATTATAGGACAACAAGATCCTAGAGTTCTCATTGATACATGAAAGACCCAATTCTTCCCTGATTATTTTTGGCATAAAATTAGGACCCGAACCACCATCAACTAAGCAACAATGAGCAATTTTATCAAATATATTTATTGAAACATAAAAAGGAGGATTTCTAATACAAGTCTTTTTTTTGTAAGCTAGTACCCACAGAGTTTCAAACCACTAACCTTACACAAGGAGTTCCTTAATGGTACACCCATTCAACGTATATTCTACGCCCCATGGGAAATATTTCTAATACATGTCTTATGGTTATATACACCTAACTTATTTAAATACAATTCTTTTTTATTATGTTCCTCAGATAGACTAGCTATGGTAGGAGGTTTACTTTCCATTCAAATTTCTAGATACTTTTGATGTTCCGGGATGTTGACCATATCTAGTAAAGTTGCATCTGCTTTTATAGTAGCTACTTGTTTCAATATATTGTACTTAGAAATGGAAGATTAAGTTTGAACTTCTATTTTTAGTAACCTGAGGATTTGGTTGTTGGGCGGATGGATTTCGGGCAAAGGTGATCTCTAAAGGTGCTCCTTTTCCTTTGTTGGTATAAGAATTATTCCTTGTATCAACCAACATACAATATTCTTCTGGAGTCCAATCTAAGGCAACAATAGTTGTATAAGTTTTCTTGCCAAAGATTCAGTCTCTTACAGTCTTTTTTATTTCACAAGTTTCCTCATCATGGATCTCCTCTCAAAAATTACAATAGGATCTTGATAGAATAGCTCTAAGCTTTAGATTATTATTTGTGTTTTTGTAAGCATCTTGATTGGAAGTCTCGGTAGGGCCAAAGGTAGTAGTCACTCATTTTCTTTCAAAATCAATCATACAATTACTCATATCCTATACTAACTGTAAAACAGTTGATGTGTCATTTTGTCTAACATAGGCTTCACTAGGAAGACCAGTCCTAGCCAATTATTCCTCAAATTCTAGGTAGTTCTTTAAAGCAAATCCTAGATTATTAACATTTCTCTCTTCAATATTTTGCTTATAATGAGCAGGTAAATTATTATAACAATGCATCAAAGTTGCTTGATTATGAGGTCTAATTAATTATGGAATCTAATTATACAATTTAGTGAAACATATATTAAAATATTTGATTGTCTAGCCTTTATTATAGACCGGGTTATTGTATTCCTTGAGTTTATCTACTAGAATTTGAGGTTTTCAATAAGTCGACTTAAACCAATAAGATAATTCAGCCCAAGTAGAGAAACATTTTGGTGGTAAATCGAAAAAAATCAGCTGCAACCTTTCTTTCAAGAGAATTTACAAATAAACACATACAAGTGTTAGCATCATTTGCTCCAATATTATGACATGCATTGGAAAAAACAATAAGATGTTCATTGGCATATATAGTTCCATTTCCTGATGGTTTAGGGAAACGATAAAAAAATTTACACAACGAGGATGTAGTTGGATGGATATTAAGAGGAGAAGACACATGCCATGGAGTGACATCCAAATCTTTTGTTGGAAATACTGAGAGGGGGAGTGAATCAATATTGAACACTTTTACCATTTCAAACATTAATTATATCATGTAAACATTAACCATTAACAATGTCATTCATCATCACATAAACCATACACAGTGCACAAGAGATTTAACGTGGAAACCCAAATGGGAGAAAACCATAGAATGCTTTTCTTATATAATAACAAGATGGAAACCCAAATGGGTGAAAACCACATAACATTCATAGGAAGCACCAAATTCCAATATTCTCTAGCACCAACTCGAAGGAGGCACCAACCCCCTGATTTACAAGCACCAACCTGAAGGAATCCCCAACTCCCTGATTTACCAACATCAACTGGAAGGAAGCCACAAATCCCTCTCCTTGCCCCGTCCTACCACTCTAATATGAATAAGAAGATCAATTTGCCACTGACATTGTATCACTGTCACAACCTGTACATGTATCAATGTCTCTATTAATATGTACCTATATCACTTCCTCAGTCAACCTATATCTGTATCACTGTCTCTACCAATTTGTATCACTGCATCGCTACCTTTGTCAACTTATCACAATCACTATCTCTATAACAATGCCCTAATCATTGTCTCTACAACTTGTATCTATGTCTCTACCAACATGTACATGTATCTCTCTCTCTCTCTGTACTTGTATCATTATTCCTTTCACAATCACCGTGTCTCTATCTCAATGCCACAATCACTGACTCTGACAAAATGCCACTGTTAATTTCATAATGCCATAATCACCGTCACGTTGTCTCAATATATGTCACACTATATCAACCTGTACATGCCTCAAATCTATACCTAGAAACAATCATCCATCGATTTCATTTGCATCCTCAACTTTTACATCATGGACATTTTCAAAACATTGAACACTCCAAGAGATAAGCCATATTCCAAAACATAACCATGGACTATACCAAGATAACCACTATGATCTATGCCAAGACCATCATACAATATGCCTGGATAATCATCGATATCTATGCCAATATAATCATACAATATTCCAAGATACCATGAATATCTATGCCAAGATAATATCAATATATATCCCCATATAACATCAAGATCTATACCAACAAATCACCAAGATCTATGTCAACAAATCACCAAGATCTTTACCAATAATATGCCAAGATAATCACCAAGATCTATCCAAAGATAACCATCATAATATCCTCCATAACATATTCAATGACTTCAAAGAGATATAGCAAGAGAGAAGCTAACATACCATGATCAAAGATGAACTCTATCCATGAGAGACATATGCCATCACAAGAGAAACCAACAAGCATGAACCATACCTTTGCCACGATCACAAGATGAAGAAACAATAGACAAACCAAAAGGAACTCTAGATCATGTCATCACATAGCCCTTCCAATAATATTTCCAACAAACCAAGAATTTTGTAATTTCCGATATTGTATGAGAAATTTATGCCAATTTGATTGAATCTCCTCAATCCTCAAAGATACCCAAAAATTTATCCTTTACAAAGTTTCAGAATTTTCTCCAAGAGGTGCGCAATATCAAAGAGATACTTGATTGGTGATCAAATGAAATGTTTGATCTTCTATTTATACACTTCATAATTCCTTGTAGCTTCTCTTACGGTCTCCTTAAACTCATCCTTAATTTGTGGATCTCCATATTTTAAGGGGGTCTTAAGGGTTAGTACCCCACTTCAAGGATCCATCATGACACTTCGTGCCAAAACTTCAATATCACTCCATATCTTCTCCAAGGGGACTTAGGGGTTGTCCATGTTGATGTATATGTAACTTCGGAATGTATTTCATCTATGTATTTCATATATATTTATTGTACCCTTATTAGAGATGTGTTATTCCTCTATAAGGAAGTGTCGTCATGTGGATTGACAAGTGTCGCAAGTGTGTGTACTTGCCGATGGGTCATTAGATCACCATGTGTGGGGTCAGCCCTGAAATATATATTATATTTTGGATGTACCTAGCTAGACAAGTTGGCCCCATAAGGTCACTGGACAAACAGGTTAGTATAAATAGAGATAAGGAGATCTCTATTTAGATCATTCGGAAAGTCATCTCTCTCTCACTCAAAAAGTGGCGCACTAGTGAGGAGGAGGATCATCTGCTTCTAGGAGACTATCTCAAGTGTATTTTGGTTGTACTTTGGTTGAGCCATTGCTCTCTCTATCTCTGAGGAAGTTGTGGGGTTTTTCACCTTAGGGTTTTCCCCACGGAAACTCTGTGTCTCTTGTCTCTCATGCTTTTGATTCTTGTGATGCTTGTCATGCTTATTGTGATTGTTATGCATTGATATACTGTATATTTTATTCTCTCAGTAAAGATCCTAGAGTATTGTGATTTAATGCTCAAAATTTGACATGGTATCAGAGCTAACCTAAGAAGAAGACATTTTGCAGTGACGAAAACTTGAGTTTCTTGTTTATTGGGTTTCTCTCCACAGATTTTGGAAAAGCAGTATAGTAGATTGACTCTACTCATCAAGGAGAATCTATCTGTCCAATCAGAATTCAATTCTGAGCATTTTCAGTTTTGGCCCTAAACATTAGGGTTTCCACAAAAATAGGAATTTATGAAATCTGAAGACATAGATGGAAGCTCCTTGCAAAAATTGAAGTTTAGAGCTTTGGATCGAGATTTTTGGCTGGGTAGATCTCCGGGAAACTCAAACCCTAATTCAGGGCTCTCCCCCGTGAACCCGGGAGGACAAAAAGACAAATATGAAGGGTAAAGCTTTGTTGATCTCAAATTCTGAATACACCAGGCTGATCAGCTCATCAAGGCGCATCTTTCTATCCTTTCAGAAAATTGAAATTCACATTTTGAATTTTTAGGGTTTTTCCGACAAACCCTAATCCGGGACCAGATCCAGTTTTCAGCATTTCAAGTGGTAAGACCTAAATCTTTTCTATTTCCATTTGAAGTACTCATTAAGATGTCTCACCACACCAAGCTTGAGGATAAGCTTGAAGGAGCTGATAACTTCCGAGCTTGGAAGTATAGGATTGGGTTAATCCTGGAAGAGAATGAGTTGGACTCACATGTAAAAGAAGACATCCCTATCCCAGAGGATGAAGAGGCTAAGGTATTGCATAGGAAAAACTTGGTCAAGGCAAAGAGAATCATTGCTGATTCTATCAAAAACCATCTCATACCTCATGTGTCTTCTCTAAAGACACCCAAGGATATGTTTGACTCTTTGACCAAGCTATTTGAAGGGAAGAACATAAATCGGAAGATGACCCTGTGGAACCAATTGAAAGGAGTAAAGTTTCAGAATGGAGAAACCATTCAATCTTATTTTTCAAGGGTCTTCCAGATCAAGGAACAACTAGAAGTAGTGGATGAAATGGTGGAGAATGGTGAAGTGGTGATGACCACTCTAAATGGCCTACCCAGTTCATGGGATTCCTTTATTCAAGGAATCTGTGCAAGGAAGAAGTTGATCTCCTTCAACAGATTGCCGGAAGAATGCTCTCAAGAAGAAGCTAGGCTTGTAGCCCGAGAAGAAAAGATGGGAAATGAAGATCAAGCTCTCACAGCACATGCCAGGAAAGGCAAGTCCAAGAAGGAATCATCTCATAACAGAATATTCTCACACCACCATTATCATAAAGATAAGAAAGATCTCAGATGCTTCAATTGCAATGAGAAGGGACACTTTGCTTCAGATTGTCCCAAGAAGAAGAAAGACAACAACAACAACTTCAATAAGAAGAAGAAGAATAACAAAAGAAGATATCATGCTCATGCTGCCGAAGATGATGAACCCCCAAAGAAGAAGGCTAGGGTAGAAAGTGATAGTGATGATGTCTCATCAATTGAAGAAGAGTATGTTCTAATTTCTGCTCTCACAGGTACTATCTCCCATGGTTGTAATGATTGGTTGATTGACAGTGGGGCTTCCAAACACATGACTGGGTTTAAGGAATCTTTTGTGAATCTATCTGAACATGAATCACCCCATAAGGTGAAACTTGGGGATGATTATCAATACCCAATCAAAGGAAGTGGTGAATCCTCCTACAACCTAGGTTCTAGAAAATATTTGAAGATGAAAGAAGTCCTTTATGTACCTGGGATCAAGAATAACTTACCCTCCATCTCTGCATTGGATGCAAAAGGTATGAGGGTTGCATTTATGGATGGCCAAGTCCTCATGTGGCCAAAGGGAAAGAACATAGATGATGCAGTAGTGATTGGAGAGAAAGAGGGAGGTTTGTATAAATTGAAGGGACAACCTAAACATGCCATGGTACATGAATCCATGGAGCCAAGTGAACTTTGGCATAGAAGACTTGCTCATGTGCACTATAGAGCACTTCCAATTGCAAGCAAGGCTGTAGAGGGTCTTCCTGAGATCAAGATCAAACATGAAGGTGTTTGCAAAGGATGTGCAAAAGGTAAGAACATTAAGAAGGCTTTCCCAAGCAGTGAAAGCAAGGCAAAAGACATCCTGGAAATCATCCACTCAGATGTATGTGGTCCTATGTCATCCAGCTCTCTGAGTGGGTATGTTTACTATGTCTCATTTATTGATGACTTCTCCAGGAAGACTTGGGTATACTTCTTGAAGAGCAAAGATGAGGTGTTTGATAAATTCAAGGAATTCAAAACCTTGATGGAGAATCAAACTGACAAGAAGATCAAAACATTTAGATCCGACAATGGTGGAGAATTCACCTCAGGTGACTTCAAGAAGCTTTGTAGTGATTCAGGGATTAAGAGGGAGTTGAATGCTCCTTATAATCCTCAACAGAATGGAGTTGCAGAAAGGAAGAACAGAACAATCATGGAAGCAGCAAGGGAAATGCTGCATGACTAGGATCTACCTATGCATCTATGGGCAGAAGCAGCTAGAACAGCTGTATATGTGCAGAACAGAACACCCCACAAGATATTGGATAACAAGACACCAGAAGAGGTATTTTCTAGTAAGAAACCTGAAGTCAGCCATCTCAGAATATTTGGTTGTCCAGTATACACTCTTGTCCCAAAGGAAAAGAGGACTAAACTAGATGCTTCAAGGAAGAAGGGTATCTTTGTGGGTTACAATGAAAGCTCGAAGGCTTACAGAATATAATTTCTAGGGTTCAAGAAGATTGATGTTAGTAGGGATGTAACATTTGATGAAAACTCAGCCTTCATCAAATCAAGGAAGGCACCTATCGAAGTTTATGAAGAACCCAAGGAAACTAGATTTCAAGACACTACGATGATTGAAGCAGTTCCAGAAGTTGTTTGTGAGTTTGAAGATCCGCAAGAACCTGTAGATCCACCCCATGAGGATAACTCTCACAAGAGGAAACCTGCATGGGCTAGAGAGCTCATTCAAGATGCAGAAAGCTTTGGCATTCTAGAAGAAGAACATAGAGCAAAGAAGAGAACCAGATCACATACCAGCTATGTTGCTTTACTCTATGACATTATGAACAAAGAGCCTTCCAGTTATGAAGAAGCAACGGAAAAGAAAGAATGGAAGGATGCCATGGTTGAGGAATACCAATCAATAATGAAGAATGATGTTTGGGAAATTGTACCAAGACCTAAAGAGAAGTCTGTTGTGACTTCTAAATGGATCTACAAAATCAAGGATGCTGCAGATGGTAGTGTAGAGAAATACAAAGCAAGATTCGTAGCTTGTGGCTTCTCTCAGAAAGAGGGAATAGATTATGAAGAAACTTTTGCACCTGTAGCCAGGTATACTTCCATCAGAACAATACTTGCCCTACCTGCAGCGATGAAATGGAAAATACACCAGATGGATGTCAAGACTGCCTTCTTGAATGGTGTAGTTGAAGAGGAAGTATATGTGGAGCAGCCACTCGGTTTCGAAATACATGACAGGGATTCGTATGTGTGCAGATTGAAAAAAGCCTTGTATGGCTTGAATCAAGCTCCCAGAACTTGGTATGGCAGGATGGACAATTTCCTATCTAGTTTGGGCTTTACCAAGAGTAAAGCGGATTCCAACCTTTACTACAAGGTTGAGGAAGGGAATCCTGTGATTCTACTCCTGTATGTGGATGACTTATTTGTAACAGGAGATGACAAATTGATTGCAGATACGAAGAGGAAGCTTGCTGCCGAGTTCGATATGAAAGATTTGGGAATGATGCATAATTTCCTAGGTATGGAGGTGTGGCAGAGTACAGGTGGGATCTTCCTTGGTCAAAGGAAGTACATAGTAGATATCCTGAAGAGATTCGGGATGATGGATTGCAAGGCCATGGCCACACCTATGGCATCGAATATGAAGCTTCTATGTGATGCTTCATCTGAGCCGGTTGATGTCTCTATGTATCGTTAGATGATTGGGTCCTTGATGTACCTGATGAACACTAGACCAGATATTTGCTTTGCGGTGAACACATTGAGTCAGTTCTTGACAGATCCGAGGAGTGTTCATCTGGTTGCTGTAAATCATGTTCTGAGGTACCTGAAGGGTACAATGGTTATGGGCTCAAGTATGAGGCGAATCAAAAGTTTAACCTGCAGGGTTATGTTGATTCAGATTGGGATGGCTATGCTACAGATAGGAAGAGCACATCTGGGTGCTGCTTCAGTATGGGATCAGGTGTGATCTCTTGGTTTAGCCGGAAGCAGTCCTGTGTAGCACTGAGTATAGCTGAGGCAGAGTATGTTGCAGCCTGTTCAGCTAGTTGTGAGGCATTATGGCTACGGAAGCTACTGTCTAAATTATTTGATCTCCCATTGGATGCTACTGGTATCTTCTGTGATAACCAGAGTTGTGTGAAGTTATCCGAGAACCTAGTGTTTCATGATAGGTCGAAACACATAGAGATCAAATATCACTATATCAGGGATATGATGCAGAGAGGAGTTGTGAAGCTCCTGTATGTTGCGACGGACGAGCAGATTGCAGATGTGCTGACGAAGCCACTAGCCAAGGTGAAGTTCGAGTACTTTAGAGAGAGGCTTGGTGTTCTTCGGATTGATGACAATTCGAGGAAGAAGTGATGGACATATTTGCTGAAGCCATTCCAAGCTTGTTGGAAGGAGGATCCTTCACATGACTGTGGATGTAAGCGCTGGATGATGAGAATCAGGATGATGTTCTGGTTTCTTCTTTGTATGATCAGTTGGATCATTTTTATATGTATGTATGTATGCATCATGTTGGATGCTGGATATGATCAGTTGGATCATTTATATGTATATGTATGTACGCATCATGTTGGATGCTGGATATGATTGGTTGGATCATTTATATGTATGTACACATCATGTTGGATGCTGGATATGATCAGTTGGATCATGTGTATGTATTTTGTATAAGCATCATGTTGGATGCTTGGACCATGTATATGTATATGTATCAGGTGGATACATTGTATGATCAGGTAGATCATGTATATTGATATGTATCATGTATTTGTATTTGTATTAGGTGGATACACTGTATGATCAGGTGGATCATGTATGATGATATGTATCAGGTAGATACTTGGTACGCATCAGGTAGATGCATTGTATGATCAGGTTGATCATGGATGACGAGCTTCATGATGTTGCTCCATATGACATGCAGCAGGATGTTGCAGTGATGATGATCAGGACGATCATGTGTACATCAGGATGATGTATGGTGAGTATCAGGTTGATACCATGTGGCCGTGGAACAGGTTGTGTAGATAAGCATGTAATTTTTGCCCTGGGAGATTTGCAGATAGTCTTTCGAGGTTTTGCCTACGACATGTAATTTGTACCCTAGGATATCTGGCAAATGCTCTTTCGAGGTTTTGCTTGGGAGGACATATAATTTGTGCCCTGGGAGATCTGCAGATAGTATTCGAGGTTTTTCCTATGGCATGTAATTTGTGCCCTGGGATATTTGGCAGATGCTCTTTCGAGGTTTTATCCTATGGCATGTAATTTGTGCCCTGGGAGATCCGATAGATTGAGCTGTGTGCTCGTAATGAGTCCTGGGATGCTCTTTCGAGGTTTTTCCATGAATACATGTAATTTGTGCCCTGGGAGACCCGATAGGTTCAGCCTTGTGCTCGTAATTAGTCATGGGATGCTCTTTCGAGGTTTTGTGGTGACCACATGTAATTTGTGCCCTGGGAGATCCGATAGGTTGAGACTTGTGCTCGTAATCAGTCCTGGGATTCTCTTTTGAGGTTTTGTGGTGGGGTCACATGTAATAAGTCCTGGAGATCTGGAGAGGATGAAAAAGGCCTCAGATGCTCTTTAGGGTTCTTGCTAGTCAAGAGACTCTTTTAAGGTTTTGTGATGCACGTAATAAGTCCTGATATTTCCACAGTATGGCCAGTGATGATGAAGACCTGCAGGTGGTGGGCCTACATCCAGTATGAAAAAGGACTGGCTCTGTAGAACTTCCTATGACGAGTAGAGTCAGAGATTGGTTGAGATAGCAGCAGCAGTGATGATGATGATGACGATGCATCGATGACGATGATCCTGAGAAGAAGACTTGTCTAGCAGATCTGTGTCGAGAAATACCTTCCTAGTTAAGAGGGAGTGTTGATGTATATGTAACTTCGCAATGTATTTCATATATATTTATTGTACGCTTATTAGAGATGTGTTATTCCTCTATAAGGAAGTGTCGTCATGTGGATTAACAAGTGTCGCAAGTGTGTGTACTTGCCGATGGGTTATTAGACCACCATGTGTGGGGTCGGCCCTGAAATATATATTATATTGTGGATGTACCTAGCTAGACAAGTCGGCCCCATAAGGTCACTGGGAAAACAGGTTAGTATAAATAGAGATCAGGAGATCTCTATTTAGATCATTCGGAAAGTCATCTCTCTCACTCAGAAAGTGGCGCACTAGTGAGGAGGAGGATCATCTGCTTCTAGGAGACTATCTCAAGTGTATTTTGGTTGTACTTTGGTTGAGCCATTGCTCTCTCTATCTCTGAGGAAGTTGTGGGGTTTTTCACCTTAGGGTTTTCCCCACGGAAACTCTGTGTCTCTTGTCTCTCATGCTTTTGATTCTTGTGATGCTTGTCATGCTTATTGTGATTGTTATGCATTGATATACTGTATATGTTATTCTCTCAGTAAAGATCCTAGAGTATTGTGATTTAATGCTCAAAATTTAACAGTCCACATCATCATACTTGATGGACACGTCATTATTTCTTGCAGGGATCATTGCCACTTAATTTGGTCCAATGGGCCAAAGTACCACAACATTTGGGGTAATGTGGACCAAACATCATTATTTTGGGGATATTTCAAGCTTCATACCAACTTGATTTGGACCAACTTTGGGAACTCTTTAGTTCCTTCTCCACCATGGGTCATGTAACCCAAAAATCATGAGAAAGTGGACCAAACACCATCATTTAGGGGTTTCTTCACCTTTTATTTCAACATTGTCTTATGGACCAATCCTTATTACTTTGAGGGTTGCTTTTCATGGTCACATGGACTAATCCTTCTAGTCATGTGGACCCAACACCACTACTTTTAGGGTTATGTGGACCCATCATCATGATTTTGGGAGATCTTTCACACTTCATGTTAATATTATGTGCTACCATAGACTAGATTGCAAATTCATTAGCATTCAATACATTATTCACAATAGCAGCATAATCAGGATCTCTGAAAGATACACAATCACAAAGCACAAAACAACATACCCTGGGAAACCCTCAAGGGGAAGAAAACCCAGCAAGAACTTCCTCAATATAGATGATCAAGTACACTGCCCCAAAAATATGTCTCACAAATAAGAGAGACAAAAAGACCAAACTCTGGACTCAAGCCACTCCTTCTTCTCCTTCGCATATATCTCTCTTTCTCCACTAATGTGAATTGCACAAGTGAGTGAATGAATAAATGAAGGAGTCTCTCCTTCAATTTATACATTACTTTTGACCTAACCTTTAACTTAGCTAGGTCGGCCCCAGTAATCCTAACTGGTCTGACTTCTCTAGAGAGACTCAATTACCACTTATATTACATTTACTTGGGTGCTAACTACCCAACTTACAATGGAGGGTTAACCTCATGACCAAATGTAATAATGACATCCCCGACAGAGGTAAAACATCCTCGACGGAGTTACAATTATAAAGTACAAGTAGAATATACTTCGAAGTTACATTAAATTAACACTCCCCCTTAACAAGAAGGGTATTCTATCGACAACAATATCTGCATGTGTAAATCTACACAACATCATCGGAGAAAGGAGGACATTATCATCAACATTGATACATCTATAAATAATTGGAAGTTCTTCAACATCTCATCTTCAGCACTGGAGCATCCTCATCTTCAGCACTGGAGCATCCTCATCTTCAACACTAGAACATCAACATCTTCAGCACTAGAGCATCCTCATCTTCAGCACTAGAACATCACCTGCAGCATTGGATAATCCTCATCTTCATTACTGGAACATCATCTGCAGCACTGGAGCATCCTCATCTTCAGTACTGGAACATCATCATCTACAACACTGGAGCATCCTGGCACCTCATCTTCTGCAGCACTGGAGAATCCTCATCTATAGTACTGGAATATCATCAGGAGCATCACCTGTAGTACACATATGATCCTTCCTTTTGGAACTAGGGATCATGGAAAATCCTTCCTTTCGGAACTCGATATACCTTTCTAGGGATGATCAATCCTACCACAATCATTTAAGACTATCTCAGTCTTGGGATGATCGGACCCAACACAATAATTTAAGATTATCTCAGTCTAGGGATGATCAGACCCAACACAATCATTTAAGACTATCTATGTCCAGGGATGATTGGACCCGACACAATAATTTAAGACATCTTTGTCTAGGGACGATCGATCCCAGCACAATTATTTAAGACATATCTATCTAGAAACAATCGAACCCAACACAATTATTTAATACATCTCTGTCTTGGAGAAATCAAACCCAACACAATTATTTAAGACATCTCTATCTAGGGACAATCGAACCCAACACAATTATTTAAGACATATATGTCTAGGGACAATCGAACCCAACACAATTATTTAAGACATCTCTGTCTAGGGACAATCGAACCCAACATAATTATTTAATACATCTTTGTCTAGGGACAATCGAACCCAACACAATTATTTAAGACATCTCTATCTAGGGACAATCGAACCCAACACAACTCAGGATCAACAATAAAGACAATCTCTGTCTAGGGATGATCAATCCCACTGCAACTCAAGTTCAACATTTAAGACGATCTCTGCCTAGGGATGATCAATCCCACTGCACCACAGTATCATCAGCACTACTCCCCCTTTCAAGGGAATTCCTTTCGGACTATACCAAGCTTTTCATGGAAGTTCTCAAACTTCACTCGAGACAGAGGCTTAGTCAACACATTTTCAACCTTCTCATCCGTGCTCACGTACTGGAGCTTTATAGCTCCCATCTGCACCATATCACAGATGTAGAAATACTGTATTTCTATGTGTTTTGACTTCTCATGGAACATAGGGTTCTCTGACATTTTTATACAACTCTGGTTATCACATATAATAATTGTGGTATCCAACTCCAGATCAAACAGACCTGATAACAACTTCTGAAGCCATATGGCATGACAACTCGCAGAACAAGATGCAATATACTCTACCTCTACAGTTCTGAGAGATACACTGGACTACTTCCTGCTTAGCCATGAGATCATGGTTGAGCCCAGACTGTAACATCCACCTGAATTGCTCTTCCTGTCCGAGACACTTCCATCCCAATAGGAATCTGTATAATCATACAGTCTGAACTCATGGTCTCGAGTATAACTGAGGCCATAGTCTATTGTACCTTCTAGGTACCTCATCACATGCTTTGCAGCTACAATGTGCACCCGTATGGGATCAACCAGATACTGACTCAAGGTGTTCACAACAAAGCATATATCTGGCCTCGTATTCGTCAGATACATCAACGACGCAATAATCTACATGTATATAGTCACATTCACTAATTCTGATGAAGTATCAGATAATAACTTCAAGTTGGTATCCATGGGTGTGGCCATGGCTTTGCACTCCAACATATCAAATCTTTTCAAGATTTCCACTGCATACTTCGATTGGTTAAGGAAGATTCCCTTTGGGCTCTGCCATACCTCGAGACCTAGAAAATAATGCATTTAAGCCAAGGTCTTTCATCTCGAATTCTGCAACAAGCTTCTCTTTGCACTTTGAGATTCTCTTCTCATTACCTGTCAGGAACAAGTCATCCACATATAGCAATAATATGACTGGTTCATCATCCATAACCTTGAAGTAAAGGTTAGGATCAACTTTACTCTTAGTAAATCCCAAGCTCATCAGAAAACTATCAATCCTTCCATACCAAGCTCTTGGAGCTTGCTTTAACCCATACAGATCCTTCTTCAATTTGCAGACACGCGTATCTTTGTTTTCAACCTCAAAACCTTGTGGTTGTTCTATGTACACTTCCTCCTCAATAACACCATTTAGGAAAGTTGTTTTCACATCCATCTGGTGTAACTTCCACTTCATCATGGTTGTCAGTGCCATGATGGTTCTAATTGAAGTGTACCTTGATACATGAGCAAATGTTTCCTCATAATCGATTCCTTCCTTTACAGAGAATCCTCAAGCCGCAAACCTAGATTTGTATTTCTCAATACTTCCATCTGCAACATGTTTTATCTTGTATATCCATTTGGAAGATACCACACTTTTACCTTTTGGTTTGGGAACTATGTCCCATACATCATTCTTCATTATTGATTGGTATTCTTCCATCATTGCTTCTACCCATTATTTCTTTTGAATGGCCTCTTCGAAGCAGGTAGGTTCTTTATCTGAAAGATCACACATCAAAGCCACATAATTGGAAAATGTCTTTGGCCTCTTGCTTTCTCTTGTGGAGCCTTCTGGAGCTCCATACTTCTCAACATCTTGAATAATTTCACGAGCCCAGGCTGGTTTTCTCTTGCAAGAAATATAGTCATGGATGGAGGTTCTTGGGGCTCCAACATATCATGATCTTCCGATATCTCATCATCGTGAGAGGGTGCAACCTATGCAACTCTAGGAGGTACATCTTCTTAATATACTTTGATCACACCATGAGTTTGGTTATCTCGTCATAGTCTACTTCCTCTAATTGATTTCAAAAGTCTTGTTTATATTTTAACTAGTGTCACTTGTTCTATGGAACAAGTCTTATCATTCTTCATTTGTAGGTGATAATTGTACGATACTTCCTACAAGTCAAATTCAATAGTATGGTTAGAAACATTTCATAGTTTCCAAAAACATATGCATAAAGCATAAGTCAGACTGTCATAATGCTATCAATAACACAACATTTATTCATACCCCACATTCATATGGTAACTTTCTAGATGCCTTTCATCTCTACCAGTACACTATTAAGAGTGTGCACTACTCCCAATATGTCAGCAAAGAGGTTTCACTCTAGATAAGTAGCAATGGAATCTTGTTTAGCACCATAGGATACTTACCCATCACATGCATATCAATGCAAACATGCATAACACACATCCTAAATAAATGTGTACACAACTGGACACTATCATTTAAACGATTTGATAGAAATGACAAATCAAATACTTATCTTTGTTTGTTTGGTAGGATTTCTTTTGATCCTAGTCTCCTTGCAGGGATTACTGAAATGTCTGATGGTGAGCTCTACTTCATCATCAGAGTTCTTGAACCAACTTGTATGTTGCTTCTCCTATTCTCCTAGTGAATATTTCTGAGGGGAGTCCTTTTCTTCAAGATTGGAGAGAGTGCTTTGAAGCACCACTATTACAAGACATATTCTTCGAATTCTTCTTTTTCAACCTTCTTGGGAGGTTCTTCTTCTTTGTCTTATTATTCTTCATATTCGGCAAAATGAGCATGATGTCTTTTATTGCTCTTCTTCTTGTAATCTTCTTTTCTGTCTTTTCTTTCTGGACAATCTTTCCCAATATGTCCCATCTTATCACAATGGAAACATAGATAAGAATATAAGTCTCTTCGCTTGTAGTTTCCCTTCTTATACTTTTGAAATTTCTTAGGAGGATGGAACTCCTTATCATCATCCCTGAGTAGTGCTTCTCGATTTGCTACTCTAGCTTCCTCCTAGACACATTCTTCCCATACAACTTTTAATAGTAGACTTTCCTTTCTTGCACACATGGTCTGGATAAAGGAGTCCCAAGTTCTAGTAAGACCATTGAGAGCAGTCATTACCAACTCATATTCGTCAAGGGTGTCTCCAATAGATTCTAGTTGTTACTTGAATTGGGAAACCCTTGTAAAGTATTCTTGAATGGATTCTCCTTGGCTCATTTTGTGCTCTTGAGTTGAGCTCTCAAATTCATCTTTCGATTTATGTTTTTTTCCCTTCATACATTCTGGTTAGGGCATCAAACATCTCTTTTGGAGTCTTCTTAGAGGACACTTGATGAATCAAGTGATATTTAATGGAGTCTGCTATGATCCTCATAGCCCTAATCATATCCTTCTTTTGCTTCTCCTTAGCTTCAGCTTCTTTGGGTTCATGTACAACTTCTTTAACAAACTTGGTAAGTTCATTCTCTTCTAGAATGAGACCAATCCTATACTTCCAAGCACAAAATTTCTCTATGCCTTCCAACTTGTCATCAAGCTTGGTGCTTGGTGCCATCTTAACCCAGGGAGTAGAGAATAACCAAAAATCAAAATTTCTCAAAATAAAAAACTGAACTCACCAACAGATGCGCTTGACTGAGGCGAGTATGCTGGTGTACTTGGATTTTTAAGATTCCAAAATTTCACCCTTCAAAATTGACTTGCGAAATTCTGATCTGCAGTTTTTTGGCTTTCTCTGGTTTTCTGGTCCAAATTCAAACTAGGGTTTGACTTTCCGGGAGTTTTACCCACTCAAAAATTTTGATCTTGGTACCAAAATTTCACTCTTGGAGAGGCGCACTTCCCTATGCCAATAACACTAAAAAATTCCACTTTTGTGAAAAGCCCTAATTTTTCACTTTCAGAGAGAGAGAGTTTTACCTTGTGAAAGTTGCTCTTTTTAGGCTAGCTCTGAAACCATGCTAATATTATATGCTACCATAGACTAGATTGCAAATTCATTAGCATTTAATACATTATTCACAATAGCAACATAATCAGGATCTCTGAAAGATACACAATCACAAAGCACAAAACAATATACCCTGGGAAACCCTCAAGGGGAAGAAAATCCATCAAGAACTTCCTCAATATAGATGATCAAGTACAATGCCCCAAAAATATGTCTCACAAATAAGAGAGACAAAAAGACCAAACTCTAGACTCAAGCCACTCCTTTTTCTCCTTCGTAGATATCTCTCTCTCTCCACTAATGTGAATTGCACAAGTGAGTGAATGAATAAATGAAGGAGTCTCTCCTTCTATTTATACATTACTTTTAACCTAACCTTTAACTCAGCTAGGTCGGCCCCAGTAATCCTAAATGGGCCGAATTTTCTAGAGAGACTCAATTACCACTTATATTACATTTACTTGGGTGCTAACAACCCGACTTACAATGGAGGGTTAACCTCGTGACCAAATGTAATAATGACATCCCCGACGGAGTTACAATAATAAAGTACAAGTAGAATATACTTCGAAGTTACATTAAATTAACACTTCATCCCAATATGCTTTGCACCAACCTTCAAGGGGATCTCTAGGGCCTTCTCCAACATGGTTTATGTGACCCCAACCGCATGGTCATGTGGACCCAACACCACTATTTTAGGAATTTCTTCACAGTTCTTATCGACATTGCTTAAGGACACCTTTAGGTACTTCCTTATGCTTTGTATCATCATGGTCATGTGAACCACCATAATGGTCATGTGACCCATCAACATGGTCATGTGACCCAACATCATTTCTTTAGGAAATTCGTCACACTTCTTCAGGACACTTTAGGGACTCCTTTACACTCCACATCATCATGGTCATTAGGACCTTCTCTAGGGATTTGTACCACTTGTGTACAACTCAAAGTGTCTTCCCATGAGGGCCATGTGCAACGGCTACGCCATAAGGGCACCGCTTTGGAGTTATGTACACTTGTGACAAAGATTCTTCTTCAAGGGATTCCTTAGGATCATTAGGGTCTTCTCTAGGGGATTCAAGGATTCATCAAACATTTCCAAACAATCTATCTCTATTACAGACACATCATCATTATAACCCTGACACCAATGGAAACACTACAGATCGCTTCACCCTTTTGACATCAATGAAATCATGTTTGACATCAATGACAACTTCTTCCAACATCTTCCTCAAATTTAAATAAATCGAACTGTTTAATTACTTTGGATGGATTAGTGGTAGATATGACAAGATTATAATGACTATACATACTTCAAATTAAAGAGGAAGTTGAAGCTTGAGATGAAGATGAGCAAGTAGAACCACTACCACTCCCGGTAGAATTCATGATAGGTTAAGTGAAGGAAAAATGAATTGTTGTTATAGAGGATGAGGAATCAAACAAAGTTCTTCGAAGTTTTGACTAAAAATGTTGAACTATTTCTTTCTTCCTCCCTCTTTTTGCAAAAGGATTAAATTCAGGAGGCTAACCTATATTTTGGTGAGACTTCCATGGATTATCAGACATGGAATATTATTGAGCAGGTTGAGGGCTCCTATCTTGTCTAGCCAATTCCGCGCGTTCCTACCAATCAATTTCTTGACGGATAACCTCCCATGAATTTTCTAACTCTTCAACGATTTGAGCAGTGTCAAGCATAAATTCAAACAAACAAGAAGTAATACTAGTTTTATCTCTAAGGTGAACTTTAATATTAGATTGTTGTCATTCTGGTAAAGTCATGAAAATCAAAATAAAATAGTTTTAAATACAAAAATACAAGAACAAGGAGGCTTGGACCTTCCCCGGTATGGTTGCCAAAATAAATGTTGATGAAAAGGAATGGAAATTCCTTATACAATTTTTTTAAATCTTGCTAGGATAAGGAAAGATAGGCAAGATTATCACCCTGTTTTGATTTTCCCACAAGTAATAAATAGTCGTGTCTAATGCTTTTTTATGCTTAAGTTTTTTTAATAAAATGAAATAAACTATAAAAATAATTATAAACAAATTAATACAAGAGAAATTTAAGATTTTAAAACTGAAATAAAATTAAACAATAAATATCATAATAAAAACTAGACCCAAAGTAAGATATAAATCAATAGATGATTTTATTGGTTTCATTTCAAATTATAGTTGTAGTCATTCTTTACAAACCCCTGCGAGGATGAATATCAAAATCATACTTGGAAATGTAAGGTGGGATATTATATCACATAGAGACTTCTGGTGCTTGTGAAAAGAAAATCAAGACAACCTAGCTGGATCAATCAAGCTTTAAATGTGTCATTGTCTTGATTCTATAAAAAATCCTAATTAGCACTGAAAATTAATTCAGAAACCTAATTAAATTGAACATGCGGCTAGGACAAATGAATAACCTTTTAAGCATAACGACAATTGATGTTTCTTGATTCTTCTTTCTACCACCTTTAGTATAATCCTGCTATCAACAAGAAGACTCAACTCTCATGAAATTTAGAACTAAATGAAAAGAATGATGAAATATCATTTGAAGCAAGAGTGAACCTTTATCAAATTTTTCTCTATATTCTCTCATTGTGAGTTTGTCTTCCTTTGTCTTCCCTTTTATTATTGAATGGGGTAGTTGAAGTAGTTTAACTAACTTTTAGTTAGTATACTTTATAATAACTTTAACTAACTAAGACATATCTATTTATGTATGATAAAGGTAATATAAATAATTAATAATAAGGTAGAATATACCTTGCAACAATTTGCAGGCTATAATTAGTGGCAAATTCATGAGTCAACACCACCAAGAACGGGAAATCCATCCATTAGAAGAGAAAATCCACTTGATAAAGATACAACAACTTGAAGACAAGAAGCAGTTAATGGAGGAAAATTACATCTTAAACCAAGATTTGCACACTTGAAAATTAGAGTTAGAAAATAAAATAAAAGAGAAAACAAAAATAGAGGAAATGTAAAAGAAATGCTTCAAAATTATACAAGAAATGCGACGCGGACCACCTTCTAGATTGCATTCACTGTTCTTGAAAAAATGGTGGTTATGGTACCAGCTAAAAATGATTCAAGATCAAAGATTTGAACAATTAGATACCCCTAAATACTTCATAGATACTTTCCAAAGAATGGTTGAACTGGGGAAGGAACAATTGAGTGAATTCTACCTACACAACTACAAACTACTTCATCCCTATAGGTGGTCACCCAACCCCTATGTAGGGTATGTTCAACTCAGTTATCTATGTTCTTGGTTCACAAATGAAAGAAAGAA
The DNA here is from genome assembly GCA_027924585.1 of Larix kaempferi. Classification (NCBI taxonomy): domain Eukaryota; kingdom Viridiplantae; phylum Streptophyta; class Pinopsida; order Pinales; family Pinaceae; genus Larix; species Larix kaempferi. The sequence continues at coordinate 22,735,967 of BSBM01000858.1, forward strand.
GGCTATAGAGATGGCCCTGTATTATGAAAGCATGAAGAACTCACAACTGTGGATCAGAGCAGAGGCTCCCAATCCCGAAACTATCATCACCTCTCACCAACTATCATGGAAAGATCTTGAGTTGAATCCAATATAAAAGAGAAGCAAGCAACTGCCATAGCTCATTTCAGAGAGGGAGTATTAGAAGAAGGTAAAGACATCATAATCAAGTAAAATGCAACTAGATGGAAAGATATTCCCTCTAGATTACAACAACTTGAGATCCATTCACCATCCAACCTAGAGATAGCATTGTTCAGGTCCTCTTAATATATCTCTACTTTGGAAAAGATGGAACTACATTGGATTGGTTTAAAGTTTAGTCCTCCACTCCTCCTACCTAGAACGGAGTGAAGAGGAAGAGGAAACAAGATGGGAGTATATAGAAAAAGGCAAGGGATACCATCTAGCAAGGGCAAAGAATTTTTTTTGGCTTGGTATCTCAAAGCAACAAAACATGATGCATCTATAGAAAAACCAGGTCTCACTCCCTGATTGCATAGGGATGTGTAGTTGATTAAGTTGGGGGGATATGTTGTCTCCCTATTTTGGGTAAGAAAATTCATCCATTTCCTTATTATTTCAACACTTTGAGCCATAAAAGGGGATACTATGGAGTCAGGTTGATGTATATAGTGTCACGCATTTTAGTTAGGATTATATGTGACTTCAATTATTTACTTATTTGATGAAGTCTTCCTTTTTATAGCTAAAATGCATATGAACTAATGAATTGATTGCAAGCAAGCAATTTTAAGAATAGGCCCATTTGGCACGTTTTGAAGAGATCCTGGGGCTGGTAAGCATAGTGAGATCGTGACCCAAGCAGCTAGTTCGAGTGTTGTGCAGTTAACTCCTTGTTTAGCGCAACAATTCAGTTCAGCACAATCAACTCCTTGTTTTTCGCAACAGTCCACCCTTGGAACAGATAGATCGTGGCTTACGAAGTCTTGAGGAAGATCAAGTTTGATATCGTGGCTGATATCCCTAAGCATCCATCCGTCATCATAAAATGGCGACTAAAATATGTCCACTGTGCACTATTGTTCAGCATATCACATGATAATGCAACTTTTCATTGAGTTAGACTAAAGTTTCAATTTATTAGGTTAAGGATTTTTGTTATTTAAGCACTTTGGACAAGCTAGCTTAGGTTAGGCTAGTTCCCTTTTGATTATGATGCTACTGCATTCAGTTTTGATATTCATAGTTTAAAGACGTTTTTTGCATGTAAACCGTTTCTACATTTTAATGGATAAAGTACTTGCTTCCGTGTATATCTGAGAGTTCCTTGTCCTTGTGGTGACCTTGGATAAGGGCCCTTCCAAGGGAAGTACAAGAACCTATTTTTATTAGAATATATTCATCTTTTATATCGTTTTTACTTAATTTTGCAAAAACATAATAGTTATTGTAGATTTATTGCATTTTGTAAAAGTGATTGCATTTATTGTTCGAATGTTGTTTTTAGTTAGCTATGCATAGGATTATCATAGATTTGTTTTCTTAACTACAATTTCAAGTTGATATTTCATTTCTTTTACATATAAGATTTTACCATCAACACTTGGTTTAAGTTAAGCCCTTTACATGTCTGATTACTTGCATGGAACTTATGGCTTTTGAATGTCTGCATTTAATCACTTGAAGGTAGTCAAGTAACGGGGGAATTTCACTAAAAGTTGTAAATTGAACACAAATATTACCCTGTGCTTGTCTCTGATGGTATTAATGAAGAACTAAGTGCTAAGTAGGGAAATTGAATATTATACTCTTGCAACCCATAGTTAGAATTTATTTAGTATCTACTTGTGTGATAAAGATAGGATGCATTGCTTCATTGATTAAATTAGAATTTTTATGCTACTAGACACCTTTCATTTCTTTTTGTAGTTGCATATAGTTTGCAGAACCCTGATAAGTTTTTACGAATCTTCGGGTTGACAAATTAAAAGTTAAAGGTTTATATACAATATTCTTGCTGAGACCTTGTTTAATTGGATATAGTATTTCTATTGATATTAGAGCCCACCAAAGGTAAGGTAGTATGTAATTATTCATATAGAATTCACTTAGTTGGTCTTTCCCTAGCTCACCCAGTCTCTAGCAGGTGTCAATGAAGTCCTTTGCGGTATCTATCCATTCAACTAAGTGATCCTTAAGTGTTTTAACTTGAAACCATAGCCATCTCTCCTTTAAGAATACTAAAGAAAGTGGACTACATCTTATCAACTCCTACAGTATTTTGAAGGATTTTGTTGTAATATCCTCCAATTCTACTATATCTCATGCCTTGGCCTCCAATTCTGCTCCACATTCCTATGGTTCTTAGCTCAAATTGTTGTTATCATCTTCCAACTATCTCTTATCATTAATTTATTTGTAATTTTAAGACATGGAACTTTTCCTCCATTGGGTGGATCTCATGCTCCTGATGAATATGTGAACCCTGAGTGCTCTCAAATTTTACTATTTCTATTGCCTGTGCCATTTCTTCCCATTTCAGAGTTTCTTTCTTTTGTTCCTTTAATTGATTTTGCAGTTGTACAATTTGTTACTCCTTTTCTTGTAGTAGCATAATGTTATCAGTTCTTGGAGTGATTTGTTCGGTGGTGGCCTTAGTAAGGATCTTAAGAGGACCCTACATTTCCAATTCTTGGTGATCGTGGGGGTCCTCTATAGTTGACAGTTTGGAAGATTGTGTTGACTTACCCAAGCGGCCTATGCTTGCCTTGTCTTTGTCCTGAGTTCTAATTTTAGCCTTCTTGCTCAGAGGTGCAAATGAATTGATCTTTGGGGGGTAGAACTAGGAGCTCCAAGCTACATTAATGCATCAACAATCTCCTTCTATTTTCTAGGTGTCTCATTCGTTGCTTCCTCCCTTCTGCTCAACTTTCCTCCTTAAGGAGGCTCTCATTTTTTAGGAGAAATGGATGTTTCAACTAGATTTGCTTTCCTTTTTCTGCTGATGGAGGAAGTGGATGAGGGGTCCACTTGAAGTGAATGCAAGTCCTTCTTGAAAAACTGTACTTCATTATCATAAAGGCTAAGAAATTCCTCCCACTACAGGGGAGCATAGTTTGATTGCAAAGCATCACAGACTATAAGCTTAACCATACAATCATGTGCTAAAGTATCTGACTTCTCTAATTGAAACTTTGTACTCATAGAATCTAGTGACCGTAACAAAGACCAGGGGAGGCTAATACCTTGACCAGGATTTTTCCATTGAATATTCCCAAGTAAATTTAAAAACCTGAAGTGGTATGCATGCACAATGGCATTCCTACCATTACATGTGATGTAATCCATGACAAACAAAGAAATTTAAGCCCATGGATCGGGTAGATAGTCTCTTCTTACTCCTTTTACTTCATCATAGGTTTCAGTGAATCTGAAGAAGAATTTCTTGTGTTTTTGTGCTAATTCACAGTCTTCTTTTTCCCACATCATCCCTCTTGGTAACCCAATTATCCTACTGTGAATTTATTTATTCAATTCAATTGAAATCCCCTTGGAAGTGGTTACACATATGTATTTATCCACCTATTTCAGATTCCTTGCAAAATCTTTTGTAACACCATAATGGTATCCATCCAATTTCTTGACTAAATCTATCCATCCTACATCCTGAAAGTATTATGCTACTTTGGGGTTTCTGAACAATTTAGAATGATTGGTGGGTTCCCTTTTTAGAAAACCCCCTATCATATTGCTATAATTGACTTCTTTCTACTCTATTCTTTAAAATAAGACTTCTTAGATTTTCAATTCACCCCTTTTTCTTCTGTGTTTCCCTTATAGGGACACCTCAGAGCATATGGATGAATTCAAACAACAAAGTAGATATTCACTATTATAGCATAAAGGACATGAAAAAGAAATGCCAGAAAAAAACAATAAAGGATTTGGTATTTGTGAAATACCCGTCTTTGATTCCTCTTTCCTTCACCTCCTTGCTCTTGTAGTCTCATTGATTTCCTATGCATAGTTCTTTGCTACCAACTAGAGGATGGAGCACATGCAAAGATGTGGCCCTCTTTGTCTTGCTTGGAGTTCACAACGAGTGCTTTGATTACTTTACATGAAATCTTAACATGCCTCATCATTCCATCATATCCATATTTGGATTCCCCTCATAACTTATTCTGTCACAAAATTGTCCAATCACACCTTCACTCATACTCATGATGATCCTACTTAGCTCGTGATTACTAAATTCAGTAACTGTTAGGTCTTCTACATGCGACCTTGCTACTTCAAGTAAGAGTTGATGACATGAATTTGAAAATTTCATCCTCTCCCTCCAACTTTATTTTGGATGTCCTCATCATGGACTGGATAATGTTTCATGCATCAAGGTTTAGAAGGTATGTGATTAAATTAGATACTTATATGCAAAACATACCTTTAGATTACTTACGCTTAGGCCGTTTTGTCAATCTAATGTAGCGCATGTCTATTTGGTTGAAATCTTGGCATGGTCATTGTGAAGTGTGCAGCACGGGATGCAGGAGTTGTGCTTGTAGTAGGAAGATGTAGATTCAAGAAATATGGGAACTACACTTTGTTGTAGGAAATAACTCTATTTATGGAGCTATATAGTTCGTTTTCATTGATAATATTGAGTGTTGATTCCACATGATGGATGGATGGCGCTTGATGATAGATGTTGAAAGATGGATTTCCTTTCTTGGTTTCACTGTGGTGGAAGATATCCACATGTAATATAATGCCTCTTTTAATTAGCTACATGCAAGTGGGTTAGAACAAAATGAATTTTTCATCTTTTTCTTTTGTTTATTTTTTTTAATTTTGCAGACCATAGGTCGTCTTTGAAATATATTTACAGCCTATCACATGTCTTAAGTGCCCCATGAGAGGTTTTAACTTAAGAATTTTATTGCAATTTTCATTTTTCTTTTTTTCTACAGTCTGTTGGACTGCCTCAAAGAGGTTTTCAATCTATCAACATGTCCCAAATGCCTCTAAAGAGGTTTTCATCTAATAATTTTTTAATTTTTTCTTGGTATACCAAAATGTTAAGATAAAAGGGGAGCATTACTACCTTGCACCAGACTTAAATATTTCTCTTTGAGTGGTTTAGTAAACTCTACCCTTCATAGAGGTTTCTTGTAGAGTTTCATCCTGTGCACATTCACCATCAATGGTATTTGATCTTCATCTATGGTTTATATTATTACTAATCCATTGTCGTAGATGATCTCAATTTGATAAGGGCCCAACCATCTTGTTCAACTTGCCTTTAAAGTCTTTAAATCTTGAATCATAAAGCAGAGCCCGATCTCCTTCTTTGAAGTCTTTTGTCTACATGTATTTGTCATGCCATGTTTTCCTATGTTATTGGATATGCTCTGTCTAATGAAGAGCTTGTTATATAAGCTCATCTAGCTGACTGATCTGTAATAGTCTTTCACTCCGAGCTAATGAAAAATCCACATCGATATCTATTGTTGTCCTCGATGTCTTAAGTTCAAACGCAATGGGTAGCATGATCTTCTTTCCATAGACCAATTCGTAGGGGGTGATACCCATGGTTGTATTCCATTTGGTATTGTATGTCCATGCATCTCTATGAAGCCTATTTGCCCAATATATTCTATGAATTTGGACTGCGTTGGTCAAAATATTTTCTATTTCTTTGTTTGTTACCTCCACTTGACCATTTTCCTGAGGGTGATAGGAAGCTGATTGTCTATGCTTCACCTTATTTTATTTGATGAGATCCTCAATCAAATTTGAGGTGAATTGAGCTTCTCTTTTAGTGACCAGCTCTCTTGGAAATCAAAATCTAGTGAAAAAATCTTCTGTCAAGAACTTTTCCATTGATTCTTCATTTGTCAATATTAGGGCCTCAACCTCCACCCATTTTGCCAAATAGTCAATACAAACCAGTATATGGTGTTTTTTATTTGATGGAGGGTCAATGGGTCCTATGAAGTCTAGTCCCCATTTTCAAAAATTTCTAGTGTCACTTGAGGATGAAGAAGCATCTCATCCCTTCTTGTAGGTTTCGCTCTTCTTTGACAATCGTCACACCTTGAGACATAGTTTGTTGCATCCTTATGTAGTTTTGGCTAGTAGACCTTATATGTTGTTATTTTTGCTGCATAGTGTCAACCACAGGGTTCATTGTGACATGCATAAAGAATGTCATAGACCTCATCTTCCCTGATGCACCTCTTTGGGATGTGATCTAGTCCTTACTTAAAAAAGCTGTCAAGTACCCTTGGATCCTCGAGAAAGTGGCACTTCTCCTCACTATGTTGCAACATTTATGTAGTTGGACCGTTGAGGGAATCTCCTTGTATCTAGGTAGTTTGCTATGTCATCAAACCACGAGGTATGTTTTGATATAGAAAAGAGATGCTCATTTGGGTATGCATCATCTACCATTTCCTTATCTGCAACATGGATCAGTCTTGACAAGAAATCTACTACTACATTATGTTTTCTAGGCTTATCAGGTATTTAAATATCAAATTCTTGCAATAATAATATCCATTTGATCACCTTGCCACTAAAATTTGATTTATTCATGAAGTATTTAATTATTGAGTGGTTAATGTGGAAAAATACTTGATAACCTATGATGTAATGTCTAAATTTGTTGATTGCATAAACCACATCAAGGAATTCCTTCTTTGTAACAATGTAATTTAGCTTTGCTCCTGCTAAGTTCTTGCTAATGTAGTATATTGAATAGGGATCTTTGTCTTCATGTTGACCTAGGAATGCATATCTGATTTATCTGAGTGGATGTGGAAGGGGATCTCCCGGTTAGGTCATTGGAATACAAGGGCCTGCATTATCTTTTATTTGATGTACTCAAATGCCTCATGACAGTTGTTTCTCCAATGAAATTATGCATCTTTGGTTAGTAGAAGAAACATAGGGGCCACTGTTTTACTAAAATCTTTGGTGAATCTTCTATAGTACCTAACTGGCCCTATGAAACTTCTAACATCTTTATGATTTTGTGGTGGAGGTAGGTTGATTATGAATTGGACTTTTGAGGGTCAACTGTAATTCCACTTGCAGAAACATAATGTCCTAACACTATCCCTCCATCCATTAACATTTCACACTTTTCATTGCTCAAATAGAAGCTCATTTAAATACATTTTTAAGCTCATTTTCAAGGTTTGGGAGAGCTTGTTCAAATTCATCCCCATAAGGGGTGAAGTCATCCATGTATATTTCCATGCTCTCATGAATAAAATCAACAAAAATACTTAGGATTTCCCTTTGGAATGTGGTAGGGGCATTACACAACCCAAAAGGGAGGACTCTGTAAGCAAAGGTACCCCAAGTACATGTGAAGGTAGTTTTATCTTGGACTTCTGGATGGATTTGTATTTGATTACACCCGCTAAATCCATCCATGAAAGAGAATAAATTCTTTCCTGCTAGGGTGTCTAACACTTGATCTGTGAAGGCCAATGAAAAATTATCCTTCTTGGTGGCTTTATTGGGCTCTCTATAGTATATGCAGACTCTCCACTTCCCCCCTTTCCTTGGAACTATCGTCAATGGTGATGCCCATTCACTATCTGAGATAAGGTATATGAATCCAATATCAGGGATGCATTCACAGTTTTAGGCCAATTAATTTTGTTCATGTTTATTTTATAGTGTCATTATCATTTGCTCGTGTGTGGTTGTGTGAACCATGAATTCCCCCAAGACCTACAATGAGTCATATCTAAATTATTTACATTTGTACGTTGGATTACATCAAAGGATATTCACATGGCTAGCCTTGCATGGTGGCGTAGAGAGATCAATGAGATTGTTTGTATGTTTGAAAATGAACTACCCACAAGTTTCATGGACTAATAGGTCCATATTTTAATTCACCTAGATGATGAGATTGAATTATTTGGTGTGGTCTCATTTTGTTGTATGTTCTTCTTGTAGAGGTACATGAATAAGTTGAAGGGGTTTATTTGAAAAAGGGGAAAACCCAAGTGGTTTATGGCAGAGGGGTACAAAGTATATGAGTCATTTTATTACGCTACTAAATACATCAAGCAAATTGATGACACACCATGCAAAGTCATTTGGAAAGACCAATGGGATGAGGACAAAAGGGAAGGGGAGCCTACTCCAGACAAACAAACAAAAAGGTGCATGATAAAGAGTAAGTTACTTATCTTTTTTCAATTTTCTACAAAGTAACCATTTACATTGAACTTGATAATATACATTTGATCTCATACTAATCATTTTCATTTCATGGATACATCAATGATTGCAAAATTTGATGACATCAATAATTTTTTTTTTTACAATGCGAGGCAATGCAACAATGGGTCACATTGTATAAAGAGAAGAGAAGGGAATGGGGCAGTGACAAGAAATAATATAGACGGTTGAATGATAGAATCATGCCTTATCCTAATCATTTAAAAGAAAATATGTCAATGATGTGTCCCAATAGTTGGGTGGCTGCCCAAATCAAAGAGAAATATGGTGCGTTCATCCGTTACTCGCATGGTGAAGAGAATGCACTAAACATAGGGATTGGGTGCATCAACTCAATAAAAATCTCGCTGTGTACTTTTTAATTCATTTTATAATGCACGTTTGAATTATAACATGTATTATGTTTTTATTAATGCGCAGCTTACTAAACATATGACAACATCCATTCTTCACATTTTTTTAGGTGCATTTGTTCCCATATATTGGGCATATGGACATCATTTTTACATTGAAGATAACAGTCATGGACGTGTCAATTTGATTGTGGAGTGGAGGTTGAGTTTGACCAATCTAATCATGCTAGCCATCATGACCAAAACATAATAGATGGGAAGCTGGGTTACGTCAAACATATAGAAGAGATCATGCAAGTGGACTTCTCATATTTCCAATGTGTTATTTTTAAGTGTAAGTGGTGGGATAATTTCAACTGGAATAATGTAAAGGAATATTGTGATAGTGGGATGATATGTATCAACTCTAAAAATATGTGGGATGAAAAGAAGGAGCCTTGTGTTTACCCAAAACATTGCAACCAAGTGTTCATTTACCCGGATGTGTTGCATAGGGATTGGTGGTTCGTACTAGGACAAGATCCGAGATCAAAACATCTTTTTGAGAACAACAATGTTATCATTCCAAGTGTCAAGGAAGATAACAAAGGTGATGGCAACAAATAGTGATATGTACATGTTTTATTTGGATATTTATGTGATGGATGTGGCATTTTATTATGGGTATCTATAATTTATGATTTTTTTTCTTCATTTTATGATGTTGGATATGAAAAGTTAACAACTAGTTACAACCGTCATGTTGAAAAAGAATTAAAATAATGTGAAACTTCAAGGTCTATAATGACTTATGAAACATTTCCAATTGTACCATCTACATGTTGTCTCTTTTTATAAAATTATTATGATGTTGGATATGAAAACTTAACAACCATTTACAACCACGATGTTGAAGATAATTTGAATTTTTATGGAACTTCAAGCTCTTTTGTAATTATTTTTTATGTGAATAATTTTTATTTGTGAGAGTTGCATGTATTTTCTCTCTTTTTATATGATTAATATTAACCATGGTAGCAAGATTCAAGTATGAATACGAATATGATTCAATACAAAAAAAACATGTAACAAAAAAAATCAAGTATGACTAAAATATGAGAGTAGACATCTTAGAACTTCAAAAAAACAACAAGAAAAATCATCACTTTTACGTTCATTTTTTAAAAATCTATATCTTTTTATAAATAATCATATAGGTCTTAAGTATATTTTAAGGAAATTATGAATATTCAATATAGCTTGGACGTGAGCTTGAGCCTCAACATATAAAGGAATTTATGAATAGTGCTTGAATGTGAAAATTAGTTGTTTAACTTGGTAAAAGCTAAAACTGTAAAAGTAAAACTTAAACTAAAATGATAAACTACATACAAAATGGCGAGGACATTGAAATTGATTGTAGGAGCTTTTTTTTTTTTTCCTCGGAAAAAAAGCGTAATTTTATTCAGCAGAGGTGAACAAATTACATTCTGTAGATGCATAGAAGCATTCGGTTATCCAATTAAGGATCAAAAAACAGTCCAACAAAAAAGAGTTCTGTACACCCGTCTGAGTATACTCAATGACCCATACATGTCATTATGATCCACAATATAAGACCCCCATTATAGAAAGGAGCAAAGTTAAAACTAAGAGAAGTCTGTTGGCTCCCCGAGCCGCTTGAAAAGAAACCAGTAAGTACATTACAGTTTTGAAAATAAAAAAGAAATCGCCAAAGTAAGCTAGCATCCTAAGCATCATCATATATTTTGAGAAAAAAAACAAAATGTTTTATGTGCCAGTTCCATTTATAGTCCCTGAGAGTCTAGATCCTCAACAAAAGGTCTATGAAAGTATTCATAGAGAGTTCCATCCCTGAACTCCTTCACTTTCCACAACCCCATTGCCATGTCCCGACCAACCTGAGAAGCCTCGTCCGCCTCCTTGTTGTTCTCTCTGTAAATATGTCTGCATGCAAAATGTAAAAAGGAAAGTTTTAGTTGCATAATGTCCTGTAGAATGTTTGCTAGTCTAAGATCCCTGCAGTGTTGAGTGCCATTTGTCCAATTTGTAGCATTCATTGAATCACCAAACACATTAATCTGTTGACATCCCTTCTCCCTAGCAAAGATGAGAAGAAGTTTCAGGCTCATGATTTCAGCATAATTGTTTCCTCCCTCCCCCAGCCCCCAGAAAAGGTGGAATGAGTGGGTTAATGAAATATTTAGTATAGCCCCACCCCCACAGTTGCGTTCCAGGGCAGATCCATCATAAAAACCCCAAGGCATAGAAACATCAATTTCTAAGGCAAGGACCTCACGCTGTTTTGCAACTTTGATGTGGTGTGGGAAGGCCTGACGGAAACCGCAAATCTGAATAGCAGTGACCGCCGGTGTACATGATTTTTCAGTGAAGATCATTCCATTACGTGCCAACCAGATGCCCCATACCACCAGTAATGGGAGATTCATGAAAGATTTTCCAATGGGGTCCAACAACCACTGTGTCCAGGCTGACAACACCGAATCCCCTGTCCAGTTAAATAAGGTATTATATATTCTCGAGCATTCCGCCCACACTTGCACCATGAATGGGCAATGGAGAAATAGATGGACGCAAGATTCCTCACGGGCTTTGCATAAAATGCACCAGCCTGGCCCGATCCTGTTCTTCTTCTGTAAAAGGTCCCAGGTGGGTATAGAATTCTCAAGGACATTCCACATAAACATTCGATGTTTCAAAGGGCAATTAATCTTCCAAAGGGTTTTCCACCACCCCACCAGCTCACGTTGATTCATGAAGTGACATAGACTGATGTATCCATCCTTTGGTGTATAACAACCATTCGGGGCCCCCTCCCATACCAAGCAGTCCTCCCTGTCCCGGATGCGAATATGAGATCGAGAAAGTGCCTGATAATATGACCTCAATTCCACCCGTTCATCCACAGTTAGTGCCAAAGAATCAGCATCAACCCATGACTGAGTCCATGGATGTATTCTATCCTGAACAGCCAAGTGAGATAGATAAAAAAAACCCATCTCCCGAAGAGAGAAAATCAATTCACCAGATAAGAGGTGACGACCAGTACTCCCAAACCAGGGGTCCTCCCCAACACAAAGGGCCTGTCCATTCCCAATATTCCAAGTGAGCAAGTCGCCTATTACTGGAAACGAATTGATGACCGCTTTCCAAATGACGGAACAGCCAACATGTGATTTATCCACCGACCGCACCCATTCCATAATAGAGAAAGGGGCAATATATTTCCGAATGAAAACCTTAGTCCACAGGCTTTCAGATTTCAACAATCTCCACACCCCTTTCGCAGCCAAAGCCTTTGCAAAAAAATGAATATTTTTAAGACCCCACCCCCCTAAGGCTTTTGGAATTGCGATCTTCTGCCATCGAACCCATGGAGAGACAAAATCTCCCTTTCCGCTCCATATGAAGCGAAAACACAGCTTATGAGCTTTCTACAGCGTTCCTTTTGGAATCCATGAGAGGGACATCCAGTAGACCGGGATGGCCTCTAAAACCGATTTTACCAGAACCAGCCTTCCAGCTCGCGAAAGCCATCTATGGCTCCAAACCTTCAGTTGCTTGTGGATTTTTTCAACGATCCAATGCCAATCCCGTTTTGTATATGAATTTGGTTTTAAGTGAAACCCAAGGTAGAAGAAGCCAACTTCAAGGCGTAGAAAGGTATATGGAAAGATCCTCCGGATAGCCGCAATCTCACATTCCCTAAGCAAATGGGTAGATAGAGTGGATTTTCTCTCATTGATCTCCATACCCGTAGCTTTAGAGAAAAGTTGAAAGATGTCCTGTAGCGTTTCCATGTCCCTAGTCGATCCAGTGCAAAAGATGAGTATATCATCCACGAACAACAGATGAGTAATAAAAAGATCAGGTGCCACTTGGATGCCATGGAGAGTGCCATCCCTGCAGGCTTTTTTCAAAGCTTTACTCAGCCCTTCAGCGACCAGCAGGAAAAGTAAAGGGGATAGTGGACATCCCTGTCACAGGCCTCTTTCAGACCGGAAAAAAGGAGATGCTGCACCATTGATGAGCACCACAAAGGATACCGTAGAAATACAACTCATAATCCACCTAATAAAATCCACAGCAAAACCCAGGTGAGTGAGAAGTAAATGAATATACAGCCAACTCACCTTATCATATGCTTTTGAAAAATCAATCTTGATAATAGCTCCTTTGATTTTTCGAGCTTTCATGCTATGGATACCCTCCTGTGCAACCCCAATAGCCTTGTGTATTTGTCTCCCTTCCAGGAAGCCAAATTGTTCCTCAGAAATATGTTTGGACAGAATCCCTTTAAGCCGCCCGGCGATAATCTTTGATACCACCTTGTATACACAGTTGCACAAAGAAATGGGTCTGAAGTCGCTTAAAGAAGAGGAATTGTCAGTTTTAGGTATAAGTGCAATAAAAGTGGAGTTCAGGGCAGCCGGGATCCTCCCTGATCTACGAGTGTCTTCCACCATCTGCAACAGATCATTCCCAATAAGCTCAAAGAGTGCCAGTAAGAATTCCACCGTCCATCCATCCGGTCCCGGGATTTTATCTTTTTAAAAACCCTGTAAAACACCCTTAAGCTCATCTTCCTTAACAACAACCATCAAGGAGTGATTGTCTTCCTCATCCACAAAACGTGGAAAAAACTGGGCCATCCGGACCACATCCAAAATGTTAGCCTGTGTAGGGGCTTTAAAGAGTGATTTGAAATGATTTACCCCAACCCCAGCCATATTATCAAAAGACGTCTGGGTATTCCCCAAGGAGTCTTCCAAGCTCCAAATGGTATTGGCTGCCTTCCTTCCTTTAGCATATGCATGGAAAATTTTTGTGTTCTCATCCCCAGCCGATAGCCATATAGCCCTGCTCTTTAGTCTCCACGTTTCCTCTTTCTCCAATAGCAGCTTATTTCGCCTGCCTTCCAATGAAACCAAAAGAGCTTTCTCCTCCGGTGTGCCCAAACCCCCTGTTCCAGAATCATACATGGACTGCAGCTCCAGTTCGATAGACTTTAAAACTCTATCATCTCTAATGATCTTTTCATGGGCCCAGGCCTTCACCGGCCTTTTAACTCTCTTGATATTTTTAGAGAACTGATGAGAGGCAGTGATGCCCACCCTGGGGTTGTAGGGTAATTGTAGGAGCTTTTAATTTAAGTTGTTTAATAGTTAACTTGTTAAAACCATAAAAGTAAGACTTAAAACAAGAGACTACATACAAAAATGACAGTGAGGAATTAATCAAGAGTTACAGACTCAATGTTGCAGACTCAAAATATGTCCGAGATAAGCCACGCTCATCATTGTCTTAACCTATATTTTTAAGGAGAATCCACAGATATTAGCTTTCCAAGTATTCTATAGTTGGCAACATACAACAATATGAATAATCACGTGTACAACACAACATACCTGTCTCACTCTCAGTCCATAACATTCAAGTTTTTTTTATGTTGTCAGTACCTACAAATGGTATTTGCAATGTGTGTTTATAAATAAATTAGTTGGCCGTGGTTTTTTGTTTCAGACAAACAAAACGTTGACTGTACTGTATATGTACCATGTCGAATATTTGTCATATTTTGAAAATCATGTGAATTTATGTACCGGAAGTGCCAATACGACCAAATCTTGCTACTATGTTATTAGCAACTATTGCCATGAAGGTCAATTAATAATCAAATTTGTAAACATATTTAATCAACATAGCATATAAACATAATGTATATAGTGACATGAAAGGATTATAAGTTATTACAATCACAAACAAAATGAAATGATTCCATACAACTTGAGTTAAACATTATATGAACATCCTCAAACTAAAGAGGTCAAAAGCATACAAAATCACCATATCTTATTTAGCATCCCACTCTAGATTGGTTTCATACATTCAACTAACTTTCAAGTGAAAAAAATGTTTATCAACAAGATTAACTTATTGATGTTCATGGCATTTCATGAGCATCAATTCTTCAATGCGTGCATAAGAAGAATTACCTTAATCATAAATCGTTTATTTATATGCATTCTAGAACATACAATAATGCAATTAACATTAAGATTTCATTTATACTTTTTTATCAACATTCGCATATTGGGAAAGGTGCTTTTTCCATTTGATAACCAAAAATGTACATAAAAATAATAATTGTAATGGAAATAGGGGTTGCTTTTAACATTGAGACAACAAGGCTTGTTATTATCACATGGACCATATAAGCTATTAGCGTGTGGATCATAAGGATTATTAGCATGCATATGACCATTGCAAAAAATTGTTTTTAATCACATTGTTAATGGTGACCATATTTTATTACATTACATTATTCCCAAACCGATGCTTGTTAAATTAGTATGACATCACACCTCATGAAGACTTTGGTCAGTTGCATCTACATAAGAAATATGCTTGCTAGAGTTTAAACCCGAATCGTTATTACCACAAACATTTGAACTAACCACTAAAGCACAACTTGATGAATGCTTATATAGATTATATAATTAAAGAGGTTGTATTATTATTATCTTACCACTATATTGTAATAGATAATAATTAGTAACGAATAATCCTACATCAATAATATTATAGTATTAACATACCATTGTTCTTAATTATTAAGCAATAATCTTATGACAATAATATTATAGTATTAACATAGCATTGTTTTTATCATAACTATAAAATAGAAATATAATATGATAATCCAACACCATGATATGGTATGTTAGCATCATAATGTTATAATGGCTCATGGTTAGTTATTGTTGGTCAATTTAATTAGGTTTCGATATAATGGTTCATTGTTGAGGCTAGGGTTAAGGGTTACAATTCATATAATATCAAGGGTTGAGGAATACATACAGTTTATGACTTTAATGTTAACAACAATACTACACAATTTTTAATATTTTTAAAGATTTATTACCCATTATTTAGAGTTTTACAATTTCAAACTGTAAAAAATATTTGCTATTTAGAATCCACGTCATGATCAGTGGTACAAGTTAATGCTTCACTTTTATTGTTTATTAAAATTTTAATGCTTCACTTTTATTGTTTATTAAAATTTTAATAAATATATTTTAATTTAATTGTCCATTTATTCAACCGAGAGGAGTGAGGTGCTCTACAGCCTAGTATGGGGGAGAAGTTGTGACATAACTTAACATAGTGTAACATAACATAACGTAACATTACATTACCAAAAATAAAAAAGTAATTAATAAAATCCATGTCGACTCAAAATAAATAAAAATTAAACCAAATGAGAAGTACAAAAAATCCATGTCGACTCATAAAATAAAAATTAAAAATTAAAACCAGCATAGATCCATCTTAAAATCGGGATCTATCATGCGTCAAGAGGGATCAAATTTCTAGAGGTGTAATTTTTTTTTGGATGTGTTATGATAATAATAAAAATTACACCTCAAGATATTTGATCCCTCTCAGTGCTTGATCGATATGAATTTAAGACGGATCTATCTTGGTTACTATAAATTCCATTTTAGGGATAAGAATCAAATTTATTACAACACTATTAAAAACAATATAAATTTAAATTAGCATTCAATGAACATGGGACGGGGTTGGATAAAAATTCAACTACATATTTCAAATTTATCTTACGGTTTACCCACTTGCACAAATGAAATTTTCTAAAACATATTACAACCATCCATATCTAATTAGTGACCTCATGTAGTGACTAATGAAGTCTTGCAATTCCTTTGAAATACACTCAATTATAATCAAGAGAACTCAAATAATTGTGAATATATTATTAATTTATCATTTCAATAGTTTAACCAAAAGATAACTCTTATAAATTCAAAAGACAAAAACCCATTGTAAGCAATATTAGTGGGCCTTATGATTCCACAATGACAGATCTCTCAATGATATACAATAATTCCAACCATACCAATTTTTCCAATTGTTTTAGTAGTAAATATTAATCAAATGAATTAATGGAACAATTTTCATCGAGATTAAAAGAATTACCCAATAACATCAATGTGAACATGGTATGAAAATACATAATATATGAAAATGCATAATTTACAACGTCATCATGGGCGTGATATGAAAAGGTATAATATAAAGACACTTGGGCATAATTTACATATCAAACTACATCAACATGAACATGATATGAAAATCAATAATATATACATCTAAAGTGAAATTTACATATCAAAAATCAATATAAATGTTGACTCGTATCTCAACAATGAAATACGCTAGCTAGGTCCGCTACCAGATCCAGACTCATTGGTTCCATGTACATCAGAAGAGGTAGAGGGTAAATGACTACCCATGTGATGACATAACACGACAACTAGGTATATCTCGGTCAAGAGCTATATCGGCCAATGACATCAGATTGTGTAAGTAACTCGGTGCATCAATGGAAGTTGCAGTCGATGCACTAATGGATGATGTAGCCGTTGTGGGAGGAGGTGGTGGTGGTGGACCTGCTAGAGGAGCGGATGGTGGTGGTGGGACTAATGGACTAGTGGATGGGGCATCAATGGATGGTGGTGGGGATACTATAGGAGGGGATGGCGGTGGTGGGAATAATGTATCGGTGGATGGGGAATGGGTCAACAATGGTGGGGATGTTGGAGGAGGGGATAGCGATGGTGGGACTAGTGGATCGGTGGATGGTGCACCAATGGATGGTGGTGGTGAGCCTGCTGCAGTAGGGGATGGTGGTGGTGGTACTAGTGGATCAATAGATATGCATTGGAAGATGGTGGTGGTGATCCTGCTGCATGAGCGGACGGCGGTGGTGGATACGAGGTAGATGCATGTGCAGCACTAGATGATTCGGTAGCTACTAAATTGGTGAATGGAGGAGGTGGTGGAGGAGGTGGAGGAGAATAATCCTAGAATATGTATCTGTATTATGTGCCCTCAAGTAGTCAATGATCCTAAGGGCATCGACAATATGAGGCATCAATATCTTCATATCACATGGAAGGGTGGACCATATAGAACGGAGCTCTGGGTCTTATACAATCTCTTGATGTCAACAGGCTTCACCCTATGTCGAACCATCGAGTGATAAAGATGATCTGCCATACAGTGATGAAATTTGGGACTTGGCCTGTGCTACTCCATGCTAGGTTTGTAGTCAAGAATTGGATCAATAATCTCAACCATGTACACATCATATTATGGCAGCTCATCCTCGACAAATGTGCCAATATATGCAAAATAGTGGACAATAATAACATGAAAATTTAAACAAAAAATTATAATCAATTACATGTGCATTAAATAAGATAAAATTTATGCAATTGCGTTAATCAAAATATAACAGTCATATATATTACCTCTCATATCCGGTGGCTCATCCTATGTAAATCATATGTTCACACATCCTCACCAATCGATCCCTACATATGGATACTCTACACAATCAATGTCTGATTGCAGGTCACGCAAAAAACCACTGCACCAAGCGCCCTACACATGATCTCAAGTCGACCTCTCTTAGGAAACCCATGCCCCTATATGTGCATACGCACATCAAGCATAGTTTTGGCTAGAAAATAGTCAAATGTAGGCCCAAATGTGGGTTGAGTCATTGGAAACCTCTCCAAAAACAAATTAAATAACTCTAATGTGAAGCGGAAAAACTAGCTCCCTTGCAACAAGCTACGGCAATGGTCTAAAGCTATGAAATTTTTTTGTCGAAAAAAAGTATCCCACCTAATCAGCTTGCACATTTACAATAAAATCCATACATGATATAACATAGCAGCTAATGTGTTTCCCATCAATGAGATGGTGGGTTATCATGGTAACAAACAAGCTCAAGAACCTGGCCTCCTCTGACCAAAATGCATGTAGCCTCAACTAATCCCTACTCACCAAGAACTCACTAGACCGAGTAATATAATCATTGATGAATCGTTGAACATACATCAACTGAGTGTCTGCTGCAACACTAGGTGGTAGACTGAGAAAATGGGAAAATTCCCCCCACCCAAGATAAAAATGTGATAATGTACACATCCACCTCTGTGGGATGGTACCAAATATCGGGACCAACCCTAAATGCCTGCCTATCATGATCCCATTGATGGATCAACCCTGTCAATAGCTCAATCTACACCCTTAGCGAATTATCCTCTTCATAAAACTTAGCAAGTCCAACTTGAAATACTATATGATGAGTGGCATCATAAATAAGACAAGGACCCAAATCCCTCTCCCTCTCTTTCACCTGCCATACGCGAACGACATCATAAGAATCGACTTGGGGTGGCTATGGTGCCTGTATCTGATTTACATACAAATTTCATCATTAATTATATTAATGAAATAAAAAATATATACAATAAAATAGGTACATGAAATACTTATAGGTTTTTTTTTAAATTGTGCCCAACAAACATTTTCTTAAGTAGTACATACATTTTAAATGAGTGCACCACTAATGGTGCTCTTTGTTTTTCTTAGAGCATCATAAACGATGAGTCAAACTCTAATAGAGCATGTCATTGACCTAACACTGTGACGATGCTCAAAAAAGAGCATTGGTGGCTATTTCTAGATTTTATTATTTTTACATGTTAATGGTGCTCCACCTCTAGTAGAAAGCATACATTGTTCACATTGCGAAATAACGTAATAGACATGAATTCTAGATATTTTGATTGCAAATTTATAGCCAATGGACCTAATATATCCAGATGTACCGACAAAGGTGCACCTAGAAACCTTTTACGGTGCGCAATATAATGCACCAGTGATTTCTACAAATTTCAAATAGAAATGTATTGTTGGTGCGTGCAATGTATAGAGACACACTAATAAAGGTACGCAATATAACACATTATTTGCTACTTTTAGGTGTGTTTTACATCACACCAATTGTTCATTTATGGTTGTTGACAATGTGCCTTATCTCTACAAATGCACCATCAAAGGTGCATCTAGAAGCGCACTGTAATCGGTGCACCCATAAATGCATCTGTTGTTAGATGCATCAGGGAGAACCGGCACGTGTATTTGAATACAAGGGCACCACATTTGGCATGAGTTGCACTATGTGTTTATATGAATGGAACGCGCCAATGAGTTCTACGGTTTTTAATTTAAAAATGTATTTACAATGGATTTAATATAAATATACGCACGAGTAAGGGTGTGCCATATTGCAAATTGATTGCTAATTTCATGTGTGTATTACAATACACCAGTGGTTTTTTTATGGTTGTTTATAGTGTGCCTTACCTATGTAAATGCACCATTAGAGGTGTGGCTTAGTTCCCACTATCTCAGGTTCCCCTTATGATGCACTGGTAGTTAAACGCACTGGTTGTTACGAATAAAATAATAATAATAATAATAAACATCAACATATAATAATAATAATAATAATAATAATCATGATAATTAATAATGTCTTTCCGAAAAGACATGACTATTAGTGAAAGGGTATTCCGCCAAAGTATAAATAACGAACCCTCAATTGTAATACATCATCTTATCTTATCAATTTATATATCATTTTACATCTACGGATTTGTGGGTTATTTTAGAAATTATGGGTTCATCCCGAGTTTATTGAGAATATCCAACTATGGATATTACACTGGTGCGGTTATTTGAACATACCCGCACCACATTTGGCACGCATTTGACAATGCGTTTATATGAAAGGAACACGCTGAAATTAGTGACCTGTAAATGCACCGTTCAACGGTGCGACCCGAGCTCTGTGAGAGCACCGACAATTTTTTTTCTAATTTTCTGAAAATTATATGCCTACAAAGCTGAATTTTCTAAATATAATCTGCTGAAGTTGTAAATTGAAGGATAACAATTGATTTATCTGCTGCATTTCACGCCGAGGAGGCATGGTAGCAGTATATAGGAAAAATGAAAAAAGTGGTTGTTTGGAAATTCCAAATCAAACACCAATCAACCTCAGATGCACAAAAATTGACAAGTACGGTGGTACGGGGACACTCTAACACGGGGTGCTTCTATAGATATGTGAGCGCTGGTGCTTGCATGGCTCCACAGAAGCACTGCAACAGTGTAAAAACTAATTTTATGGTTAGGTTATTTATTTTTTATTCCACGCTAACACAGTGTGCCGGTAATTTTACAATGCACTAGTGCATATGTTTCAGCAAAAAGAACCAAAAAATGTATATTTTTTTATTATTTCAATAATTTTCGATGCCTTTTGGTAACAACACTTCGGTGTGTATTTTCAAATACAACCACACCAGTGCATTTTTAGTTACAAAGAGCACCGCATAATGCATAGATCATATTCCAAAAATTTTAATCATTCAACATTTCCGGTGCGTTTTGATAAAATGCACTAGTGCATATTGTTAAAATATAACACATGCACTGTAAATTTTTTAAATATTTTTTTTTAATTATAAGTTTGTCGGTGCACCTATTTTGAAATGCATCGGTGCTTATGTCAGTGTTAGGATCACCGATGTTTTTTTTTTTTAATCAAAATTTAAACCGACAAGACATTTGTTCTATCAGGTGCATCAGTAACTTATAAAGTGCATTGATGTGGTTGTATATAAGAAGCGCACCAAAGACAAAACATCTGCAAAAACCTTGAGCCACCCACCTCTACTATAAATGGACAAAGATGATTTTTCTATTGGAGGTTCCACCAAATCCTCTGCTAGAAGGTGTTTTCCTTGTAGTGGAAATAACTCACTCACTGTGCATCCACATCATAAGGAGGAGAAAGAGGAACATAGGAAACATATAAGAGTAAATATAGGATGAGAATTGGAAGTGGTTGAGTTAAATTGATGAAAAGTAATTTTATTCAAAAAAAATTAAAAAGAAAAGAGTAAATGTAGGTGCACCCACTAAATGAGGAAGGAGGGAAAATATCAAGGGGGCATTCAAGTGTAAAAATAGGAAATGTAGTTACATATGATGAATAATCCTTATTTTGAAATTTTATATTCATAAAAAATAAAAAACCCCACAACAGGTGCCATCATGCTTTGATCACATGCGGGAGCATTGAACACGGGATCTAATTGTATGTGGGCTGGCAGGTGGCCAGTCCCATGAACCAGTCATCCTCAAACTTGATGAGATCATCATTTTCCATTTATGTGTCATGTACAACTCTTAAATCGCCTTCAGGTATGTTGTATTGTGCTCTATTACTCTCCTCGTGCAAGATTTCATGGATCTCATGGATTCTCATGCCCACCTAATTCATGATGGGAAGGTGGTTAATGTCAAGATGAAGTTTCCTTTTTGGGGAAAATTCAGTCAGCACCCTCCTTGGTTTGTTGTTGTTCTTATCTGGGATGAGCTACAACCCTAGGTTGATATCACTCCTACGTAGTTTCTTGCTCTCATTTGGTTTGGGGTCTGGTTCCCTCAGGATCGCCCCTTGGGTTACAAAATGGTGCGTTGTAAGGTTACCAAAAAGAAAAAGTTGCAAGGACCTAAGTGCACCCACATGTCATGGGCCCTTAAGGAGATGGAGAATGCAAAAGGATTCTTCGAAACCAAAATTGGTCAGCAGGCTAGGGAGCATATTGTACGTCTAGAGAAGTGGGTGCGCTCAGGTATGTAGCCTCCTAAAGTTTAGAAACTGGTTGAGTAATTTGGGGTTTTGGTGGAAGATTTTGGTTCAACTAGGATGAGAGAGACTCGCCATGTGAAATTCTATGTCACAGTAGATCTAAAGAGTTGAGGATACCTCACAGAGAAAGAATGAGCATAAAATTTGAAGAAGAGTGAAAATTGCAGTAAAAAAGAGCAGAAGAATAATAATATCACGTGTTCCAATTATTAGTATAATAAACAATGATGTTACAATGGAGAGAATTCGAATCATGCAGTATAGTTCGAACCTCAGTTGGTCTAGCATAGGGATTATCACCACTGGAGTGCTCTAGAAGACTCAAAGTCAATTGAACTAAACCTAAACTCAGCTAACTGAAGTCACAATTAGTTAACTAACTAAGGAGGGCGCAATAGTGAGTCTGGCATGCATGCCAGTAAAAAAAGGGCGCATGAGGAGACAATTAGTGGCATCCGGAGCTCTAACCCCCCACAAGAGTCAGATAACTCAGGTGGACTGCACTGGAACACTTAGTAGGTTCCTATAAAGTAGGTAACTGACTGAAGTGGTCCTAAAATGATGCATGCAGGGCTCATAAGGTGGTAGATGGATCCTGGATGACATATGCACACCACTAGGGGGAAAATGACATCATTAACAACTAGAAAAAATAAATAATGCTAGGTATGACAAGGATGGAGTATTGAAATATCCTAACACTCAGTCTGCTTTGGAGCATGAAGTTCTTGTTCAGCATGGCCCTCGAAGACTACCTAGAAGGTCGGCTCCAGGATGAGCAACATGGATCCTCTGTGCTCTCCATACATGTGTGCTTAGAGGAGAGGATGTGCCTGCTTGCTCGTAACCAAGTTATTGTAGATGCTCACATCAATGGGAAATTAGACACTTTGGCAAAGGAGATTACCGGGAAAAGGTTCAGCAAGCCTCCAACCACCTGCCCTTCTGTAACATAGTGGTGTATCGATGCTGCCCGAAGACTTATCTTTGTGCAGCCAAGGCATAAACTCTAGGTACTAGTCCTTCTATTATAAACATTTATGATGATTATTCCGGTTAATTTGGGCCCTTTTGGTCTTCTGTTTAGTTTGGTTTTAGACTGTTTAATACCATTTTTTATTTAAATGGTTATAACCCCCTGCCTATGGGGAAATCTTATGACATACTGCCTCAGGCTCCTTATGACTAGTCTTGTTAGCTATAACACTCAAGCATTTTCAGTTTTTGGGCAATGGACTCATTTGTGCTCTCTAGACCCATCTGATAGAAGGTTGCTTCAGTCTTGACATGTACAATTTCTTTTTCTAGTTTAATATATTTCCGAACTTTACAAAAAAAAATTATAAAAAATAAAATGTTCACTTTATTTACAATTTAAGTATTTTGAAGTTAACTATAGTAATGGTATTTTATACGCTATCAAAGTGAGGTTTATTGCAATGGGGCCTTTGACCCATATTACGTTTAGTAATGTAAAATTATTGTAAAAGTTGATTTACATATTTAAGAAATTGATTGATTTGATAATACAAATTATTTTTGTGATTGCTCTTCATAACAAGTTTTGAGGTATTAATAGAAGAGAAAGAAGTGGCAGGGATACTATAGTTCATGTTATGCATCCCCCACCACTAGTACAACCAACACTTCTACATTCCCCACTAAGGGAAGAGGAACATGATCAGGTCCCTATTGGAGAAGTGCCAACGATGATGATGATGCATGTTTTTCAAAGAATGTCTAACGCTTGATAAATAAGCTAAATAGGGAAGAGGTTGGAGGTTCCATTAATGGAGAGGGCTCCCAACATCCTCCTAATACTAATACCTACATTGAACTAGAAAATGTGAAGTTTCTATAATTTTGGGGTTCCATAGCTTTAGAGGCAATGCTATCATGGTTAGAAAATGTGGCCATGTATTTTGCAATAAGAGATTACACAAGTTTCAAATCAAAAGGTACATATGAGGATATTCCAATTGAAGGGACAAGGTTTTCTTTGGTAGAAGTCTTTATTATCGCAGTCAGACGAGGATGTATCTGAGATATCTTAGAAGCTATTTGAGAATTGTTTCAGAGAATGTTACCTCTCAGAGGAATTCTTAGAAATATAGTTAAATGAGTTTTAACTCATTAAGACAAGGTAACAAACAAAAACTAAGTTTGAGGCTCAATTCATGGAGTTGTGGAGGTATGCACCTCAATTGAGGACATAAAATCCATGGGTTAATAAATTTGTATATGGACTTAATTATACCATCAAATCCAAAGTTTGTGGAGCCATTTCTAATCATTGAAAAAGTGAGATCATTTTCATATCGACTCTTTTTAAGGTACGCACGATGTTTTCATGCTTCTATTTTACATCATTATTTATCAGGCTCTCCTCGTGCTATTGATTTAAGTAAATTCTAGATAATGGACAAGGGGTCTTTGAAGGTGGAACCGACCTGCATACTAGACCAGTGCACTTGATAGCTTCAATGATGTTTGTTGGACTAGGTAAAGGTCCAGTGGGGTAGCTATAGTCCCAATTCCGCTACTTGGGAAGTTGAAACTGAGATGCATCATCATTTTCCATATTTATTTTATAAATATTAGACGATTTTTTTTTAAGGGAGTAACACCCCACATTTGCCACTACCTGGCTAGAATTATATCATCACTTTGCCCTAATGTTATATTTTTGCTTACCTTCTATTTTGAAAAGGCACACTAATGAGACACCCATATGTGGACACATGGAAATGTTTATGTATTTTCGGATATAATTTTTATGGTTATATTCCCATGATGATGATAGATAAGTGAGTTTGTTAAACATGCAAATTAAAAGGTGGAAATTGGTACATGGACACCAGCTCAAAACTATGTTGTGAATGTATAATATATGGGAAGCATGGTATAAATAAATGTATGTTTCTTATTTTTAACATCAATACATATATGTTTACGTATGAAATTTGTTTTGTATACACATGTATATGATTTATTGTTGAATTAACCCACATGGTGTTGAGCTATGTAGTGATGAGGTGAATTGGATGGCGTAGACATCATGAAAATAATGTGTACTATAAGTTTTTCTTATGATTTCAAACAATGCTATGATATGTGGGTAAGTGTGGTTTTGACAAGATGCACCGCTTTCCCGTAATCATATAAGGAACTACCAAGTCCAAAATGTATCCTAAATAAGAAAAAAGGAGAGAGAAATGAGAGAGAAGAAATAATCTTTTGGTATTTTGTGATAACTTTTGCTCCTAAACTCAGAATAGGGCGCTCTTGGTACCATTGGAAAGGTATTGACAAAAGCTATAACTTTAATGTTTTGAGTTTTGTGAGATTTTTCCTGGATTTTGGGGCATGCATTGTAGTATTTCTAGGAGAAAATCATATTTTGAAAGATGTTTTTTTCTCAAAATCACATTTTGAAATATGCGTTCTTTTAAAGCATCTTTCAAAATATGCTTTTCTCCTAGAAATACTATGAATTCCGCCTCGAAAAATTTGTGTGGAATCCTGAAAAACTCAACACATGAAATTTCTCGTTAAGACCTTTCTAATGGTACCAAGAGTGCCCAATTTTGAGTTCGGGAGAAAAATTTATCGCACAAATACCAAAGTATTCTTTCTCTCTCTCTCTCTCCTTTCTCTCTTTTTTTCTTATTTAGGACTTTTTGGGCTCGGTAGTTTATTATTGATGGTTGTTCGATAACATGACTATAAGAACAATAATTGCACAATATGGCTCAGCATAGGGTGTCGACCCTAGTTATATCAAGATGGGTGGAGGTATTTCCCACCGTGTATCCTCTGAAACCTGAAGTCATGGGAGGGTTGTGTCGAGACATGCTCCCAAGTTGTGTGATGATGACTACCAGTTTCCTGCTGGGGAGGCTTGGTCAATATAGTGGACACTTTCACTTATGGGTTCTATTGAAAGTTAGGTCAATATAGTTGACGCTCCAACATATTCCAACAAAGGAAATGATAGGATATAAAAGATGGAAGTAGATTAGGGAGAAAAGATGGTTCGAAGTAATTTAGAAGGTTGTTGTGACTTAGTTAGTTAAAAATTGGATACTTTTGTATGCTAAGAGTCTTGCTTTACTCATGTATGATGATACGAGTATGATCTGTCATTTTTATTGGATAATTTTAAACTGGCGTGTTAGATGTTGAGATTTCTATTTGTTAGCTTGCATACTTGGATGAGAATGAGAACATATAGAACTATGAATTAAAGGTAGTGGTTGTTTATAATTAGTCCACACGTAGGTATGTGTACACTAGTTGCGTATACCTACATTGTGCTTGTACACTAGTATAATTATTTGATGTATTAATTACTAAATGAATGGTTAATAATTGTAGAGATTATATTGAATACATATAAATATCTAATAGCATTAAATATCCTTCTTGACTTTCATTATTATTGGTATGATGAATTAAATAGGTAGGGTAGGGTACCATAAATTTTGGGGGGAAATGTCAAATTCATTTATAATCTAGTATGAAAAGAAAGACTTTCCATTTTATTTTATCATTATGCAATTTATTATTGATTTTAGATATATTTTTCCCTAAAATCTAGAAGGGGTTATGGATAGCCCCTAAATGAGGGTGGTTGAGGAGACTTGAGAAAATGTGTATGGACATTTGATAAATAGAGAGAAAAAAGAAGAGTTGAGGCTTCATTTTTTTAGGGGAAGTTGTGGAGAGGTTGGATATTGTTGAGAGGTGGAAGAATTCTTGTAAGGAATATTTTTGTGGAACAATCTTCTTAGAGATATTGTGCATTATTGTTCTTAGAGTCACGAGTATGGAGGGACAAAAAACCGAAAGGCTTCTTGGAGCTACAAAGCCGACTAGGCTCCTAGTTGGCAGGGAGGTTTAATCCCATTATGGGCATCAAAGGAGGGTGAAGATATAAGATTGTCATTGTTGCAATACTACTACATTCTTGGATAAATTCAACATTTAAACATGTACTTTTATGTGGGTTATTGCTTAAATTTGTGATATAGCTTGATTAATTTAGTTATTTATCATGGTTATAAGCTTATTTCAAATATTGTTATTATAGCTATTGCCATTGAATAATTCATCAAAATATCATGCCTACATCAATGTAATTGTTAATTACAAACACAACTAGTAGCATCCTTCAACTAGTAATTATGTTCATGTAATGTTTAATGGTATAGTAAAAGGAAGTAAGGCACATGGGCTTTACAAAGGAGGTATATGCAATGCCTCTTTTGTTGGACATGATTTTCTACTTATTATTTAAGGGCATCATGATTTACAAGATGTCCGATTAAATAAATGGATACATATTTTAGTTGATAGATTTAGAGGTTTAATTATTATTATTATTAATGTACATGTATAAATCCATTTGATATTAGATAAAAGGTGAGAATGAGTAAATCACAATGTTGATGATTATAGTTTAAAATGTTAAATTGTATCATGATATATTATAGTTCTATTAATGGTTTAATGAGTGTGACAGTAAGGTCACATATGTATAAGGATAATGAATTGTGTCAAATTGCATATACTTCATATCGATTCTAACTAATATGCTTTGTTGTATACTGTGCTTTAATTTATGTTAAATCATTTTATTGGATTATTTGACATGTGGTCTCAGTTTGTGTAGAGACATGAAACATGTTTTCCAATCGGTCTACACATAGATGATGGGGTTGTATGAAAAGTGTACATGGTATTATTGGGAGAGGAGGACTACTGTCCCTGTTTCTTCCTGCTAACACCCCCTTCAATGATATAGATTGAAAAGAACAAGTTACATTTACCCGGAGATTTCATGTTGTCATGGGGTGGGTTGCAAACTCAATCACTCACAAAGTCTAATTGAGGGGTGGTGCACAATAAGGTGTTACTATTATTCCTTGGTAGCCAAGATAGTAATTAGCATTTCCCCACTAAGGAAAACCATTACTTGAAGGGCATGAAGATTCATGGAATCCTTAGTATAAAACATAATTATTGAGCATATTATTTTTTTTAACCAGAACCATAGAGAGAATTTCTATTAAAAGGGAGTTGCATCAAAAACATCCAGCCCAAAAAACAAAATTACATAGCAGTTAGCCTTATAGGCTACCAAAATTCCAATTGTATTTGAACTCTATATTTATCATATTCCCTAATCTTTTTCCTATTTCTGCAGCCAAACTGACATGTATATATTCTTTTTTCTTTTCTTTTTTTTATAACAAAAATAGTTATTTTTTATTTTTTGGGGGAATAATACGGTTGGGCCAGCCTAATCAACCCTACTTACACTTTGCCATTGTAAAAGAATACCTTATCCAATCTATTACAAAAAAAGAAAAGTACATTCCTTTTATGGAATACGGAATAGGAGGCATGTATATATTCTTACAAAAATGCCTCCTACTAGTTTAATTTTCAATACATTTATCAAAAGAAAACATGGTAATTTTTGTCACCAAGGATTCCAATTTTTTTTGCTAGAGCCATTGAATTTCGAGTGCTTTCCTCAATTTGGTATAGTGGCTGGTCACGCTGATTGACAGAGTCTTCCTCTTTATTAGCTTGCGTGTTATCCTGGGGATTAGAGGAGCGAGCTATAGGACCTTTTCTACAACTTTTTGGAGCCAATTCCCACTTCAAATATTTTACTTATTTTTGCAGGTGTTGGGTTTGATACTCATGTTCCTTTAACTTCCCTTTTAATATGCAAACCTCCACTTCTGATATCTTTCGCTCACATCGCTTCCACACATTTCGGGATGAAAGCTACTGCCTCCCCACTCCATTCTTGAATTGCTCCTCAATTTAACTCTATCTGGGATTTGTGTTTAGTTTTTTTTGCCGATTCTCTTCTTTCCTCCTTGGCACTTTGGTTCCTTCGGGGTCCAAGAGGACCCCATCGTCCACCCCTGTATTTTTTGAGCATATTGAGATACACGTAGACATATATATATTGTTAACATGATAAGAAAAAAAGAAAAAAAAGTGTATATGCATGGTTGATTTATCATTATAGGTAAATGCATATTTTTACATTAAAGAAAATGTTTTGTTTATCAATAAGAAACATAATAGATATAGGAGTGTCTATGTTCTTTAAAGAAATATTTAAAATAATTATAAATAATTCACTCAATGTGCACCCACATCATAAGGAGGAGAAAAAAGAACCTATAGGGGTAAATATATGAGGATAATTGAAAATGGGTGAGTTAAATTAAAGAAAATTAATTTTAGTTTAAAAAATAAATCAATAATAGTAAATTCATATGCCCTCATTAAATAAGGAAAGATGGAAAAGATCAAAGGAATGTTCAATAGTAAAAACAAGAAAGGTAGTTGCATGTTATTTGTTGGAAATGGGAACTTCAGAAGTGTGATAAGTTATATATTGTTTTGCTAGTTCAATACTCTTTCATACAATTTCATCGTAGCTCAAGGGTCTTTGGGAAGGAGAGTACTCATTCTAAATTGGTAGGGAGGTTAACCTGTAGGCCTAATGATTGGTAAGCAATGACTTTGTAGTGATAATATATCTACTCTTCAACATAAAATCAAATCAAACGATTATGTTATTTAAATATTCGTTAAAAATCCTTGTTCACCATAAATAATTGATAAAATGATAATGTGAAAGAAAGCATAATATGATTATTTAATATTATTGATTTATCGTGATTTTAAACATAACATGATTTTTACATAGATAGGTGTTTATATTTTAGAATTTGGGGTGGATTAGGATTTATGCTTTTCATAGTTTGCATGAGGATGAGACAAGTGTACTGTCCATATTGGTTTTATGGCATCGTTCCAAATTCGAAATAAACAATCATAAAAAAAAGAATATATATATATATATATATATAGTAAGGTTCAAATTCTATTAATTAAGATCTAAAAACTGTACATAGCAGAGTAATCCAAAAATCAATTGTCCAAGTAGGCATTCTTGATGACTAAGCTTAGATTCTAACAGGTTCAAAGCTAGTCAAAACTAGAGAAGTCTGAGAGTTGCAAGTTTGCTAAGATCACCCACAGGACAGGGGTTATAACCACAGTAATTCAAAAAAGCATGTAAATTAAAACTAAGAAGGTTAATCCAATGATTGTTCCTCATTAGACATAAAGGTAGAAGAGGAATTCACACCTGGCAGGGCACTGGTCTCCTTGTTGTTGACAGTGTGTGGGCAACCCCTATAGACCAACTAGGTGGTTGCCACTTGCTGAGGCTGCAGACAAGTGAAGGTCTTACCAGTAATGGCACGACCAAGTGCATCCATTTTCGCATTCAGGCGGGCCATCTCATCACGCTGGAACTGAAACAGGGAGCAGAGAGTGGCATTCAAGTTTGATACTTGGGCAGCAAGCGACATGGCACCATGTTCGAGAGTGAGAAGTCCCTTGATGAAATCGTCCATGGCGAGAGAGAGCGGACCTTTGGTGGTCCAGAGGACCTGCACCGTTTTGGTATGACAGGTTTCTCGCATGCTAGTAGAACTAGAGTCCTTAGTTAATCCACCCAATTCCAAAGCCTGCCGTCTGGGAGATGGGCATTCTCTCTTCCGCTTGAGGGGGTTTTCTAGGTGCAGAGTGTGTGCATGAGCAGATTCCTGGATCTCCTGTTTGAAATACCCCTGCGCCCTACCAAGCTCTTTCAAATCCCGCGGCATATGGGTGCGTCGCAGTCCATGCTCAATTTTTCGTGGGGTGACTTTGGTTCAAACCATTGTCGCTCTGAAGTTACCAAAAAACCATTGAGGAGCGACAACTTGAGAAAGAACCATAATACAGATAGAGCGACGAGGCGAAGAATGGCGATGTGGACGAATGCAATGCCTGGGCTAGGCTTGGGGAGTTAGCGCTCTTGTGCTAAGTTTGCGCACATGCAGGGCATGCGAGACACCCCTTCCGCTACCTTCCTGCATAATTACCATTAAAAACCTGAATTCCAAATCGTTTAAGCTATGTACGATGGGATGTTGACGCCTTAAAACATGATGGAAGGCTCGTCCTTGGAGCGTACCCTCTTTAAACTGGTGCATGCATTCAAAAACCCGAGTTCCACACGGCATGCCGCATGGAAGCTTACTGAGGTGGTGGCGGAGTATGGCCATGTGCATCGACGTTGGCTTGGGTGGGGCACCCGCCGTGGGGGGATTTGTATGCTATATATATATATATATATATATATATATATATATATATTATTTAGTACTTTACCATAACAATATATCACATATAATTACACCGATAGGTGTTTATATTTTACAATTTAGGGTGGACGAGGAAATGTCATCTTCCTAGATTGTAGGAAGATGAGACAAGTGTACTGTCGAGATTTATTTTAAGGCAATCGTTTCAAATTCTAAATAAACAATTATAATTAATATATATATAATATTTCAGTTTACATTTGATAGCTGGTAGCTAAGGCATGGATAACGAGTAGTTCATGACACTTAACTTGTAGTCTATAAATGTTCAACGCCCACAAGTTAAGTAGTTGTGCTAATAATACCTTGAAACATAATATAATACAAGTCACCTATAAATTTATATTGAATGGTTTAATTTATATAAAGAACAATAGAAAATTATTCAATAAATAGATAATGTATATATGTCAAAATAAATAATAAATACAACAAATTACAAAAAGAGTTTTGTCATAATAATTTTTAAATATGCATTAAATCCCTTTATTGAAAGGAGATAATGGATGTAGTGAGGTTCCTTGAACTCAAAAGACTGTGCAATATTAAGCATATAATTAATAGTGAGTCAAACATTCTCCTGATGATGGATAAAGATGAGCAGTCCGAAATGTACGTAAAATATAAAAAGTATACACAAATTATCCATATAAGCTCCTCTCAAATATCTTCCTGTGAAAACTTAAATGACACTATATATTAAGTTTTCAAAAATTACAAAATTAATTTTTAGTAATAAAACAAAATTAGATTAACTATTTATTAAATATTTGATATATTCCACATCATTAAGATACAAAATAATAATTAATTTTTTCAAGGGAAATATATCTAAGTAGTATAGCTTAATAATATAACAAATATGTTTAATCACTAAATTTAGTGATGAATAACCAAAACAAATTATTATATTATTATATGACAATATTAAGACCTTTATATTTTAGTCATGATATATATATAATTTACAATTTAAGTATCTTGAAGTTAATTTTGGTAAACTATTTGGGGGTATATGTAAGTTATTAACTATGTTGTATTTTTATATGAGAAATTACACATCAATGTTTTTTTATCGCGTGAACTAAATTGGTGTTTTTAATTTTTATTAACACGTTGAGATCTTCTTTATTCAATGGAATATATGATAAACCTTTTAAGCACTTCCTTTCATTTTAATAATAGTACCTAGTGTAAATCGTTTAGTTGCAATTTTTGCAACCTAATCTGATGGGATGTCGAGTGAGGTCCTTAATATTCACATATATATCCATCTCGGGGAATTGACCCAGTGACCTCCTACTTGTAGCTCACGACACTCAACGCATTGGTATCACCAAGATATAAACGCACCGGTATCATGGTGCTCAAGTAAGAATTAGCACTAGTGTTTTCTATTTAACAATAGCACCAATGCAATTATGTATAGGAAGTGCACCGAAGTCCATAGAAAACAATAGTCCAATGGTGTTATCGTCGCCACTAAGTTCACAGGACATTGTGGTGCAAATGATAATATAAGCACCAATGTGTAGTTGTGAACAATCAGCACTGATGTGTTTAACGAGGATAATAAGCATCGATGTTATAAAACATATTACATGCATCGGGTATTATATAAATGAAAAGCATCAGTGCATAACATTTAAATTGTACGCATCGTTGTGCGTATGTTTTTTACACACTAGTGCATTCATGTGATATATGCAGACTGATTATTTTATTTAAAAAAAAAACTCTACTATTATCTTTGATTGCCCATTTTTTTGTAGTTATAATGAACATCCATTATCACCCTCTAAACCCTTTGTTACCAATGGTGGAGTTTTTGAATTTTTTTCCAAATATTGTAACAATAAAAGCCTACACTAGAAGGTGTTTTCCTTATAATATTCATTCAAGACCCATTTTTGATGACATAAAGTTAATAAAAATTGTTTTCTCATATATTTCCTTTCATCATATACATGGGGAAATAAACACTATTATCAATGCTTTGTCTAAATCAAAATCAAGTGTGTAGATGGATGCAAGACACAAGATATATAGGAGCACCAAGAATGAGTTATTGGAGAATAAAATCTGCCCTTTTATGTGATATTGGTTTTTTTGTACATATGAATACTTTGTCTCTGCAGTAGTAATCATTAAAGCATGCAGTCTCATTAGAGTGATCAACAATATTACGGATTTTATTTTTGATGTAGTGTTTATGTAAAATCATGATAAATATTTGCATCTTGGTGGGTTAGCTCAAGTGGTTTAGAGTTGTTTATTGCAAGCAAAAGGTCTTCAAATCCTCAGATGACTATACACAAAATGGCCTCACTTAATATTCCCAATGAAATAGGCTCCGTAATCAAAATTAGTAATTTCTACCATACATAAAATAATAATAATCATTTTTAAGTAACACCTTCTATGTTGGACAACCTGAT
Source organism: Larix kaempferi (assembly GCA_027924585.1). Lineage (NCBI taxonomy): Eukaryota > Viridiplantae > Streptophyta > Pinopsida > Pinales > Pinaceae > Larix > Larix kaempferi. The sequence goes on from BSBM01000858.1 coordinate 22,769,907, forward strand.
AAAACTTTAAAATAAATAAATGATATTCATAATCTAAAACTCACACATAGATAATATAAGTAGATAGGATAAATAGATATTAGAATCATTTTATTAAAATCAATATATATATAAAATACTTTTAACATTTACAAAATATAATATCATTTTCTTTATTAATAAAATTATGATTATTTAAAAATAAATAAAAAAAATATATATATATATAAAGTACTAATGACTTAACAATAACATAGTACAAGGTTTTAGGTAATTGTTGGGAGTTGAAGTAATCTTTTTAAGGGTTGTTATCAAGTTTCAAAAATGCAAAATGTTGCTCATGGAGAGACGATGTCAAGTTCCCTTTCATTAGATCGAGCTAGGGAAAGAATGTGACACTAAATCTGGGCATCCAGCCCCATATCCATTAAGTAAAAACTCATTGATAAAAAAGACATATACATGTACATATTGTAATTAAACACAACATAATTAAAAATCATCTACATATCTAGCATACATTCAAACATTTTCATGATAGCCAATAAATAAATACATTGCATAATTTAACACAAGAGAGTACTTATCTTAAAACAGAGTACTTCCGAGCAACCAGCTATGCAACTGCAACGTTCCACCCAACCATATGCCAGTTGTGCTTATCAATCTCTTGATACAACTGCCACCCCCGAGCTGGGCAGGATTTCTACAAGGAACAAGGGAACAACAGACTCACACATAGCCAAACATACACCAAAATGAGCCAAGCCAATCTACAATTGGGTTTATCAGGCTGCTAAGGAAATGGAAAGGAAGAATTGTTAAGCTAGTGAGCTCAACCACCGAGATATGGATGCCCTCTACAAGATCTATCTAGCTTGGCACCCACAATGCCTACACACCCCACTCAAGGAAGTATTCTCTTCAACAATACGCAGTCCCTCAGGCCATACCTTCCAATCTAGAGTTGTCCAAGGTGTGCATAGAAGAGTAGCTAGCCCTTTTGACCTTTTTGAGAGGTTACTCCCCTCACTAGGTTTATCAAGCCAATTCTATCCACTACCACTCCAAATTTCTTGCTCACAAGTTCAAACCAAAACAGAGATGCACATAACAACAAAACCACAATTGCTGGGCATGTAGAAAAACGTTTTTACAGTGGAATGTCCAAAATGGGGTTTCCATTAGCTGCAGAAAAACATTGGGCAACCAAAAACGAAATGGCAAGTGGGGAATCACCCTGGGAGAGCAAAATCATTTCTAGAAAACGTTTATGGACATTCAAGGGACAAAAACGGCCTCCATAAACCCCAAAATCGTGGCTCCCTTCCTCCCAGCCATTGTGCAATACAAAAACGAGTTCCCAGGCATGGAAAATGCATGAAAATGGTGAAAAACATGATGGGGAAAGTCCCAGGTAGCTCAGATTGCGTGAGAGGGCAAAGGCCATGGGTGAAAAATGGCTTTGGGCACCATTTCGTGGGTGTTTTTTTGCCCAAGAAGCAAAAATACGATTTTCCAGATTGATGGCTTGCCCATACACGAAATTGACTACCATACCTCTCCATTCCCAAGGCATTAACTGCCTCAACCAACTCTTGGAAGAATTAAATGATTGGGTGCATAACCCAAAATGGGTAGTTGGTGGATTATGAGTTTTCTTATTGACACATGGATTAACACCATTGGCTCAAGCGTTTGAATAATTTCCCTCCCTATTCCTTATAAAAATCATGCCCCCATCTCTTTGTTGCATTGCATAGCTAGTTGTGGGTATTTCATTAAAATTTGTATTGACATGATGTATTAATTTACATTGTGCATGTCCAGCACAAAAACCATAGGCATCTATTTTTAATTGCCTATACATACAAAGCTAAATCGAAGGCGGGGCCTTGGCCTTAAGCTCCTCACCATAATTAAATAACGATATTTACATCATTTACAATTTTAATGCAATAGGGTCAAAATCAAAATATTACAAATGAATTATAGGATTTAAATATCCTCAAACCATTATTTTGTGGCTCCACACAAAGTTACAAGATCTCTAAATGGTCATCATTGTGATATCTAAATGCTATATGCACGCACGCACGCACTCATTTTGATATCACTCATATTATTTTTAAATGATCACTCACTCATTTTGATATTGACATGATTATCTCTTTTAAATATTAAAATATTTTGTTATGGTCAGCATTGTGATTTTTAAATGGCATATGCACTCACTTTGATATTCACGTCACTGCAGGTTTTAAATATTAAAATATTTTGTTGTGGTTATTATTGTGTATTTAAAATATTAGTATATATATTTTAAATAATAATAATTTAAAATATTATTATCTATGTCAAAGTAGGATATATTTTTTAATGAAAAGTCAAATGGTATTAATTTGATTTTGGAAATAAATTTTTTTAATTGTTTTATAATATTTTATAATGTTTTGTGCAGTTTTAATCTTAAATATAATATTTTGAAAAATCAATATAAATTTAATAATTTTAAAATACATTATTTTAATTTTCTAATTAGTTTAATACATTATTTTAATTTTTTTAGTGATTTTTATTTTCAAAATTTAAAAATAAAACAAAATTTTTACAAATACCACCACAACCACATGTTATATCCACCATCAACTATATGTTCTCTGTTATATCCACCACCACTACATGTTATATGTTATATCTGGTACATTATATACTAGCACAACCACAAATAAAGTGGTCGGTAAATATGGATAGGTATAGCTAATCAATTAGTTTTATGGAGATGGCTAGTTGCAATGCTCTTTGATTTGCTGGGTTAGTCTTTGGTCTCCGAAACCACAACCCACCCACGAGAATCTAAGCCATCAAAATCACCCGAAGATTACACTAAACTTGGGCTGCAATGTAAAAAAGAATACCAAAGACAAACAAAATTTGCAAAAGATGCCCCTCAAGCGTCGAGGGTCCAAGCATGCTGTATGCTGTAGCGGGGTCGGAAAAACAAGATCAAGAATGATTCGATCATGCAGTCTATCTCTATCATTGACGATCACAACTAATTCACATCTTGGGAAACAAGAAACACGAAGACTACCGAGTGTGGATGAAGGACATTGTTATACCTTTAAAACTTTTGATAGACTTCTTGACCTTACAAGCACAACCTGCACAGTGCATGTTGACCTTCAAAACAACAGGCTCAGGCTTAACTTCAGGCTCAAGCTGCGTCTCATAATCTTTCTTTTCCTAAGCTCCATTTTCTTCCTTCTTTTCCGGAAAACAATGACATCAAGCAAAGATGATATACACATAAAAAAAATATTGAACCAAAACCAAGAAGCCACGTACACAATATCATTCTAAACTCAAATTCCAGACATTGACATCAAGCAAAGATGATATACACATAAAAAAAATATTGAACCAAAACCAGGAAGCCATGTACACAATATCAATCTAAACGCAAATTCCAGACATTTTACCTCCCCAATTGCTGCTATAGCAGTTTCTCTTTGCAGATCACGGAGCTTTTATGTCCAAAGATCAACAACCAAGGCAACTCAGATTAGGTTGTACTTATTATTATAGATATTATCCAGTTTCTAGAAAATGTATGCATAATTATCATATTCTCTGTAACAAATGAGTTTTGATTCTTTGAATTTTTTTATGCAAACTCATTTACATTATGTTGTTCCAATAACAGATTATGATTTCTGGTTGTTGATAAGAATGATAGAAATTATTACTATTGCTAAATTACAAATAAATGAATAGGGAGAATAGGTACAGATCTAAAAAAGAATTTAACCATTACAGGGAGAGCTTTTAATTGCAGTGGCTTATATTAACAACTGTTAAATAAGACCAGCATTAAAACATGGGCCCTGCAACAAATTCGTTTTATATCCTAACCTAACAGGTCTAACCAGCTCAAAAAGACTAAGGAAAAACATTTCCAGACTCTCAAAACAAGAAGAATTTACATTAAAAACACAGACACATTTCAGTGCTCAATAGCTTTCATGAATATGTCCGTTTCCTCAATCTGAATAAGTGAAGCAAATGCGCCTCTTCACTTTCGCCTGTTGAGCTTCTCACTTACATTTTCAGCTGAAAATGGAAATAAGATGTCATTGGATGCGCTCATATAATTCCTAGATAATAGGATGATAGATCGAACATATTATTTCCACCTCTTTCAACCTATAATGATGTAGAAATCTTCAGTTCAAAACATCTTGCAACACTAGAGCATACTGCCATTCCACAAGAATTGTCCAAGTTACTGCACATGTTATCCAGTGTCTATTCAATTGGGAAGCTTTAATTTTGTGGCTGCTTCATCCTACAAAGATGACTAATTCTATTCCATTATGGACTCTATATATGTGGCACCCAATTCGAGCTTTAATTTTGTGGCTGCTTCATCCTACAAAGATGACTAATTATATTCCTTTTATGGACTCTGTCTATGTGTGGCACTCAATTCTCGCTTGGATGCACCAAATTATTTGAAATTGAGGCAACCAAGATTCATAAAGTTATAAACTAATAAATTTGTTTGGCTAATAACCATTAACTGTGAGAGCAATAATTTTCACCTCCAATGATAGTTCTTCTCCATGAGGTGCAAAATTAATTATATTTGGTCTCATTGAGAAAAACTAGGTGTCTTTTAGAGTCAAGTAGAGATGATCTGTGGTTCAAATTCAAAATTAAAAAATGAAAAACAAAACTATTGACATAAAAAGAAATTTATAAAAAAAATACCAATCATATATATATAAACAAAAATGTATGTAATATAAAAAGAAATTTAAAAAAAATACCATAATGGACTTTTTATGCTTCTCTATTCTCTATATCCGGAGCTAAGATGGCTACTTGATATTTAGCAGGTAAGATTTGGCATGTTTGAACTAGAGCTTAAGCACAAGATATAGACCAATGGGAACTAAAATATGATTAAATGCCTCTTCTATGACCATATACAAGTAATAAAGTAAATAGGGATAAGCAATTTAGGGATAATAGAAGGTAATAATAGGCCCATACCAACAGTATAAAGAGTCTAGACAATATCCCACAACACTACAGTCTCAGCGTTTTCGCATACACAGTAAATGGCCACTTAACAGACTATGGATGCATTGAGTGATTGGAGAGGTGAAAAGTAAAATAAATTTAAAAGTACAATTGAATAAGGATTAAGGGAGAGGAAAACAGACCTGTGAGATCTTCTGTGATGGGCACAAGTGAGGGACGAATCAAGTTCAGATGCCTACGTGTTATGACCACAACAGTATTTTAACATGTCTCTCCCTTACCCGAATACCTACTTATCTTGGCAGAAGAAACTGAAAGTTGACCTACTTCATCATGTAGGTCCGGACAGGCCCTACCAGCTAGGGAAATCAATCCTTTTATGCAATAAAATCGATTGAAACTTTAAATTAGGACACAATTTGGATTTTTTTTAATGAAGTATAGCTGGAATCTTTCATAGCAAACTTATTTTAGATGAGGAACTCAACCAGATTAACAATGCAAACTGGAATAAGAGCTCTTCTGACGTAAATCCTGAGATTGCGGAGCCACCTGTTCGACAAGGCCATGACGCATAGTGATGTGGGGAAGTTGAACGGCCTCGTCATGCCGAAACAAGCAGCCATCATCGCTTATGCATGTTCTTATCTCACCGACCTCCAAGCTCCGATGCTTTCTTTGATAATCCTTGGCTTTTTCTTTAGCTGCCTTGCTTATCGTTATGTTAAGGATTTAGTAGGCTTTGGATTAGAACACTATTCAATATTATCATTGGAATGATCAGTTGGTTCTGCATACATATATATAGTAAAATTTAGAGTAGATATGCATGTGTCACAATTTAATTTTTTGAAATGTTTAAGAGAATTTTTATATGTTGTAAAAATAAGATAAAGTTGTGTATGTAGATAATATAAGTTTATGTGTTGAAAGCAGAATCTAGTGAATCTATGGTAGGCATAGTAATCATGAAATTTAAAGGAAAACTAGCAAGTACTAATAAGCAATAAATAGAAACCCATGTAATTCATGGCAAGTAAAATAAAATGTACATTAATTTGTCATATGGGAAAGTATACATATGTGAGTAAAACATTAAAGGGCTAGGTAGTTATCAAGTTTGACTATAAATATTTTAGCAATCAACATTAGTATTTTCATTTGGTAGGGAGAGTGCAGGGCTTAAGGGTTGCAATTTTAAGTGTGAAAGGGACACAGAATGAAGGTGTGCCTCTTTCTTTTTTCGAAATGTGACATATGAAATGTATTTATCTTTTCATAGCAGTCGAATGAGAACGATGGTGCAATTCACATTCCTTCTAATGTTGAGTGCGTGGCATTGTCGTGAAGTTCAAGCCTTAACGTTCAGTGTTACCAATGTCAATGGTTGACCTTGTTAACGTCAATCCTTGGGATTTATGGATAGTCAATGCCCAAGCCATCTGGAGGGGGATTTGTTTCTTGTTAATTCGATTTATGGGTGGAATTGGTATGTTCTTTGGTTGAGATCGGTTCCATGGAGAACCAATGTAATTATCAAATGCCACAACAACATAAACTAGTAACTTAGGAGGGCTAGGTCCAAGTGTGTATACAATTTGCATGACCACTCCAAGTGCACCATTTGCTAGTCCTGATTGAACCCATAAATTACAAGATAGCATTACTCGTTGCCCCACACATAACAATTGGATGGAAAAAAAGTAAACATCATAAGGTGACTCTTTTCTCACTAAATCTACCAAACTCTTTACTCATTCCCTTGTCTTAAAAAATTACTATTTTCTCACTTAAAACTTACTAGACTCTTCTCCCGGTCCCTTTTCTTAAAAGGTGACCATTTTCTCACTAAACCCACCAAACTCTTTCTGCATTTCGCTCTCTTAAAAGCATATGAAAAAAAGGAAAATCCCCTTTCATTGGTATGTTATGTTGTTACCTTTAATAATGGTTTCTTCTTTCTTTTATTGTAGTTGTGATTATTTTCTATCATAAGCAAAGCTCAATATTGATTTTTTTATTCATATTCATATGGTTACATTTATTAATAATTATTCATATGGTTACATTTATTAATAATTGTTTCTTCTTTCGTTTACTATAATTTTGATTATTCTCTGTCATAAACAAGTTCGCTATTGATTTTTTTAAGGTAGAAGCTATAATCATGCATTGATGGTTATGTGGGGTAGGTATGCCCAATAGAAGCCTTTGAAAATCAATATGGTTAAGTGCTAGCCCGATTAATTTGTGGTGAAAGACAATGCCCTTGTTTTGACACGGCAATGGTGTGCATAAAGGATCCATTACGAATATTAGTACAATTAATATTCAGTTTAAAACTTCATCAAAATATTGGAAAAGAATTTTAACTTTTTACTAAATTAAAAATATTTATAATAATTAGAATTGAAAATCTTTTTTTTTTTCAATATTTAAACTTTATCTTTCTTTGTTTATATATATATTTCAAACCAATTTATACTCTTTATTATTCAATATTTCAAAACATAAAACTCTTTAATATAAAAGTGAAATGAAATCCTACATCGAAAACATCAAAATATAATTTAATGTTTAATGTCTAAAGTCTCCTTATGAGGAAAATAATATGCTTGCACTCTTTTATTACATCAAATTATAATTTAATGTTTAATGTCTAAAGTCTCTATGAGGAAAATAATATGCTTACACTCATTTATTATGTCCCCGAAGGGGATTATATATAAATCATGCAGACCCTATTATTTGCATCTAGGACTATAAATTTTTCCTCCACTCTATAGTTTTGGGTTGTTTGTAAATAGTTTTAAAAAAATTATTTATATAAATTTTTTAAATAATATTAATTTGTTAAATTTTTATTGGATGAGAACTGATAACATCGGCCTCGATAATGGCTTCCTGTTTCGGCGGCGAGAGGTGCGTCATCCGTTACGGGCATTGTTTGATGCTTGATGTTTTATGTAGTTAAGGCTTATTTTGATATTGGGAGGTCCATTTATCTCATCCACGAATGGCTGTTTTCCGCGTGACGTCGTCCCAGGACCCAGCGGCAGATGGTCGTCAACAGCGTTAAATGCGTTTGGTCTAATCATGTCTGTCATTTTTCATGGTTGTGTTTTTGCGATATGGTGCTTGTTATGTAAGTTGCAATGCACTAGTCACGATGCCATTGCTCCAGAGGCTGTACTACTACAAGTAGCAACAACAGTAGGTACCCATTATCTTTGGCAGAGCATTGCAGGAAGTTGGTACAGTGAGAGCAGCACAGTACATCTTGTCAGTTGTCGTTTGTCGACGGATACCCATTCTGTACACGTAGGCCCCGCGGTTCTCTCCATATCTCATCACGCCGTATTTGCAATTAGTTTATTCGCTCCATATTCGTCGTCGGAGTATATTTATGCGTTTTGGAAAAGTAAAGTGATAGTGACGTTGATTGATTTTTGTATTTGTGTGTATAGGGTATTTTCAATTACCAGTGTGTATGCAAGCAAAAGCAAAATCAAGAACAAGCTTGACCTGGATGTCCATGCCCATGGCCTAGCTAGCTAGTAAATTTGTAGGTACCTCTTTTTATCTTCGAGTTGTTTAATTGTCCAACACGTTTTACGACGTCAGCGGCCATCATATAAGGCGTAGCATATGCTAGGGATCAATCTTACCAGAGCCCCAACTCAGTTTGCTCATTTGGTTTCGTTTCGTGGATTCTCTTTGTTCGTGCTTCTGGTTGATTAATGTTGGACGCTGATTTGAAGCTTTACTCATCCAAGACTTTATACTTTGCATATGCACGTACAACAAAGAGTGGTTAATGTTTTTTTTATTATCACGGGTGTACATTGTATTATTATTATTATTATGTTTCATTAAAGGTATATAAAATTCAATTAAAGAAATTTATGTTTCATGAAAGATATATGAATTTAATAATTAAAGAAATCAATTGTAAGTAAAAAATTGGATAATTTTAATTCTTTTATAACGTTTAATGTTGTTATGTCTCTGAAGGGAACATACAACAATAGCTAGAGTAGATTAATTTAGTGGCTGGAATCAATTTTTTTTAACTATGGTTTAACAATTTATTTTGATTTTTTTAATTTAAAGTTTTTAAAATTAGTATTTATCATTTGATTGGGCTAGACATGGTGACAATTGCCTCATTTTCCCCTCCCACGAGGAGGGGACAAGTAGACGTCGGCCATATTTAAATCCATGTGGTGCCGAGCTTTAAGGATGATGTTTGCAATGAATAATGTTGCTTCTATATCCATGCCATGCACCAACCTTTTATTATAAAATCTAAATTCGATAACTAGACTATATATATGTATGTTATGTGTATCTATCCTATATAATATTGAGGTTATTTGATTGGTATAAAAGTATGGTGACATGTTTTAGGTGCATTTATCATATATAATATTGAGGTTGTTTGATTGGTGTAAAAGAATGGTGATATGTTTTTTTCAATATTGAATTCTATGACATTTACTTTCAAGGTCCAATTTTACTCGATTTGACTATTAATAACGTGTTTTTTCTTAATTCTAAGTTCGTTTCTCTAGTAAATAGTAAATGATATCTTCTTTCCTAATTTAGATTTGATGATTAAGTATGTGTTTTTCCTAATTACAAGTTCGAGTCTCTAGGAGAGTAACATATTGTAAACTAAGTAGTCAAGGTATTACATGGAAGAGGTCCATTGTCCCATGAATAAAGTGGTCTCATATGCCAATTTGACTTATGGATATGTATACTATTGTAAACTAAGTATTCAAGGTATTACATGGATGAAGTCCATTGTTCCATGAATAAAAGGGTCTCATATGTCAATTTGACATCTGGGCTACATTGTGATATTTCCATGCTAGATATAAGATCATATTGAGTTAGTCACATAGCTCTTATCTCGAGACATAGCAACAACTATTGACAACGTCGGGGACATTTCCACCTCGTGGCTCTTGTTAATTGTTTAAATGCATAAAAAGGTCACGGAGGAAAATAATATTATGGAGGTGATCTAAAAAGATGGAAAATAATATTATGGACGTGATGTAAAAAGATGTAATTAATGTATGATGTTAATTTTTAATTCATTTTATAAATAATAGTAAGTAATAAATAGTATTTAGTTATTTTAAAATTATAAAACCTTTCACATTGAATTGATTGGAATTATTCGAGTCTCTATCTTCAAAGTAATCTAAAATGAGGGTGGGTCATAAACTTCAACTGTGCAGTATTGTTTAAGATTCCCAAAATGAATATTATTAGCATTTGCCTCTTGAGGGGCAAAAATGAACGCCGATAGGAAAAGAGGAAACTTAGAAGGAACAAAAACATAGGCACAGGCAACGAAGGATACTGGTAGGAAAAGAGCAAAGTTTGTAACAATCTCAGATTATAAAGATATAGGCACTCAACCCATAACAAAAAATAATGTTAAGTTCATCAACACCGTGAGCCAATTAGAATTGTTTTTCTCACAATCTCTTTACTAGTAATCTCAACACTATAGATTACTACTATATCTGGAATATATAAGCAATTTGAAAAAATATTTCTGCAATAATATCAATGAAAACAATGATTATAATAGCTCCTAAACTGCACAAACTACTTGTGAACAAAAGTTTGTTTTCATGCCATGTGTTGTAGCAATAAATTTAGGAATCTCCATATACAGGTATAGGTATAGAACTATTTCATGGACCAGCTCTTGATAGTGCCACAATCTAAGTTGTAAATGAATCTTCGTTATGCTTGCTTCAAGAATGGAAGATATAGTGGAAAACCCAAATATGTTTCTTTCTTCTCATTAAGGATTTCAAGTCCACAATAAAAACTTTACATCCTTCTCAACCATGTAAAGGCAAACAGACATGTCACTACATGAACTAATCTTCTGAAAATTACTAATAAACCAAGGAAAGTAACTGGTTATCAATGACTCTCACCGCATCAAGGATTCACACGTCTTATGACAATATAGATAGTTCACAACAAAGCACAATAAAATGCAGACTTACAACACAATAGGAGTGGTCGTAGCTCTCAATATAAAGGTTGTATTTATTCAATGTGGAGGTAGATGAGGAGAGGTCACTTTGCTTGGCTGCTTTGTCTTTATGAATGTAAAAGAGAGTACACAGTTTACAAATGAGTTGAGATTAATATTTATATCACTACTGCTTGGGATAATCCATTATGAGCTTAGCTTGAAAAACCATTGCCAACAAGGAAACTAAAGAGCATTGAACTAAAAAAGTAGTAAAATATAACACTATTACAAAAATATGAACAAGCATGTAGGTTTTTTAGAGAGAAGGAATCCCAATAATATCCATTGAAAAGTACACATTACATATAAACATTTTTGCAATAGTTTCTCAAGAAGGGAAATTTGTTTTCATTGACAAAGAAGAATAGATGAACAACAAAAAGGGTTGGTTCACCACTATATAGCCTTGGAAGAGTTTGTTATCTGGTGAAATTGCAAAAATGAGAATAGTAGGCAAAGTTTTCATTTGAGTGTTATACATATGAGAAGATACAAATGATATTTATAATTAAAATTAGTTGGACGCTTCTAAATTGGAAATATAGTATGCCCATGCAGTAGCTTCTTCAGTTATGATATTATATTCGTCGGGCTTTAATAGTTTTAGAGACACTTCATGATAAGACAATTATGTTTCTATATTTGCAACTTCTGTTGTTGCAGCCTTGCAGGTATCCTCAAGGAAAATGAGATGTGTATATGTTTGCCTCACATAGAAGTCGATGTCTTCTTCTGTTAAAGCATCAATTTGCTTGATGTAGTCCATGTTTGATTACAACACTTGTTGGAGTTCTGCCATCTGCTAATCCTTGGGGGGGATCTCATCGATATTGACTACCATAAGGAGCTGACATTTATGGTGAACTTGATGGATTTCCTCATAGAAGTTTGTGCACTTTTCAAGAGTTTTATCAATCTTGACATTTAGTCGATTAGTGGCTTTCCTACAAAATTCAAGGAGTGCAACATCCAGCTTCAGGGTCGCTAGTGTTTTTTGAGGGAGGTGAGGAGGAAATGCTAGGTTATTTTCTCTCCAAGTTAACTGTTTGTTAAGCTTGTTGCCAGTTGTAATCAAATGTTGATGCATTGCTATTGAGCTTGCAACAATTTCCTGCATCCTTGCCATGAATTGTTTGATATTGTAGATTTGTTGAAAGAGTGTTTTTTGACAGTTTGAGACTTGCTCTTGAAGCTTGCATTCTTGTGCCCAGAACGGTTCCATGAGTGATTCCTTATCTCTCAACAACTTATCTACTTGAGTCTTCAATTCATTGGCCTTGTCGTTCGCCACTGATGCACGTGTTTCAAAGTCTGTAAGCTTTGCTTGAAAATCATTTGTCTCCCCTTCCATTATCATTAACTGAACAGTCAATGCTCCCTTTTCTGTGTTAAGGTTGTTGTACGCAGCTAGTAAATTGTCTTTCAGAATGAATGTGGCCTGTAATTTTGAGTTTAACTCAATGGTCTCTCCACGTTCCTTTACCAAGGTGGCCTTGAGTTTCAACATTTTTTCTTTGTTTCGCTCAATAGTGGTAAGCAACTTGTCGACATTATCAGCACTTGCTTGTGCAACTGCAACATTCACGGAGGCTGTGAATTTGGGGTCCTTTTGGGTGCCTTCTACAGGTGTGTTTTCTGTGACGATGACAATATTTGGTTCAGCGGTCATTTTCATTCTTTTTTCTGACCGTCGTGTTATGGTCTTTCTCTTTGAATAAAAAAAATCGTGTCCAATCGGGCCACTATATGTTCTTTGGATGGGGTAAACGGCGTAAGCTCAAGCTCAGGAAATGGAAAGTGGCCTCCAGTTAGTGAGCTTAGCACGTTTGTGTCCATGGGTTCTGGACTATTGACTTGTTGGCTCCTTGTGCATAGCTGGTTGGATATTTTCTTGCGCTTTTTTGCTGATATGTTCTTCCAGAGCTTCATTTTCTTTAGTTTCTCTTGCACGATGGGCTTCTTCGTTTTGAAATTTTTCCATTTCCTCTCTTTGATGTTGTTCGATTGCTAATCTTTCTGCTTCCTCTTTATCTTGTTTTTCTTGTACCCTTTTGGCCTGTTCACTTTGGCTATGTATTTTTGCTTCCTCTTTCTTTTGTTGCTCTGTTGATTCTTTCCTTTGTATATTTATTTGTGCTTCCTTTTCCTGGGTTGTAATTTCGATAGAAGTAGGTGCATGGTTGTCCTTTATGTTTTAGGTAAAGGGATTTTTATGTAAATCACTAAATTTTCTTCTTGGAATGGAATGGCTTGGAGCTGTATTAGGTTTCGAGAGAGACAACAATCAAGTGAATGCATAATACAAACATGTGATGGCTGGAAATGCATGCTCTTGCTTGAGCCTTGAGCATGATAAAATACATACAAACAAGCTTACAAAAGTGAGGTAATTATGAACGTGTGATTGTGAGAGAAGTAACCTTCTTCATTATGGTCAAGAGGGCTAAAAAAAGTCCTTTTTAAGCTTCCATGTAAGTGTTGGATAAGTATTTTTCATGCTAAAAGAGAGGGCTAAAGATGTCATTTTCAAACAAGCTAAAAAACAGTATGCCTAAGCTCAATAAGAGAGCTTAGGTATGTCAAAATCACTAAGCATTAAGCTCATAGAATATCCAAACACCAGAGCTAAAAAATTGTGCTTCTTTTCTTTTAAAAAAATGAGAAAATACAAAATCATTAAGACAAATTGAAAGGGTATGGATGCTCAACTTGCCAGATGCATGTCTCTCAACTTGGTTGTCACATATGCCAACATTGTCAATTTTGTTGTGTTACAGTTACGGTTTGATTTTTATTTTACGTGTCTTAGTTTTTGGTTTCAAACCGTAATCACAAGTATACCATATCTATCAGACCCTATCTTAGTGATACCTATTTAATTATAATCTTACTCGAAAAATCAATGTGGCATATCCCTTGTTGTTGATTTTTTTCTAGTCTAGATTGGGTTGCATTCATCTTTGAGGTTATGTCATGTGCTATACTTTGTGTCCACCCCTTCCCCCAAAATAAAATTAATGGTATTTGGAATAAGATAAGCAATTGGCATTCATGAGAGCAAAATTCAATTCATCCATAAGAAACTATTGTCATATTCACACCATCTCTTAATCGACCTATATTGGGTTGCATCCATCGATGGGATTATGGCCTATTATGATTTATTTCATTTAAATTTGCATCCAAAAATAATTTAATCATGGTATTTAGAATATGATCAATTGTTGTGACTCACAATATCAAAACCCATTTCATTTGTTATAAACTAAAACCATGCTTGACATTGTTTGTCTATGATCTATTTTGTGTGCACCAAAAATAACTGATAGTAGGTACAACCTTGAATGTTTGCATAGATAATGCATATTGAAACATGCTAGAAAAGCCACTCCTTAGCTCTGCTTGGTGAAAAAAATCGACTTCACGCGTGGTTTTTAAACCCGGTCTGATTCAATTTTCTATTCCAAGTAATAAAAGCTGTAAAAAGTAAAATTTACAATCAGCAACATGATGTTGCAGGTAGCCTACATTACTATTACATCAAGTGATTCCTTATCATCCAACTCACCCTCCTCATTAACAGTTGCATCTTGGTATTTCTAGTACTCTGATACCAAATCATTCATATTTCTCTCAGCCTCAATGAATTCCACATCATCCATGCCCTATCCAGTGTATAAATGCAAGAAAGTTGTCCTTCTGAGCATAGCAGTGAACTGTTCACTAACTCTCCTAAACATTTCCTGAATAGAGGTGGAATTTCCAATAAATGTGGAAGACATATTCAGTCCCTTAGGGGGGATATCACAAACACTGGACTTTATATTATTGGGTATCCATTCAAAAAAAAAGAGGAACATGTATTCTGGACATTAATCATCTACTCATCAACATCCTTAGTACTCATATTTCCCCTAAACATGGAAGATGTTGTCAAGTACCTACCATGATGAGGATATACAACACACATCATGTTCTTGGCATCCCACATTTGATGAGTCACCTCAGGAACAATGAGTGCTCTGTATTGTTGGGAGCCTTGGGAGGTCAATGGAGCAAAACCAACCATGATGAAGTGAAGACGAGGGAATGGAATGAGGTTTACACCAAGATTCTGGAGATTTGAGTTGAGCTAACCAGTGAACCTCAGGAAACAGGTCACTCCACTCATGGTTTCAGAGATCAAGTGATTTAAATCTCCAACTACAAAAAAGAGAGAAATAAGGTCTCATAAATAGTAAGGCAACTAATTAAGGGGCCAAGACTATGAAGGTGGTATATTCTCCTTTTTGTGTGGACAAGATAGCTATTAAGTCAATGTCAAACTCAATTCAATGTAATCCAATGAAGAAGAGGTGTATTTCTTGGCATTATTGGATTTTATTCAGGTATAATGTATTATGGCACTCAGTAAAAAAACTTAGAATTTATGCCGAGGTGGCTTCGTGATCTTTTGTAAAGGACATGATGCTTATCCAACCAATACATAAAAGTTTCTTCATCTTAGAGTTTGTTATATATAGATAACAAACCATATATAGATAAAAGTATTATTTGAAAAAACACTTACACCAAACATTTTCAATGTTGGCATCTTTAACTCTTATTAAAATTTACATGAGTAGTCATGGAAGAAAACCTAAACCAAGCCATTCTAAAACTTCACATCTTTAACGTGTCTTCAATTCAAGTTTCCCATTAGTTTACACAACCAAACGCATTCTGCCAAATATTTCATGAAATTATTTTTCGAAATCACAAGGATGTGAAGTAGCCATGAAAAGTTGGTGAAGAATGATAATATATGAGAGAAGTAGCCATGAAAATCTTATTGTCGTCATATCAGCCAATTGCATAATATTTTCCTTCTAAAGTACCCTTAAGTGCGGGCTCAATGAAAAACAACAAAAAATACAATATACTGAAGTAAAATCCAAGGTAAAAACTTGGAAAGTTTTACCATCCGACCATTTATAAGTCAGTGTTTGAAAATGCAAGCATTGTAATGGAAAGAGAGGTAAGGAAGTAGAGGAGTTGGCATCTTGTATCCAATCCAACCAACACCATTGGTAGAGGAAATTTTTAAGGGAGAAATATATCCCAACCAAGAAATTTAAAGTCTAACATAGTTTATTTGTGAATTTGTAAAGCTCTACCAGAATTATATGTAAAATAAGTAAAGTGTTTAACTAAAAAATGGCATTATCCTTCTCATACATAACATGTGGTAGAATGAGCCTCTTCTACCCAATAACTTGCATAGTTGACATTTAGTTAATTTAATCTTTTTGTTTGTGTGAAAAAAGATCGTAATTATTTTATTAAAGATAATCACATTGTTTACAAATAGCAAACGTCATTACAAAAAGATAGTGTGAAAATATGGCCTCATATATATAAAAGACCAAATCTTTCATATTACTCCAACCTATATATGTAGATGTAGAGATACCTATTAGCGTTGCACACATTTGTATTGTTTTTGTATTGTTACCTATTACTAATTAGTTATTACCCTCCTAATATATATGTGTTTTGAGTTCATTGGATGTAGCTTGGGTGGTCTAGAGGAATGATTGTTACCCTCTCCACCTAGTGACATGATGCTCTTGTTAAGCACCTATGTAATGATTGATTGGATATGTTACCTTGATTCTTCACAATAGCAAGTGCTTTTGGCATATTTCCAAATAATAAAAAAATGTGTTTTGTATTTTTCTTTTAATTATTTTGTTGTTATTTCTATTTTATTATTATTGTTTTTTATAAATTTAAATATTTTATTAACAATTCATTTAAATATTTTTTCTTTTAATAATATATATATATATATATATATAATTTTATTCATAAAACTTAAACATATTTAATTTTTAAAACCTCATAAATTATGAATCTTTTCAATAAACCATTTCATTATTTTTCTTAATTTTTTTTTTTGCAAATCTCGACTTCTTAGCGGAGTCAAACTCTTAGTTGAATTTGTGATTTCTTAAAAATGATCCAAAATATTTACCTACATTAAGAATTTTTAAATGTAAACAAATCACATTAAAAAAGAGCTAATTTTCATATGATCATAAATTTTCATAAATAATTATTAATTTTTGCATTCTATAGCATATCAAAAATTATAAATGAGTTTTAACTGTGCATTGGTTTATTTTGATTATAAGTCTCTTTTAATATAACTTGGGACTTGCATAAACCCGAGTGTAACTCTTTTTTTGAAGTATAATCATTAGTTTTATCACATCTTCGAGAAAGTAAGGTGTCTATGTGGATGGGAATTCATATATGCCAGTTATCTAGTGGTGCTTACAGCGTGATTGTGAATTTTTTACGTTTACGACACTATATTTAATACGTAACCCCTTCACTCAGGTGACATACTGTTCATCCTTAATATGTTTGAAGTTTCTTGCAAACCCCTGAGCTACCCCTGTATCGTATCTTTTCAGTCCAAGGATGAAAGGCATCCAGCCTGCATTACGAATGATCTGCAGGATTCTCAGGCTCTGATAAATGGTGTTGTGATCCTTTGGTTCACTTTTCTTGAAACCCTTTGTCATTTTAGAAACTTCTTTATGATCAAACAAAACCACCACTTTGGAATGTGGTTTATACCCTCAACTGGTCAGGCTCTGCCTACAGGGTCGAGGATTGCAATGTTGGCTGAGTGAGTGCACTAGCTTTTTGGTTTGTTGCTTCTTGGGAATTCCAATAGGTTCCTTATGCAAAATCGTGGAAGATTATACAGCCTTACTTACTGTCTTTTCGCACCTATCATTTCCATCATTCTTGTACTTGCCATTTTTAATCCCTTTTTCCCCGCGATCGATCTCTGTACTTCATATGATGAGGGTTGTGATCATGATTTGTTGAGGGTGACAGGACCTAGGTAGCAATCATGACTTATTAAGGTGACAGGACTTAGGTAGCGATCATGACTTATTAAGGTCATTCTACCATGCCGCCGATTTAAAATAGAAGCTATCCTCAACTGACTAGAAACGAATGTAGTGTGGGATAATGTTTTACCTTAAGAATAACATAAAATCGTTTTAGAGATTACCTTGATATGTATGCATACCTGCATTGATGATCTGGTGTGTTTTTCATGGATGGGGGATTCTGTAGTATATTTTTGCATGTCAGTAGTTACGTGTGTGGGCTGCTTTTTCCTTTTTGCTCGTTTGAATTTGTTGAACTGGCTTCGTTTGAAAGTTGTGCCAATTGTTGATACGACTCATGTGATGATGCTTCATATTGGATGATTGAATGGCAGTATGTGATTGGCTCTCTTGAATAAATTGCAGGCTCGCATGAGTATGTTGAAAAGAATGGAATGGCGCATTTGAAGAATT
Organism: Larix kaempferi; assembly: GCA_027924585.1. NCBI lineage: Eukaryota > Viridiplantae > Streptophyta > Pinopsida > Pinales > Pinaceae > Larix > Larix kaempferi. The sequence goes on from BSBM01000858.1 coordinate 22,788,375, forward strand.
CCGTAGTAGTTGATTACTGATTACTGAGTGTAGATGTGGCTGGCTCGCTTGAGTGCTGATATGTAATGTATCTGGCTCACTTGAATTGACTTGCAGGCTCGCTTGAGTGCTGATATGTAATGTATCTGGCTCACTTGAATTGACTTGCAGGCTCGCTTGAGTGCTGATATGTAATGTATCTGGCTCGCTTGAATTGAATTGCAGGCTCGCTTAAGTGCTGATATGTTCGTGGATGCTTCATATTGGATGTTTTTTTCTCTTTTTTCTTTTTGTCTTTTTTCAGTTTTTTTTCTGTCTTTTGTCTTTTTTCTCTCTCTTTTTTTTAAATGAGTTGAATTTCACTGATTTTCCGCATCCTCTATCAGCATCAATTGTTGTTGGTAGAGTTGTTGTGTAAATTCTTCTTTTGACTGCGGTTTCTTGTAAAGTTTTAGGCGATGCCCATTCACTACCATGGGGAACTCCTCTTCATCAATTGCAATAATTCTCACAGCTCCATTTTCAAAAATCTTCTATATAATGTAAGGTCCAAGCCATCTAGTGGTTAGCTTCCCTTTGAATGTGTGAAATCTAGAGTCGTAAAGTAGTGCCCAATCACCTTCGTTGAACTTTTTATCCTTCAGATGTTGGTCATGCCATTATTTTCTTTGTTGTTGGATGATTTCGGTATGTGTAAGTGCTTGTTGGCGGTGCTCATCCAGTTGATTCAGCTATAGCATGCGTTCTTTTTTAATTTCTGATAGATCCATATGTAAATCTGCTGCAATTCTTAATGTTTTTATTTCAAATTCGATTGGCAGCATGACCTTTTTTCCATAGACTAGTTCATAAGTTGTGAATCCTGTAGTTGTTTTCCAGGTAGTATTGTAAGCCCAAACTGCCTCACTAAGTCTGTCAGCCCAATCCCTTTTGTGAAGTTGGACAGTTTTTGTCAAGATTCTCTCTAATTCCCTGTTGGTTACCTCAGCTTGACCATTTGCTTGAGGGTGGTAGGAGGATGAATATATGTGCTTTACATTGTTTCTTTTCATCAAGTCTTCAATTAAATTTGATTTAAATTATGGGCCCTGATCAAAAACTACTTCTCTTGGCACCCCAAACCTATGAAAGATTTGCTCAGTAAAGAATTTGGCCACATTGGTTTCATTTGCAGCAGGCAGTGTTGCTACTTCTATGCAGCAGGCAGTGTTGCTACTTCTATCCATTTTGTAAGGTAATCAGTGCATACGAGGATGTAGCTTTTCTAATTTAACTGTGGGTTGAATAGGCCAACAAAATCAAATCCCCACTTTTCAAATGCCTCCAAGGAGATTTGTGGATGGAGTGGCATCTCTTGTTTTTGTGTTGGTTTTCCCATTCTTTGGAAATCATCACAGTGGGACACATACTCATAAGCATCTTTGTGGAGTGTTGGCCAATAATACCCTGTTTGCAAGATCTTGTAGGCTGTCCTTTTTGCAGCATAGTGTCCTCCACAAGGTTCATTGTGGGTGGCATGCATTATGTCATGTACTTCATCTTCCCTAATGCACCTTCTAAGTATTTGATCTGGTCCCTGTTTAAAAAGCATGCCTTCTATCCATGTGTATGTTGCACTTTGTCTTATTACTTTTGTCTTTTCTTTATAATGGTAATGTTATAAAAACTTCCCAGATACTAAATAGTTTGCTATGTCAGGAAACCGTGGGCTTCTTGTTGATATGGCAAAAAGGTGCTCATCAGGGAAGTTATCTTGAACCAATTCATTATCTTTTACATGTGTGACTCTTGACAAAAATTTGGCTACCACATTATGCTTGCATGGTTATAGTAATGTCAAATTCTTGTAGAAGTAGCATCCATCTAATAATTCTTGGACTAGTATTAGGCTTGTTCATAAGATATCTGATTGCTGAGTGGTCAGTGTGGATAAAACTTTGGTATCCTGTGATGTAATGCCTGAATTTATTGATTGCATGTATGACTGCCATAAATTCCTTCTCTATAATTGTGTAGTTGAGTTCTGCCCCAACCAAATTTTTGCTTATATAGTATATGGCATAGGGTTTCTTGTCTCGTTCTTGTCTAAGAACAGATCCGATGGCTTTATCTGATGCATCTGTGTGGATGTGAAATGGAATTTCCTAGTTTGGTCCTTGGAGTACTGGTGCTGTGACTTTTTTCTGCTTAAGACTTTCAAATACTGTCATGCAGTTGCTTGTCCATATGAACTCATTGTCTTTTATGAGAAGTGCAAACATTGGGGCAGCAATTCTGCTATAATTTTCAATAAACCTTCTGTAGTACCCTGTCTGTCCAAGGAAAATTCTCACGTCCCTTTGTTTGACAGGTGGTGGCAGCGTTCTGATTACTGAGACTTTGGCTTGATCAACCTCTATCCCTCTTTGTGATATATGATGTCCTAGAACTATGCCTTCTTCCATTAACATCCTGCATTTGTCATTGCTTAGGAACAAGCTCATTTCAATACATTTTTTTAATACTAATTCAATATTTTTCAATGCCTGGTCAAAGGTCTGTCCATAGGGCGTGAAATCATCCATGAAGACTTCCATTTTGTCATTTATAAAATCGGAGAAAATACTCAATATGGCTCTTTGAAATGTTGTTGGGGCGTTACATAAACCAAAGGGTAGGACCCTATAGGCATGAGTTCCCCATGGGCATGTAAAGGTCGTCTTATCTTGATCAGCTGGGTGTATTAAAATTTGGTTGTACCCACTGAAACCGTCTAAGAATGAAAAATACTTGTTTCCAGATAATGTATCTAGCACCTGATCTATAAATGGAAGTGGAAAGTGATCTTTCTTGGTTTCTTTATTCAGCTCCCTGTAGTCCACACAAATTCTCCATTTGCCTCCTTTTTTGGGTACTATAACTAGTGGTGAGACCCACCCACTATCAGATATTGGATAGATGAACCCTGCATCTAATAACTTTTGTAATTCCACTTTGACTATGTCTTTTAATGCACAGTGGCGCCAAAAAGTGGTGAGCTCCCAATATGGATGCCTAATGAGGGCAGCTGTACTAAGAGCCTACTTTAATTATCAACCCGGGGGACGTACAAACTTTAGAGGTGCAGGCACTATCTGTGCTCTTATAGGATAATCTTTGTCACAGTTGGGTATCAGTATCAATGTTTTAAGGGTTGCCTGCTCAATATGTAAAATTGTTTATATTATGGAATTAAATACTGGAAAACAGTAAATCTATTTTAAAGAATTAAAATACTAAAAGCAGTAAATCTGTTTTAAAGAATTAAAATACTAAAAGCAGTAAATCTATTTTAAAGAATTAAAATGCTGAAAGTGGAAGAGATAATCCTATGAATTTACCTAATGCAGAATGGTGAATCTAGACTATGAAAGTGAAATGTCATAACAGATCTATTCTAAATTAAAGAAAGCAAGGTCTATAATTACTTACGCATAAAACTAGAATTCTAATCTAACATCTCATGCTACACATCTATTATTAAGAAATTAAAGCAATCAATCTCGAGAAGCAATTAATCATGATGGGAAACATTCATAAACCTTAGATCTAAACCATGATTTTTGAAGACAATGCTAATATATATGGAATCGTTATTTAAAATGTGCGTTGGAAGAAAGCAGCTACAGGACTACTGAAACCGTATTGCTGAACTACAGAACGTATTATAAATTACTACGGAATCAAGACATCATTCAAATGCTTCCATATGCGATATAAATTTTCATCACTGTAAAACACATAATCGAAAATACCTGAAAAATGGAAATCCCCTGACTTACGTGTTGGAGGGGCCCTCTCCAACCCATACTCAGGAGGGAATGAAACTTATAGACGTTGACTCGGATTTAACATCAATATTCCATTAAAATATAAACTCCATGTCTTCGCAAAGGTCTGTAACTCAGAAGAATCTCAAGAGTGCAAAAAACGTAAAACAATGTTTCTCCAAAAATGTCAACAGAGACCTCTCGCTACCCGAGAGGTCCATATTTATATGATTCTTAATGTTGAACCTAACTAATTGTCTAAATGCCGATTCTCCTTGAACAGGAGTGCGTTCTCTATAAATCAGGAAACAGGGAGCCGAGCTGCATGATCCCTCAGTCTTCTACGCATTCGTCCTTTACTGCCCCTGAACCTACTCAATCACGCTTGATTTCCACAGAATTAGTTTATTGAATACGCATTTTAAACATACAAGAATAATCGTCAAAAACAACCTCATTAAATAATTAAAGTAAAACATTTTCCCCACAAATGAGTGTGTTTCTTCGCCATTGCTTGAGCTTGACTGTAGGAAAAAGGTTTATCAAATACCTCAAAATTGGACTCATCAGCCTTGCGTGGAGATGTGCCTGGACTGAGAAGAGAGGATGTTTTTGTGACCTCCAAGCTGTGGTGCACCACAAATGCCCCTCGGAGGGTTGAGACATATGTTAAGGTATGCTTGAAGAATCTTGGGGTATCATATTTGGATCTGTATTTGGTGCATTGGCCTGTGACTTTCTCCTTTGGGGATGCCACAGATCCTCCTAGGAATTCTGGTGGTGAATTGAGGATGCAAACTTCACATCGGTTGAAAGCAACATGGAAGGCCATGGAGTGTTTGGTGGAGAAAGGGCTTATGAATGCGATCGGAGTTAGCAATTTCAGTATACAACAGATAGAGGAATTGCTCACCTTTGCCAAGATAGTTCCTGCTGTTAATCAGGTACTTGATTTTCTCTTCTTCCCATGTCAAATTCTGCACAGAATGCATCTTGCTTCTCTTGTGGGCACAACCAAACGATTTCTCTACATGTTGTTGCGACGTTTTTGGCAGCCCTTGCTAATAAACCCTGTAAAGAGGAAATATATTTGTATTATTTATCACAAACAAAGTCTACATGATAAACAAGAGAAATAGCCGCAAAGCAGCAAGTCCCTGTTCCTAATTTTGTTTATTTGAATATAGCAAAATAAAGAGAAAAAGTCAATGAGCTAAATAGTAAGGATCAATATATTATGCTTAATTGATTTACATGCAATAGTATGATCAAGGGTTTTCGTGACTGTATATTATCATTTTTTATCTCCTATGGACCCCAAACAAGCACCTACATGACACTTTTTTTAACCTAATTGTTGTAGAATGTGAATGTGAACGGGGGAGTCATTTAAATCAAAGGTCAAGCTTATGCATGTCATTGTTTTCTCGAATGAAAAGGAAAACTATCATAAAGTTTAAATTGAGCCGCATCGTCCTACATACTTTACATCATATGTTGTCGTTTGTATATTTCAGTAAAATTCTTCAAAGTTGATCCTAGACTAGAAATCACATGACCTTAATAATTTGTATATTTTGTTTTAATTATGGTGTTCATACGATAAGCGTCCCTCTTGTTTTGTCATTTCTCTAGGTCCTATGGAGTCTAGGTAATGTTGAGTATATTAGCATTATATTCAACACAGTGTTAGGTAATTTGGTTAAAAATTCAAATACATATTAGTCCAAGGTATTTGAGTAGCCCATAATATTAACTCATGGTATTGCATGTGAATAAGTCTACTAAGGCTTGAACAACTCTATTATAAAAGAAATAGATGTTGAGAATAATAGATCTACTAATATAGTTGATTTTCCCATTTGAATTTAGAATTAGAGAATAATTTTAATCGTCAAATTTATACTTATTTTAATAATTATATCTATTATGTGCTTACAAAGCAGTAAAAACATTATTTACTTTAAAAGCAATCATTATGAATGGAATTATTTACTTTGGAAGCAATCACTATGAATGTAATGAGAGAGAATATTGTGGAGGTTTGACTGCCAATAATAATAGCGAAACGATTTTAATTTACTAGCACAACCACTTAACTTGTGGCGATAGGTCATAAATTAAGTGTCACTAACAAGTTACTTGTTCTTCATGAGTAGTTGTAAGAACTACCCATTCCTCATGCATTAACTATGATTTATTCATGCATCATCAGCTATCAGTTATCCATGCATAGCTACCAATTTTTTTATATCTTTCTTTTCAATAACTGTTTATTTCAAATTTGGAATGGATGCCATAAAATCAATCTAGATAGTACACTTGTCTCATCCTCGTGCAATCTAGTAAAAGCGTAGAGGCTAGTCCACCACAAATTCTAAGATATAAACGCCTATCAATGTAACTTGAAGTGTTGTATACGATGTTGATGTCCTCATGGCTCTAAAATTCAAGGAAGAATTAGTGTTGCATACTAGAATCTGGGAGGCACCACCTGCGAATCAAATTGATTTTGTTTATTTGAATATGACAAAATAAAGAGAAAAAGTCGATGAAGAAGGCTTCCCATTAAGTCTAAGTTCTCATTTTTTGGACATTATAATTTTTCTCAATCTACAATTTAGAGGTGATGGACATTGAATATAACTTCAAGGTGTATCTATGGGAAGACCCAAAGATGGTGCAAATTGATGTAGGTCATGGCAAGTCCAATTGGTAAATAAGGTCGTGCAAGGTACGCAGAAGATTTCCCATAAGTTCATGGAATGCAATATTAAATTAATGTAAAATTGGAGATAGAATTTGATTTGTTAGTACTATACGATTAGATACAACCATGCTCTATGAATCATTTAATTTCCAAATCCCCTTGATTAATGGCTAGTAACATTACTTGCATTTTCTGAGTAAAGAAGAAACATAATTTTGTAATATCTAACTTAAAATATTTGATTTGACTAAAATATTCATCTCTATATTAATGGATATAAAACATAAAATACTTGAATAAAACAAAGATTGATTTGATTGGTTAACGACGCCTAAACTAATGCTAGAGCAAACCTAATAAAAGAGTCCCTGCTTGCCTTTAGCAAGGAATAATAATGTAAACAATTCATTAAAGCGAGTCTTTAAATTTTTTTTATGATTAATTATATAAAGTGAAGGACGTGGAGATCAACTACATAAGGTAAACAGTTTATAGAAGTGAATCATTTTTATGTACTAATTGTGACCAACCAGTTATATCCATATTCTTATCATAACTTAAAGCAAAATAAAAGTGAGTAGAGATTGTATACATTGGAGATTTGTGTAGACCAAACATAGGTACAGATAGACCGTGAGGAAGACAAATAACAATTGCATCAAAGGATTGAATCAAAACACAAAGCATTGTAAAAACAACACTTACAGATAAGTTGCTTACAAGTGCATACATGAACAAATTGAGAAACGAACAATGTAAATCTGTCAAAATTAACGTTGTCGGATGTTGTCATGGGGGAGGTTGAGAGAGTAATTGAGGACATCATAATTTTTATTATAATCATTCAAGCATAGTTCAATTAATAAGTGGAAAATGCTTTAATCATTTGGGCGTGCTATGCTCCAACCTTTGTCTCGAGCTTCCTGAATGGGTTTTTCCAACAACACTAATATCATCTGAGTTGGAAGATTGTCATGTATATCACTAGAGAATTGGTTGTGGCGTGATCTTGAAATACCAAGTTCTGCTAGTGATCAAAGTTATGTTTCAACTGAGTCATGTTACATTGGCCATGCTCAAACTCAATGTAATGATAATTCGAAAATCGAAATAGAGCACAAGCGTCATAAAGCTTTAACACCATTCTTGAAGCACACCCAAGATCAAGGCATGTTACCATACTAACCTTTTTTGCTCGATAAATCTAAGAAGAGCATGCGGCACATCCAAAGGCCTTGGAATAAAGTACTATTAAGTAAACTACGGGAAATCGCCCAAGTTCCAAGACATGAGGATAGGAGAAGAATTCCATATTACACATTCGGGGTCTTCAAATTTATACGTGGAAAAAATTCCACCAAATGGAAACGAATAGTTTAATGAAAAACAAATAAGCATGGCAAATGGCACGCATGCAAAGAATTCACAAGCACTTTCTATCTTCACAGCTCACTGGCTATTTGAACCAGTGAGCTGTTTAATTTGGTTTGCAAAGTGTCTCACTAGTTGTATCCACTTTCTATCTTCACGATTCCATGGCTATTCGAACCAAGGAATTTCATAATCCAATTAAAATTGTTGAAGATTTAATATGTATAACAAATTGACATTATATTGGCTCTTATTTTAATCGTTGGTTATGGAGTCCGATCTTCCAGTCTGATAGATGATGTTGTTTCAGTCGTGTTGTACCCCAGGTTTGGTTATGATCTCGGCACGCGCCCCAGGGGTCCGCCCAGGAAATTTTTGGGTTGTTTCACCAACAGATTACGGACCCATGGTTTTGGGTAACCCGTGGTATTTTCCCATGGTATTTCCCTTTATAAGAAAGACATTGTAATACAGCTAGGGTTGATGTATGAGGTATTATGCATTGTAAATATCTCTGAGATCGTGAAGAGAGACTGTGAGATAGTGACGAGGAAGTGCAGCGGATGTGGTGCAGGTTGTATCCCTTCATTTGTTGGATGGTATAATAATAAGGACTGGCAATTTCAGTGTGGACATAGCCCATCTTGGGTGAACCACGATATATTGGTGTCTCTCTTGTAATGTGTTTGTGTGATTATATTTTCATTTATGTTTATTGTTATTGCTCTGCGATCCTGTTTTTCTAACACTAATGAGAAATTACTAGTTCTGTATAGTCGGTAAAGGAAAAGGTATTGAAAAATGATGTTGTAAAGATTTGTCTCTAGAATGGGTTGAACATTGAGAAATAACTCCTAGTCCACATTTCGCTCTACTTCTCATCTTGTAATGAGAAAGATATAATATAGTTCAAATGAAGACTTGCCTTGTAGAGAGCAGAAACAACCAATAAATACCATCTGACCTCAAGTTCATGCCCCATATGTCACAAGTATTCACCTAGAGTACTTCCAGCTTGTTTTGTTCATGTTGGCTTCATTAGTTGGCTGCCTTTTACTTGCAGACTAGCACACAGACTAGCACACTAAAAGAAGCTACTCAATTCCCACAGATGACTTTGATGGGCGTATAGTTCTAACAGAGTATATATATAATTGTTATATATTTATCAAAGTGACACATGTAAATTGTTAATGGATTATTATTAATTGTTATCTTCATATAAGTTGACTCATCTAACTCATCTATCATTGTTAATAAAGAAAACGACACAATCTAAACCATCAAATTTAAATCACTATAACAATAGAACTAATGCTTAATCAATTTTAAATGTCACTACAAGACTAAATTATTGGCCATCTATATTTGAAAACCAAATTTTAAATAATAATAATTATATTGCGGACATAATTAATTTAATTAATTAAAATATTTTGCAATGATTGACAAAGTCACTAAAGCCTTTACTAATTCTACGAGCTCACCATATTGAAAATTAAATATAAACGTAACAATGGCCAGTGCACAATTGCAAATCCTCTTAAAACCACAACAATGGCAACAAAGGAGGAATGACCGATTACAGATCCAAAGAGTGGTTATTGCAGAGACAATGGAATTTATTACAGCAAAAGAGCTCCCAACGATCTTCCTCCACCCACTCAACACTTGGACGTAACTAACATTTTTTCCCATCATCACTACACACAGCAACTCGCCTTCATCGACGCCTCCAGTGGCCGCTCGCTCTCTTATACCACCCTCCACCACAATGTGAGAGCTCTCATTGCTGGACTACACAGTATCGGTATCAGAAAAGGCTAATCCTTGCCTTAAAATAATGTTTATATTGTTATGTCACGACGTTAAATTGATGTGAGATTCTAGAAACTAGTAAATGGTTTTAACATTTTGATAAAAAAAATTATGGAAAATAGTGTATATGAAGATAATAACATGATGCAATCATTATCATGGTAGTATATGATAAAAAAATGAAACTGAAATTGAAACTTAACTCATTAACATTGTAGTTATGATTGAAAATGAAAATGAAACTAAAAGTTAGAGAATTGAAACTTATATCATAGGTTTAATAAATCTTGTGGCAATCAAAACTAGGGGTAAGGTGTAACCATCATTTATATGTGTTATCTTTATATACTCAAGTTCATCGATATAAAGCCTAAATAAAGTCACGCACTCTTGATTTTAGGAATCCACTCGCCCTCTCTTACCTACCATTCAGTTGTACTTCAATTAGTTGAGTCATCTTCAGTTCTTTCCTTGATTAGAGGCTAGACTGACTCTCAACTGACTGTATCACTCCGATGGACCTCCAGTGAGACTAGACTGCTCATTCTGACTTCAGTTAGCCCCTCATGCACCCTCCACTGAGCCTCCTTCATTCAGTTAGTGTCAGTTTCACTTAGTTACACCTACCACACTTAGTTAGACTCAGTTTGACTGATGGTTGACAGTTACTTGTGCACTGATGACTCCACCGATGATGAGATAGACTTCTAGTTGTGCTCCGATGACACTCCAGTGATCTTTTGATCTCTCCATGCAGGCTAATTCGAATTACACCCTTGGTATTCGAATCCTGTGCATTGTATCATTACTGTTTTACTATTTTGGTTAATGAAACATGTGTGAATATTCTGCTCCTATCTGAGTTCCATTGGATCTATGTTCTGCTGCACTATTCTTCTTCTATTTTCCTAAATTCTTTCATTGTGAGGTTTACATCATCTCTTTGGATCCACTGTGAGGATTTTCACATGGTATCGGAGCCATTTGAGAGTATATTCTACCTCCATTCTTGAGAATTTTTTGCAGGTATTTCGAAGTTCCAGCAGCAGTAGTAGCAGTTTCACCCTTGCATTCGCTCCATCAGTCAAGATGAGCAATTCGAATGCTTCTTCCTCTCCTATGATCCTCACTCCCTTCAATTACTTTGATTGGAGGACTGAGATGAAATTCTTCTTGTGTACTAGACAGCTATACAGGTTGGCAAGTGTTAAGATTTAATATGCTAAGACAGAAAATAGGAGCATTACATTCCATTTCACAATAATAGCATATACAAGATCACTGAAGAAACAATAAGCATAGCATAAACACAAGAGACACAGATTTATCCTGGGAAACCCTCATCGGGTAGAAAACCCAATAAAGCTTCCTCAATATAGATGACCAGCAATATACAAAGATGCAAACCAAATATATGATCTCCTCCTCCACCATAGCAGACCTCTCCTCCACAAGTGCGTCTCTCTCTCAAGTGAGTGTGTGTGTCAAATGAGGAACACACCTCCTCTATTTATACACTACTCTGACATATCTTTTACACAAGTACACGTAGGCTCGTATTTAACCAATGGGTTAAATACCCCACTACAACTGACTGGGTCGACCCCTCTAGGGTGGTCTAATAACCCTTTGGCCCACATAACACATAAAGGGGCCGACCCCCACTGGGGAAGTCTAATAACCCGAGTTACCACATTCCGACGGAGGAATAAACATCTCCGGATATACAATAAGATCTTCACGGAGGAATGAAACATCTCCGGAATAATAAAGTACAAATATAATATTCTTTGAAGTTACAATATCTCAACAGCAAGTGGAAAAGAAAACGAACCACATTCAGCTATGGAGAAAGCCAAGCATCTAAATAAAATGGATGAAGCCTTTGGTCACATATGTCTAAATATCTATTGTTTCATGTTGAAGGAATGAAGACTCCAAGCGAGTTATGGACAAAATTGGAGAGTCTTTTTGGCAAACAAGATGGGTTGAGAGGCCATGCTCTCGAAAATGAACTGGTTTCCCTACAACCTAGCAATTTTGAGACCATTCAAGAATTCTTCTACAAATTTAAGAACTTGGTCTTGCAATGCAAGCATTGTGGCATCACTAAAAGTGATGATCAATTAGTGCTCTCCATTTTGAGCAAACTTGGATCTCAATTTTTTGTCTTTGTATCTACCTTCCATTCTGGGCGAATGTCAATCCTTGGATGGAAGATTCCAACCTTAGAAGTCTTCACTGAAGCTCTCATTCAAGAAGAGGACAAATTGATTCAAATGGGTGCCATCAAGACCTCCAAAGATCAAGCACTTCTAGCTGGAGGAGCAAATGGGATGAATGTGAAAGGGAGGCAAAAAGACAAGAATAAGAAGCCATCTAAATACAAGCTTAATGATAAGTTAAGTCCATCAAAAGGAGCCTCCAACTCCAAGAAGGACAAACATAAGAGATTTGAATGTCCCTACTGCAAGAGAGGATACCATTCTGAGAAAGCTTGCATGCACAAGAAAATAGAGCTACTAACCAAGCTTCTTGAACAGAACAAAATTGCTATTCCAAAAGATGCAAAGATGTTTGATTCTGGAAGTGGATCTGATGGTCATGAGGATTGCCATGCATTGATGGTTGGTTTTTCAAAATCAAAGGCCCTCCTCATAGATTCTGGAGCCTCCAACCACATGGTTGCCTCTGAAGAATCATTTTCTTCCTTAGATCTCAAAGATGGGCCTACTATTCACATGGGAGACAACTCTCAGATCTCTGCCAAAGGATTGGGTACAGTACATATGGAGCATGGCAAGTTCAAGAATGTTCTATTCGTTCCCTCCTTGACAGCAAATTTTTTGTTTGTATATCAGATGACTCACACCGGATCACCTAAGAAGGTGACTTTTGGTCCTGACACAGTTGAGATCACAGAAATCTCTACTGGGAAGACTATAGCGAAAGGGTTTGCAAATCATGCCTCCAAGGCATATGAGTTCTCTCATTTTACGCCCTTCTCTCTTCCTACTCCTTCGGAATCTGATGAAGATTCAAGTGTCTCTTCTTCTAATGAAGATGAAGATCTTGATGTTGAGATCAAAGTTCAAGAACATTCAAATTCAGATCCAGAACCAACACATGTTCTCAATCCAGATCCAAGGCCAATATGGGCTCACACAGTCCTTGCACCTACTGAGAACACAGTTGAGGATTCATCTGCTCACAAAACTAACAAATTTAAGCATTATTCCATCTACCTCTCCATGAGATATGCAACATGATAGTGGGGTCCACTCTTCCATCCCTTGGGAAGACTCATCATGATCCATTCGTTCCAGTGAAAGAAAGGTTTCCTGAAAGACTTGGTTTTTCCAACACATTCTCTACACAGTGGGAGGCACATCAGAAGACCAGATCCATATCTAGCACCTGCATTGGCATCCTACAGAGGATCAGCTTGCCAAGTTTTTTGCAAAATTTTTCACTGATGAAAGCTTCTTCCTTTTTTGCTTAGTATGATGGTTCTTTGAGTTATTTACTGTTCTTTTGAGGAGGGGTATTTTTCCCACGAGGTTTTCCCCATTTCCTCGGTTTATGGACAATTCTTTTTATTGTTATCATTTATTGTATGGGTGACCTTTGGTCCTAGTTACTGGGGCCCAGGATGGATTAAGGGGGGGTGTTAGGATATTCCTATACTCCATCCTAGTCCTACTAGTATTTCCATTATTTACATTTCCAGTCTTTCATGCATTTATGCATGCATTCATACAATTGCATGCATCCCAGTCATCAGTCCAGCACCAGCCCTCAGTTAGCCAGCCCCTTGGAGCTTCTCACTGATCAGTTTTATCCCTCCTAGAGCTTAGTGCGCCCTTCTTCCTTGATTTTAGGAAGCCACTCGCCCTCTCTCGCCTACCATTCAGTTGTACTTCAGTTAGTTGAGTCATCTTCAGTTCTTTCCTTGATTTGAGGCTAGACTGACTCTCAACTGACTGTATCACTCTGATGGACCTCCAGTGAGACTAGACTGCTCATTCTGACTTCAGTTAGCCCCTCATGCGCCCTCCACTGAGCCTCCTTCATTCAGTTAGTGTCAGTTACACTCAATTAGACTCAGTTTGACTGATGGTTGACAGTTACTTGTGCACTGATGACTCCACCGATGATGAGATAGACTTCTAGTTGTGCTCTGATGAAACTCCAGTGATCTTTTGATCTCTCCATGTAGGCTAATTCGAATTACACCCTTGGTATTCGAATCCTTTGCATTGTATCATTACTGTTTTACTATTCTGATTAATGAAACATGTGTGAATATTCTGCTCCTATCTGAGTTCCATTGGATCTATGTTCTGCTGCACTATTCTTCTTCTATTTTCCTAAATTCTTTCATTGTGAGGTTTACATCATCTCTTTGGATCCACTGTGAGGATTTTCACATTTTGTTGAGTTGAGTGCTCTAAGACTTTTGCTATGGTTGGTTGTGGAACAAGGCATTGATGGTTTACATATTTTTGGAGACTCTCATATTATAGTTAAGTGGATAAATGGACATAACATAATACACAATATGTTGTTGGGATCATTTATGGAAGAGACCTTAAGATTAAAATCCTTGTTGAGAGTAGCCTCCACCTCGCACATTTATAAGGAAATAAACTATAGTGCATATGAGCTTGCAAAATTAGGGACAAGTATGCATTTAGCAAAATTAGGGACAAGTATGCAAGCATGAGTTTGGAAAAAATAAATGATTGCTCATCATGTTATTATCATGCTCCCTTCTACAATATTCTTGGGAATATATGACTTATGGATGTTGTTCTAGTTTGTATCAGTGGTCGTCATGATGTTGTATACTAGGTTGTGGTATTTTATATGATCATAATCATAAGCTGGATAGTCTTTAGTACCCTGTTTAACAAGGATATTACAATAGTTTGGACGCATATGAATGCTAAGATGGATATTCAGGAATATATGTTTTTTGTTTATGATGTTGAATTGCGGAAGATGGTTTATGCTTATGTACTTTGAAATTTTGTGGTTTGTGATATGTATAAAGCTTAGGTTTCATTACCGAGTTTGGTATATGAACAACTTTGGACTAGTATTGATTGGTCTCTAAAAAGATATTGCTATTGATGGCATATGCGGAATGTAATTATATTTTCATTAATACAGTTATGGTTTTTCTAGAGAGAGAGAGAGAGAGAGAGAGAGAGAGAGAGAGAGAGAGAGAGAGATTGATTGATTGATTGATTGATTTTCATATGTTGTAAATTATTTTTTTTGATTTTCTTTAAATTTGTATTTTATGGTTGAAAAGCTTTAAATGAAGTATCCCTAAATCACCATAATCTAGTAGTTTAAAAATTAGTTGATTTGGACCTCTTTTCCAATTTATTTTCTAACATTTTTCCATCACTATCTAGCCAAAATTGTTGGTATTGCAAATATAAGGTGTTGAGATTACATAATCTGGGTGGGATAGGGGTTTTTGAGGGCACTAAATCCATTTCTACAATAAAAAATGGATTATGAACCAATGAAAAGTTATATTTTGGTCAATTGATAGATCGTTAGATTCCGTCAATAATGGCCAAAAATGTCAATATCGTCTAGTCTTTAGACAACTCCCACCATAATTGTGATGAATTAAAAAGGTTATAAATACCAGTACTGTAACAAATATTTTGAAATTACAATATAATGAGGTGTATATAGAATATTCTAAAAGAAAGTGATTTTCATTTTTAACCATCTAAATATCATAAAAATGACAAAAAAATATTGTCTAACATCTTATTGCACTATAAAAATTCATAAAAAAAATATTCTTAATTAATAATATTGATTTTAGATATTTTTAAACTTATTCATCATTAAATTTAAAATGGTTTACTTTAAATTAAATGTATCATTTTCACTAAACATTAAAAATTACACGATGGATTTGAAATTGTTTAATCCACACTCTCATGGTACAAATGGTCTTATTCATAGATTCATGATGCCCCTGGTCATGAGCATATGAATAAAATTTTACAACAATCCAAGTAATCTTTTCTCTTATGGTTCGATATACCAAAGTTGGTCTCAGTGGATGTTAACCACCGCCACCACCATCAACTTCAAATTGTTATATATAATTTTTAATTTAATGATGATTAATTAGAATAATATATATATATATTCTAGGCAATTATTTAGCAGCCAATATTTAGTCACTTCCTTTCATTTCAAGGATGGTACTTAAAGTAAACCCTAAATTCTTTAGTGTACAAAGGAAAGTTAATAATGGGTCTCAAATCGTTAGAAAAATATACTCATTATGACCTCAACATGTCACTTACGAGAATGTAACCTAGGTGGGGAAGCTACACTCCATCCCACAACCAATTAGGCTAGACCCAGTTACAAAATTATTGTTAATTAGGTCTAGCTCAAGTGGTTGGGACTTTGGGAGGAATGATTGTTATCCCTAACTATGTTCAATTTCTGCAAGTGACATGTTGAACTTCGAATGCGTATATTGTTGTAATGGCCTTGATCTCTATGTTGACAAAGCCTTGAGCTTTTACAGATCTCAATTTACCTTGGGCACCATCCTCAAAATGAGAGGAAGCACCTCGCGGATTTCCCATGATATCTATTTCATGGAAAAGTAAACAAATATTACAAGATGATAAAATCTCAATAAATTATTAATAATTATAAATCAAATTACTTACCAAAAATTAAAAATTAACATAACAAAATGAATATATAATTAATTTTTAAAAAATATTTTTTTTTATAATTAATGAATGTATATGTTTTACACATTAATACTAAGTAATCTAGTGCTTGATAAATTGTTTAAAGATTCAACCATATCTACACGAAAAAATGCTTCAATGTTATTTTATTCATGGATTATTTTATGTACATACAAATAGATCAGTAGACCCTTGTTGAAAGGATCCGATTACAATATTCATTCATTGCTTTATTTGTAATGAAGAAAAAATTGAAGGATATATAATTTTCTTAGAGTATAAAAAATTTAGTTAATCTTACTAATTCTTAAATTTCCAACCATAAAATGTTGGGCGATATTTTAGAGTCACTAAAGTACACTTAATTCATTACCAATCGAAGCATTATTCTCTAACACCCCCTATTGATGTGATAGCACAAAAAATTAAATCATAACAAAACATTATTTGAAGTCTTGATCTTATTCATTTTTGCTCGTTCACTATTTTGAAATGTGTTAGGATTCAAACCCCATCGAGTTGTCTCATGTTCCTCCAAAATTTATAGCCTCATCGGTGTGATCCAAGTTTCCTAGCATCATTGGACATCATTAGCACTTGAAATGTATCGTAACCCTCGTCAAGGAATGATACCAAATTTTCGTATTGTGGATCTCCCATGAACTAGACAATGATCCCCACATGCATGCCTCATAACCTTGATGAGGTGTAATTTTTCTAATCCTCCACATCTTGGACTAACTGGGCAACCATCCATCTTGAGTTGAACATAAAATCCACCCTTTAGCTTTGAAGACAATTTTGTCCCATGATTGAGAAATCAATGGCTCGTTCTATTCATAATCATCTTCATCATTTGTTTCATAAAAAATGAATAATTCTAACATGCTTTGAATATTAAAAAATGTATCTACTACTAATAAAAAAATTGCAACTAAGAAAGCAATCCCCTATCCAAATGTCGATATGTATACCAATGGCAACAATGTTGTTTCCAAGTGATCAACATAACTTGCTCTCAATTTTGGCATGGACCTATTTGACTCTGTCACAACCTCCAGTGATTATGAATGACAACTTCTCTTCTCCAACCATACCTTCCATTATCAATACTCATTTTATTTTTTGAAAAGCTCGTGTTATCCTCTTCATCCATAGATTAATCCTCGGAATCTCTTTTATTAATATTCCCACGCGTTTATCTACATCCCTTTTATTAATATTCTCACACTTTTCTTTGAATTGAAAATCTTATGGGGCATTCTCATATCTCGAGTCTTGTCATGCAAAACCCTTGGGAAAAGTATTACTCAACACAACGGCTAGATTATGTTTGGGTTACATCAAACTATTAGCATACATCACCAACGATTGCATGTTCTTGACAGAACCCATTTCCACAATGAGGTTGTTGTCTTTTTATCTTCAATGTCAAGGAACCACACTAATCGCAACTTCAAATAAATCCAATGGCTTTGTCATTCAACATTTCTACTCGGTCTGAAATGACTCTTTCTTCATTAAGCGACATCGTCTCCTCTTCTGACAATGGTGGCTCGTAGCTTATACACTCTACATAGGCTCACCTCTTCACACAAAAAAAAACTTATGCCAACCACACCTACACTACTTCTAAGAGTGTTTATACTTTTTTCACTAAAAAACACAACAATATTCGCCTATTTTCCACACCTACAAACTCGTTTATATAATCTTCTAACATACATAAATCTATCATACTCATATATATATCCTAAAAATGACTGCATCTCATAGGCTTTCATCTTCTTAGACATTCTCGTGAGGAAGTCACGCCCAATCCTACTCTAATACCATGTTAATTAATTAAACCTACAAAGAAAAAAATTAACATTAAAAAATACTTCATTGTCTTTTTATTCATCAATTCTTTTATCCATATACAAACAAAGCAGTAAACTCCCACTAAAAGACTGAAAGTAAAACAATAACTTACCACCCTGTTTTTAATATTAATCCTAGAGTTTCACATATATGAGTCGTTCGCATACACAGTTTCCCTCAAGTGTAGCTAATATAACTTAATATAATACTAATCAGAGCATTATTCTCCAATCATTCTTACATAAAATAATGTTTTATTATGCATCATAATAAACAACAATCATTAAGAAAATAACAAAGTCTAACGTGTACGAGGCATATAACTATTTCCCAATGTAATTAGTATGTGGATCTGTTACTTGGAGAATCATGACCTCTATTTCTACAAAAGAAAGACCATCATGTGGATGCGGGACTGATTAGTTAGATAGATAGAAAGAACAAGTATAATACTTGTTATGTTTTTGTTGACATGTATTTAAAAAGATAGAAGGTATAATGTCGATGAAATCTGAGAATGATAGATGCTCAAGGTATGTTTATAGACTGAAATAATTTGAGCATAAGTTTGATGTAAATAAAATTTATGTATACTTTGATTTTATGTTGAAATATTAAGTATAGTCTTTTTCAATGTGAAAAAAAAGATACTATTATCGTATAACATGTAACAAAGTAAAGTTAGTTTGATGGGTTAGTTTAAATGGTTGAGAACTGTGAGTTGTAAGCAGAAGGTATTGGAGTCAAATCTTCGAGTAGTTATGCATTAATATATAAAGGTCTCACTTGATGTCCCCACCGAGTTAGGTCCCGTAATCAAGATCAGTGATTTATCTTAGGTACCATCCTCGAAATGAGAAGAAATACCTAAAAATTTCCCACACCATCTTATAAGAAAAGAAAAAAATAACAAAAAAAATTCCAAATTCATAATAATCATTATAATATAAATTAAATCAAATTCATGTAAGTGCGACGGGACTGAAAGAATTAGCCAAATACTGTGTTAAACGACATCATGAGGGTATTAGACAATTAATATGCGACGTTGAGCTCGACGGGACGGGAGGAAAGGGAGAGGCACAATGAATTCAAACATATAATGAAACAAATACAAATCTTGCACTCGTTCTAAATCATCTTAGGAAGAGAACTAAAGCGAATATCTTATTCGAGATATTTGTGTTTGCACCATAAAAAGTTTCAGTCTAGTTGGACATTTTGCCCTAGTACAAGATTGACATTTTGCTTCCTTGGTTCTAAGGAAATTGTGCAGTCTAGCGGGACATTTTAAGGAATTTGTACAGTCTAGTTGGACATTTTGTCATGGGACAAGTTTGACATTTTGCTTTTTAGTTAAGGAATTTATGCACTCTTATAGAGATGCTTTCATTCTTGATTGACATTTTGTTAGGTTGGTTTAAGGAATTTGTGCTCTCTTATAAACATGCTTTGAGATGTTTTCATTTTTTATTGACATTTTGCTATGTTGGTTTAAAGAATATGTATGTTTTTATAGAAATGTTTGATTCCAATTTGTTTTTCAAGTTAAAGGTAATATTTTAATTAATTTTAAAAAAAATAGTATTGTTGATTTAAAGTTTTAGTAAGTTTCAAACATTTACCAACAATAATAGTATTTTCAACTTCGATTTAATTAAGTAATTCAAAATCACAATACTATTGAAGTTTTGAAACATGTTGTATAATTTTAGACATCAAACTTTAATACCTCGATTTTCAAGTGGTTTGGTGGCAATTATAAACTCATTAAAGTCAAAACAATATCTTTCATCAATGAACAATACAAGACGAACAACAATAAGATGATGTACATAGTTCTCAACCTTGTCAGTTTAAAAAAATCCATGAAGACACAATCCAGGCAAGTTTTTTCAACTATCCAAATATGTTTCATCATTGTGGTATGCAGTTAGATTATAGCGCTACAATCTCTCTCTCTTTCCCCTTTAGCTATGCTACTCAATTTATGGTTACATGCTACTTCCAAATATGCACATAATGAGTACTTCTTTGTAACATAAATCATAGTTCATAGGTATGCATATCAACAATATTTTGATTGTGAGTGCTCTAATAATGAGCTTGGGCATGTTTACTATGATAGGAATCTCTCTCAATTTTTAGAGAGATTTGTAATCACATATCTTGACACATTGTTCAAACTATATACTGATTTTAGAGAGAGTTGTAATCACATATCTTGACACATTGTTCAAACTATATAATGATTTCTCTATCTATATCTATATATATTTGTATAGCTAAATAAACTTTTGTTTTTCCATTGTAGGGAATTCCGTGAGCACTTCCATGCGTTTTGTAGATAGCACCCAGTGTAAACTTGTTGGCATTGATTATGGCACCTAACCTAGTAGGGACATCAAGTGAGACATGTAATAGAGGGGGTGGGCCTAGGGAATTGACCCTAAGATCTCCTACTTGAGGATCAATGCACTCAACCACTCGAGCTAGGCAATCGGGCTAGCTCAAGAAGCTCTTGTAAACAATAAAACATATATATATATATATATATATATATATATATATATATATATATATATATATATATATATATATATATATAAAATAAATAAAATATAAAATCACAAGAATGATAGGGCATTTATCTTTCACATCTTATGTTTTAAACATGATGGTTTATATTATATTTTTATGTTCTAGTCATATTCCATAGTTAACGAGACCACGGGGGTGGAGCATTGGTAATGAGTAATTGAGTTGAGGAGTTATAAATGGAAGGTCACAAGTTTAAATCCCCGTGGGTACTTACTTACAAAAAAAATAATATATTCCATGGTCGAGGATAATGATCATTAGGTGTAGGGTGAAGTTATACCCTAACTACCCTATTGTATGATCAACATTGTTATCTGACAATCTCCTTGCACATGTCATAGGTTATAGGTGAGCAACACCACACAAAACCTAATTGTAATGTGTACATCGAGTTGACCTACCATTTCGATGCCACCATATTTAAACTCAAAATTGAACATATCCTATGTAACAAATTGAAAACGAATACACAAGCACATGGTATATATTGTAAATTGTAAAACTAACTTTATCCTTTCATATCAAACTAAAACAAAGATGTATGCTTTGTATAAAGAAAACATGGGAGGTATATTCCTGCTAACACTCCACTACTTAAACCACCCTACATTTACTCTTTAACCTACAAGGATTATACTCTAACAATGCGTATGCATTCATGTGATGTTTGTCTCTAACTAAACACATAAATCTTTAAATTCCTAACTAAAACCCTTATATATTTGGCTACATTTTATGTACTTTTGGCACTATGACTTGGCCAAATATTCCTCAACTAGATTGTAGTACATTGAATCTTGCTTTACAAATTTGAACTTGATTTTTGTTAATACCTTTGTAAGTGCATCTGCCACCGTTATTTAAATTGCACATTATTCGATCTATATAATATTCTTCTAAATTTGCTCACAGATGAAATGGTATTGTATCAATGTATGCTTAACTTTCACATGATAATTTGAATCCTTTGTCATGGCTACACAACTTTGATCGTCACACTTCAATACTCTTGGTTGGGTTTGAGTAACTTTGATGTCTTGTAATAATCTTCTCAATGATATTAATTTCTTTGCAACTTGACATGTTGATATGTTCTATGCTTCTATGTTGGCAAGATAAATTATTGATTGTTTCTTACTTGCCCACAAAATTGCACCTTCGTTGAGGATAAAACAATGTCCTCAAGTTGATATCTTATTATCAATGTCCCTTGCCCAATATGCATGACAATAACTTGTAATATTCTTAAATTCTTCTAAAATCCCACTCAATGTAATACTATGCTTAGATATTCCTTGAAGATATTTGAAAACTATTTTTATTGCTACCCAGTGATGTGGTATAGGGTTACTTGAAAATTGGTTCATAATGCCTTTGGCGTGTGCAATATCAGGTCTTCTACAAACGATTGCATACACTAGGCTCTCGACAACATTCAAATATGGGGTTGTACTCATATAACCTGCTTCTTATTGTGCTTTGGGACACTTTTCCAGTAAAGTTTCTTGCCGACTTCAATTGGAGTACTTGTTGATCTTCAATCCCAATTTTTTTGAGAATGCTCCTAATGTACATCTCTTGATTGAGATGGATTTGGTCTTTCTCCCTATCCCTTCAAATATGAATGCCTAGGTAGTGATGAATTTTGTCATAATTGACCATCACAAATTTTCTAGTTAATTGAGGTTGAAAAATGCCCAACATTTCAAGGTCATTATTCATAATGATAGTTCTATCGAAATATAAAATCTAAAATTGCCACTATCTCACCAATATGCTTGACGTAGACATTTGAATATTCAACATCGCAACTCACGTATCCTTCCTTTTTGAGAACCCACCAATACACTCATACCATACTCTCGAGGACTATTTTAGCCCATACAATGCCTTCAAGAACTTACATACCAACTGCTCATTTCCTTCTTGTATGCATCCTTTTGGTTGTTCCATATAAACATCTTCCTCTAAATACCCATTTTGAAATGTTGTTTTTATATCTAGATAATGTACACAAAGATCAAATGCTGCTAAAATTGCTAATGAACTCCAATGGATGTTATCTTAATTATAATGGAGAAGGTGTCACAATAATCGTAACCTACAATTTGGGTGTATCATCTTGCACTAAACGAGCCTTGTAGTGGGCTATTGATTTGTCTAAGCTATGTTAGATTTTCAAGTTACTCCAAAAGTATTTACACTTTGTTTTGGGATGCTTCATGACATTTGGGGTACATGGTGTATGTTTAGCCCTGTTGTATCATGAGATATGCTTTGTGCTAGATACGCACAGTTGAAATAGCTTGCTTACTGAATACTTGACCTTAATTGATTGTTGGCTCAGTGTGTTTACCTTGGGCATTGGAGATATCTTACGTAGATGGTGGACACACTTCATTATGGCTATACAAAGGATTCACTTGGTGGGAAAATACCCAACAAGGGATGTGGAGTAGCATGCATCACGAAGGAAGGAATTACCCTAGATGACATGTGGTAGCTTTGATTCATGTTTGAAGTATTGTAGATGGCTCAGAGACGCTCGAGGCTTCAACAATGTTCTTGTAGGGGGTCATTGACCCAATGGAGTACTTTTCATTGCAGGATATATGGAGATCCTAGAGGCTCAATATGGATTGATGTGGACTTAATTGTGTAGCTACATCACCTTGGAGTCCTTATTTTGCACAACATCATCATTAGAGCATGTTACTTATACTATAGAGTGGATATCTCACATATGTGGCCTACAAGGGCTCATATAGGTTGCTTGCAAGGGCTTGTGCCCACAAAGTATTGTTGGCCACCCTTACCTCTCATATAAATAGAGGAAGGAGATAGTCTTTCATTCATATGACTCATGTGTTAATTATTTCTCACTCTTGTGTAGAGATGTGACATATAAGATGAGCGTGCTTGTCCTCTCTCTCTAGGTCTTCACTTGTACTTGTTTTTCTCTCTCTCTTGGGTCATATGGTTTCTTGGTCTCTTTGTAGTTTCTTGGAGCATCTTGGAGTTTTGGGGTCAGGGTTTTCCCCTTGGAGATTGGAGACTATAGTTATGGGAGAAAACCCCAGGGTGGACTTGTGAACAAGAAGAGAAAAGGAGGACATCTTGCCTTGGAGATAGTGTTGGAGGGCTTATTGCACTTGTTCTTCTTAGTGGAGCTAGGTTTGATGATATGCCTTATCTAATGCATTTTGCATGGTTGGATATTGTAGCCTTGAGAAGAGGCTATGGTATGTACTTCATCATTGAACTTATATATGAAGTTTCCAACAATACATATCTTGTGTCAATTTCAACTTTGATTTTGAGCTACCAGTGTTCATATGTTTATATTTATATCTAATTATGATCTTGCTAATTGGACATAAGTAGAAGGGCAAATTGTTGAGTCATTTGTCATCTAAAGAAGAAGATAAAAGGGCTGATTTTACTACTATAATAGTGTTGATATTTATGTTGTAAAAGTACATTTCCAAATATAAATATTGACTGATAAGTTGCCCCATAAGGACTAAAAACTTTTTATCATCGATTGATGTCTTTTCTTCTTAATTGTCGAGAAGTTGAGGCTTGTTTGAAAGTGAATTACTATACTTAGTCCATTGTTGTTTTGTACTTTAATTTACAATATTACGAGGGTATAAAATTATGGGGTTGATATCTAAGGAACCTTCTAGAAAGAAGGTGAAATTTATGAATTACATTGAAGTGTCATTCTAATGAAATTTCCAACAACTTATACTTTTGTTTGAACAACCACTTACACCCAACTATGATTTTTTTCATAAGTGGTTCAATTTAGCATCCATTTCATGCCTCCAATATGCTACATGGACACTTTCAACTTCTTGAACACCAAGTGGTACATTAACTTCTACACAAAATGCATATGATTATAGTACTCTTTAAGTAGGCTTTTGATTTCTTGTTTGCAACACCCTTGTACATTTCTTAAATGCTATGTGGCTAGAACCTGTATTGGTATTATTGGAGTAGAATCCTCATGCTTATATTCTTCTTCAAATCTTGTATCATAAAAATTTGTTCTTAAATCCTTAACTTTTCCCATCTTTGTTGATTTATGTAAAACTGAATTTTCATAAGTGATGTCTCTTCTTACTAGAATCTCATTTATTATGGGATCATACATTATATATCCCTTTAAATCAAGGTTGTATCTAGTCATTATGCATTTCTTGATCTTGTCATATGGCTTCCCTAGTTATTCATATAGTATGTGTGCATATGCTACGTAACCAAAACCCCTCAAAGCCTTGACAACGACTTATTTCCATGCCATGATTCATAAGGCATTATTGACCAAATTCCCAGAATATCATAAAAATAGAAGGAAAGAGTAACTGAAAATCCCAAAATAGCATAAAAATAGAGGGAAAGAGTAACTCCAATTCCCAAAATAGCATAAAAATAGAAGGAAAGAGTAAATCCAAGCTTGGAGTTACTATTTATGCTATTTTGGGAATTTGGTCCATAACATAAGGTGTATTCCTAGATGCAATGTAGTAGTCGAGAACTTGTGTTGTATATATTTAATCGTAGACTTCACTTCAATCCAAAAAACATTTTATAACCCACTACATTTAAGCATACATATAGTGCTTTGAACACAGATCTTATCCCTTCTTTCTTGAACATGTTCCACTGTGGTTAATGGGGAATGACAAAAAAAATGGGGAATGACAAAAAAATTAAAAGAATTTGAGGTATATTCACCCCCATTATCACATATAGGTCATTTAATAGGTTTTCTCTTGGTAATCTGTAAACTATCGTGGATGTTCCACAAAAACCTTCTTTCACATAAGATCTCAGACTGTTTTGCAATATCTTATTATGGAGTATTTCATTTCATATTACATATTTAATAATGCTAGCTTAGCACACAAAATACTTAAATAAATTGAATTGAAATGAAATAAGTTAAGCAAACAACACATCATCCATGCAAATGAACACAAACTATACCTTGGGAAAACCCATATAGGAAAGTCCTAGCTAGAATGTGAGGTCTATGCTATTGCTATTTTATCCTAGGTTATGAAATACAAGTACAAAGAAAGTGTGTTCACTATGGAGTTGCCATGGACACTATGGACTGTATGGTCGCTACATTATCCTCTACTTCATATGTTCTGCTTTAATATCCCACTCTCAGATGCTCTACTTTACCATGGAACAATAAACAATACAATAAAAATATGACCACTTCTTTTCCTAGTGGTGTAGTGATTAACATCGCTTGATCGCTGTTTAGGGTTAGGGTTGGGATTTTTGCATGCCTCGACTCTTGATTAGCATTAGGGTTTACGTCCCTCTCGAATCTTCTTGAAAGTCCACATGTGTGAACAATGCGAGTTGACATGGCATCCACTTTGTATCATGGGGGTCAACAATATAGGGCAACTTGTGGGAGACACAACTACACATATGAACTTTGATTGAGGTGATCTTTGCATCGTTGGAAAGCTCTCAACATGTAGAACAAAGTCGAGAGGCTGAACTTGGTTAGCAAATTTTTGACCCTGAAACGTTAGTTTAAGGCCTCAAACAGGCTCTAGAAGTTTTTGGACCCCAAATCACCAAAGTAATACCTACCCCTAAAATGGGCCTTACAAGCCAATAACTCAAGTTTTTCCACCCATAAAGTACAAAATAGATGAAATAATACTATGATCCATTTCAAATAAATGAAGTGTCATATGTTAAGTTGCTCCTAAGTCTAAGTACCCATGCTTTGAAATGCAGTAATTTGGGGATGTGGTGATAAAAAACAAATGCTCTTGGTCATTGCTTGAAGTCACGTTAGCTTCCACTCTTCCTTTTCTTTACCTCATCTACCCACATCAACCAATTTTTTGCATTATTTCTTAAAATGCCTTGGAACCCCACAATGAAAGCACTCTCCCTTTTTTTATTCGTGTCTTTACTACTCTTAGAGCATTGTGCTGGAAGGGAAAAAAATTGCTTTCATTCTTCTTCTTTACCTTGCCCTTATATCCGATTGAAAGTAAGGCTGTAGGTGTCTCATCATTTCACCCCACATCCTTCCTTTTGATTTCTTCTTGAAATAATGTTGTTACTACTTTCTACAAGTTGAGATTAGGTTGAGTGCTCGACGCTACTACCAATCTATAATAAGATTCTGGCAAACTCCTAAGAGACATCATTACAATGTCTTCTTTTACAATCATTGATTCACACCTACTACTTGGTTCTCAAGAGACTTAAACTAATTTGTGTTGTCTCATATATTTTGCGATTCTTGAATTTTTATTTGGAAAATCTTCCTTTGTAGAAATAATCTTGTACTATCATCGTTTAATTCATATAACTTAATAAATTGATCCAACATCTTTTGCTACTTTTGCCTCACTTGTATACGAATACACATTATCACTTAAAAATATACAAGGATAAGCTATACCTCCCTTGCTAATCAAATCCACATCCTAGACAAGGTTAGTCTCAACTCGGGCTGCATCCTAAGCAAGGTTAGTCTCAACCCCCTTTAACTATATTGAGCAAGTATGCATCTTCATTTTGAGCTTCCAAAGATTAAATCCAACGCCAGTGTCCAATAAAGCTCTAATACCATGAAACTAAAAACAAAATCTAATCTATGCAATATGGTTAAAAATAAGTATTTAACTATCAGCATAGATCCATTTTAAACCCGGATCTATTATGAACAGAGAGAGATCCAATTTCTCGAGGAGTAATTTTTAAATTGGATCTCTCTTGGTGCTTAGATCCAGGTTTAAGATGGATCTATGTTGATTTTATTTTTTTTAAATTTTATTAGCGGACATGAATTTTTTAAATTACTTTTTGTTTCTGATAAGTTATGAGTGGACATAAATTTTCTTAATTACTTTTTATTATTTTTATAAATGTTACGATCAATCTCCCCATACTTGGATATAGAACACCTCACTATTCTCAATTACATTGAATATAGAACACCTCACTAAAAAAATAATTAAAAGTTTAAACATAAAATACTAATATAATATAATACCTCACTATAGAGCACCTCACTATTCTCACTTACATGACTGCATTAATATAATATTGAATTAATTTTTTTTGATATTTTATGATTATGAGCGTTTCATAGGAAAGGACAGAGACGATGATTACAAGGAAGAAGCCAAAGTGGACTTATTTTCAGTTGCTTTCCATTAACAGCAAAGTTCCATTTGGTGAGTGTCTCCGAGTCATGCGTCGTGTCACTCTTTTTTACATGAAAACAAACAAATCCATGACTTGAATTTTAATTTTATAAACGTAATAAAAATAAAATTCACAAAAAAAATTGGCCCACTCCACCTATCACATGACATGATCTACCTTGAGTACGACGGAGTAATTTTTTTCTGTATTTCTTCAGATTTATGAAATACACGCATCTTCGGATTTTAACCTCATTCAACACCGAGCCGACGCGTTACACCAAACGCACAGCCGCGGATCCCGAGCCTTGGTGTATCTATCTGTGCCGATTCTGAGCCCCCAGCTTCCTTCCCGAACGTCCATTTGCGATCCCGAACCTCCAGAGGAACGTACCGGGCTTGGGAACCCTTCACTTGAAGTGAAATCATTTGGCTGATTCATTCAGATAGGAAGAAGGTGGGGGGACGGGGGAGCACTGCTTCTGGTCATGGCGACTCCCACATGGATAGATTCGCAGAGGTGGAACCGTGGACATCTTGTATGGCCACTTCCTGCTTACTTTCATTAATGGAATGAAGCGTAACCCATCGGTAATAGCGTCGGGCAATTCGGTGGTGTTTTGCGGATCATGGTGACAGGTTTAGCGTATCCTTCGGTTGTGTTGTCCGGGATCCCTCTTTTAACCCGCTTGGCAGGAATTAGCTTCCGAAATGGAGGGTGTAGGAGCCCCAGGAAATTATGGACTGGTTCTTCTTTTGGCGGAAAGTCTGAGAAAATGGGGGTTACCAAGTGTCTGATCCATGGTGTGGGCGGAGGAGGAGGCGGCGGAGGGATTTGGGAAGGAGCGGATGGTAGTGATAATAATCACTTCGCTTTTACCAAGGGCAATTTCAGAACAGTATGGATTATTCTGCTTAGCCTTGGCCCTTTGTTTGTTTTAGATTCAATCATATTTGCAATACTCCCGTTAAGTGAATCAATAAGCACTGGTGGCAGCTGGAATATCAAGGAGTGGAATATATTAGTGTTATATGTTTAGTTGGTAATCTGTTTATACAATTTTTTTTCTGATACTCCCTATATCTATGTAGCAAACTTGCTCCTTTTTCTTTCTTTCGTGACAGGATACTCCCTAGTAACACTGGGTGCCAATCCTGCCCATGTATACATCCTTCTAGATAGATGGAACGTATGCCTCACTCTAGAGAGATCCCTTCAACCGAGAAATTAATATTTATTCCACCAAATTCTCTCATGTCTTTGCACCTGGTCTCAACTGTTGCACCACCTGGTAAATTTACCCATGCATACATCATTCTAGATAGACGGAATGTATACATCACACTAGAGAGATCCCTTCAATGGAGAAATCACTATTTATTCTGTCAAATTCGCTCATGTCTTGCACCTGGTCTCTACTGTTGCGCCACCTGGCACTAACAGCATAAAATGGTCCCATTCCACGGGCAAGATGGCCCATGAGCTGTGAACCATGACTGTGGGGAATTTGACAAGTTCATTTTTTTTTCCTAAATATATGTATTGCATGAAAATGTTATGTCAAAACCATAATCAGTCGTTACTCTTCCATGCAAATTTGGCAAATGGTTCAGCCGTTATGTTATTGCTGACATTTCAGAAAATGGTTTTAAACAAATTCAGCTTTCTTAAAATGGTGAAAAAATAGATTAGGTGATAATTGGCCATAGAGTTCTACCAGGTAGTAGCTTTTATATTTTTAATGTTAATGTGTTGTATCTTATTGAAAGGATATGGGATCAGTGGCATGCAAGAGTTTCAATAGATTTATTTTGGCAGGAAAAAATGGGTTTAGACAAATAGTAGTAGTCAATAGTATGGCCCGAAATTGAAGGCCCGACTGTAATATACGGTGTCCCTAATGCTCTGAAGAGTGATAAACCATATCTAGTAAAGGGAAATCTTTTAAATTCGTTATTAAAAAGATTTCTTTCTTTTATATATAGAAAACCTGAGCAGTAGAATAAATATCCTAAATTATTCTTGACAGGTGGTGTAGTTTCAAGAATGGAATTTTAAATTTCATATTCGAAAACTAGAATTTGAAAATGGACAACTTGAAAACGATTTTACAAATTAAAAACTGTGCTCAGTATTTTCATATATAAACAGTCCTTCAAATGGTCCGTTATCAAATTGCAGGAGATACAAAAAGAGGGGCTGCATAAAGCATTAGGGTAAACACCCTCAGTTCTCAAGATCGTAACTAGAAAAGATTTAATAGGGTAAAAGTTCATACAAGTACATATTTATAAATCAAGGTGCAGGACTGTTCCTTTCCCTTGTAAAATAAAAGGTCTGCCAATGTAAAAACCCGGTCTAAGCTAATTCTGAATAATAATTATGTTACGGTTACTACGAGCATAGCCATGCCGTGGATAGCCTTCAATAATACAGACTTCCATAAAAAGAAATCATGGACATCTGGTAAGTCCATAAGAGTGGTACATACCATGAGTTAACAATCATCAACAATGCACGTTGACATCCCTTCAATTCGAGGAGCAAGTCCATGAGGAGGTTTTTCAGTCTTACCGACCGAGAATGAGCTCCACGATTGAGAGTGTATCTCTCCAATGTACAAGCCATGGAACAATCTGCGAAATCAACAGGCAAGGTGGAGTTAAATAATAAGCTACAACAATAAAATTTAATAACAAATGACAGCTGCGTATACAAGACAAAGGGATTACATCATTACCTGCATTGATAACACTTAAAACTCCCAAACAGTGTTTTGAGCATAGTCAGCTTATAAACCCTCAAATAATGATGTGAGTGTAGCCCACTCTTAAGCCTCCAAACATTTAAATCGATGAAAAGTTCATCTCTTATGTCTTTAAACCATTAATCTAAATCTTCCAGAGAGACGCCGAGGGCTGGAAAAGACCCTCTCTTTCTCTTTACAGGTGCTCTCAAGCCTCGGAAGGCCGAAGCCACAGAGCCAAAAGAAAATTCAACCTCTTCAACCTTGGAGGAAATAATGAAATGGAAAAATCTCGAAACCCTTGAGCTGGGAAAAGGTCGGGCTCGAGTACCAAGCAATTAAGTCGTCAAGGTACAGTATACGTGGAAGGATTTTAGACTTCAATGTTTATGGAAGCCAGCTAAACTCTTAAATGCTACCTTCGTGTGTCCTTCGGGTAATAAGTGTTGTCTGGTTCGAAATTAAGAAACCATATAATATCCCTTACATACCTTAAACCAGTTCACAAAAGTCCTGGAACAATTGTATTATGAAGAGCACGGTAAATTTATTAAATCTAGGAGATTTGGTAACCTTCAAGGAAGTCTGCATTGAATAAGGAAAATGAGTAAGCATGGATGCTTAGTAAGCCTAAAAATCCCCACATGCACATACAACCTCGAATTGAAGGAAAAAAACTTTAAATCAATATTGTTTCTAATTAAATAAAAATAACTTTTCTCCTGTTGAGAAATTGGATTTTAAACATAGTTAATTTTTGCTTGTTTGTTGAGATTAGGGGAACATGACAATATGGTATCAGAGCAGGGTTAAAACACTTGGACCTTAGCTTACAAAGAGACTGATAAAAAATATATGATTACAGATTGTATGACCGGAATGATTGGTGCACGAGATGACTTTGTCGAATCCTAGACAACCCCATTTACCAAATAATTTTGACAATCAACGATCGGTCATAATACATTGTATTCTTTAACACTTAATACTCCAAGGACTTGAGAAGAACACAAGAGAATGTAGTAGGCATTGAGCGAGGAAGACGAATGCAATCAACCAGCAACAATTCCGTAGAATCGTAATAGATAGGCAGTATTTATGGCAGGGGTTTCAAATCAACAGGGCGGTATGGAAGGAGACAGAGAATTTGGTAGATTTGAACGAAAGGAATTCAGAGATGATGGAGACAGTCAGAGCATTAAAGGATGAACTCTTGAATTACCGGGCAGATAATGACAGGTTAATAAGAATGCAAGAAGAGCAGCAACAGTAAATGCAATGCTATTGCAGGATTTGTCAGAACGAAGGAAAAATAAACCCCCTGGACAGAATTCCAGTCATACTAATGCAGAAAACTTTTTGAATAGAGAAGAGCACAACAGAGCTGAAAGCATGGATGAAGGGGAGTAGAGCTGAAGATGCGGAAAATTCTGAAAGGGACAAAGCTCCACCTTCAAAGAAACAAAAAACTACTGACGAAATACAAGGAGAGTTTAAAAAGATTAAGCCCCCTACCTTTAATGGTGAACTAAAGTCGGGACATGAGGCATAAACTTGGTTGTTAGCCATGAAGAATTATTTCTAGTTGTATAATTACTCTAGTAGTTTGAAAGTAAAAATGGCAATCTATATTCTGACTGGCAAGGCAGCCATATGGTGGAAGGACCTAAAGGCAGTTAAGAATATCAAAGTTAACAAGTTTGAGTGGAAACAGTTCAAGAAATGTTTTAAAAGGAAATATATGTAAGAACAGTTTTATGATTAGAAAGCAAAGGAGTTCTTTGAACTAAAACTAGGACAGATGTTGATGGAAGTGTTTGTCACCAGGTTCATGGAGATGCTGCGCTATGTGCCGTATATCATAAGTGAGAAGGCAAGAATTCAAAGGTTTTAAAGTTGTTTACCGCTAGAATATAAGGATAAAATTGAACTTATGGAGCCTAAGACCTTGGAGGAGGCCATGAGAAAGGCAGAATGTTGCTATAATCAAATGAAGCAGCAGTTAGAGCAACCGAAAATATGGAGAAATAGAATGAGAGAGAAAGCTCAGCAGCGACAAAAGGGAAATAAACTGCTCACTAATAAGAATCAAATGGGAGGGTATCGAGGAAATAATTTTAAAGGGTTCAATAATCAGAGAAGTTTTGTGACGTCGAACAACTATAAGTCTAGTGATCAAGGAAATGCATGTGGGCAAAGCAGAGCAAAACCAACAGACCAAACAGGAAAAAAATGGCAGTGGATATGCAAGGTGGAGTCGAGTGTTGGGGATGTAAAGGGCCAGATTATTTCAGAGATTGCCCACATAAGGAAGGAAACACCAAGGCATTATACAACATTCAAGAGGATACAACAATCGGCAATATAGCCAAAATGCCGCGGATTATTGCTGCACTCGATAATCGACAAGTTGATTACCAACCGACTATGGTTGAGGTAGAAGGTAAAATTCAAAACTGTTCTGTAACTGTGCTAATTGATCCTAGATCTAGTTTAAGTTACGTGTCTCCTAGTACAACTGAAAAATGTAAACTAACAAAGTTAAACATAAGAAATCTTGGCTAGTACAATTGGCCATAGGAACAAAACGCAAGGTGACAGAGTTAGTAGAAGGTTGCAGCCTAAAAATGAATTTAATGGAGACACAAATAAATATGAATATACTACCCTTGGGCTCTTACGATGTTTTAATTGGCATGGACTGGTTGGAAAAACATAAAGTGATACTAAACTGTAAAGATAAAACTTTCACCTGCATGGATGACAAGGAAAATCCCAACACTGCCATCGGTATTCCGAGAAAGTGTGCAGCACAACAAATTTCTGCGATACAATTGAAGAAGAATGCACGGAAGGGCTGTAAATTATTTGCAGCTCAGATACTGGATGTCTTAGAGGAACCTAAGAAGTCTTTGGAGGGCTTACCAGTCCTTAAAGAATTTAGGGATGTATTTCCGGAAGAACTTCCGAGATTGCTGCCAAAAAGAGATATAGATTTTTCAATTAACTTGATTCCAGGTTCTACTCTTGTTTCGAAGGCACCTTTTAGAATGAGTGTGCCGGAATTTACAGAACTAAAAATGCAGCTCCATGACCTTCTAGATAAAAGCTATATCAGGCCTAGCGTGTCACCTTGGGGGGCACCTGTTATTTTTGTTAAGAAAAAGGATGGCACATTCAGGTTATGCATTGACTATAGACAGTTGAACAAGATGACTATTCAAAACAAATATCCCTTACCTCGAATTGATGTGTTGGAATTAACAGAACTAAAAATGCAGCTCCATGATCTTCTAGATAAAAGATATATCAGGCCTAGCATGTCACCTTGGGGGGAACCTGTTATTTTTGTTAAGAAAAAGGATGGCACATTCAGGTTATGCATTGACTATAGACAGTTGAACAAGATGACTGTTAAAAACAAATACCCTTTACCTCGAATTGATGATCTATTTGATCAAGTACGAGGGGCCAAAGTATTTTCTAAAATAGATTTAAGATTAGGTTATCACCAGGTAAGAATCAAAGATGAAGATATCCATAAAACAACCTTCCGTACTAGGTATGGGCATTATGAGTTCGTGGTGGTACCTTTTGGCCTAACTAATGAACCAACGGTGTTCATGTGTTTAATGAATAGTGTGTTCCATAAATATTTGGATAAATTTGTATTAATCTTCATTGATGATATATTGATTTATTCACAAAATGAAGAGGAACATGAGCACCAATCTGAGGATAGTCTTACAAACCTTAAGGGAAAACCAACTTTATGCAAAATTTAGTAAATGTGATTTTTTCCATGTTAAGGTGCAATACTTGGGACATATTATTTCGGCTGAGGGGGTATCAGTAGACCCCGATAAGGTAAAAGCAATAAATGAATGGCCGACACCAAAAGATGTGAAAGAAGTTAGATCGTTCATGGGTTTGGCAGGGTATTACAGAAGGTTTATTAAGGATTTTTAGAAATTAGCTCATCCTATCACTTCCTTACAAAAGAAAGGAATAAAATTTAGTTGGACTCAAAATTGTGAACTTAGCTTTCAAAGGCCGAAGCATGCACTAACAACGACACCGATATTAAAAATTGCCGATCCTCATCAAGATTTTGTAGTATGTACAGATGCCTGCAAGGAAGGGGTAGGAGGTGTATTGTCCCAAGAAGGCCATGTGATAAGTTACGAATCAAGGAAGTTAAAAACACACGAGCTTAATTATGCCACTCATGATTTGGAGCTGGTAGCAATTATTCATGCCTTGAAAATGTGGTGTCATTATTTAATTGGCAGGAAATTCCTCTTACTCACTGATAATATTGGGCTGAAATATTTATTTGAACATCCAAACCTTAATGCAAGACAGGCTAGATGGTTAGCCTTTTTGAGTGAGTATGAATTTGAAATTAAACACATTAAAGGAAAGGAAAATAAGGTAGCGGATGCTTTAAGCAGGAAAATTCACACCTTGAATTCAATTACAGTGAGTAAACAACAATCTGATTTTAAAGAAAAACTCAAATCAACCTTACATAGTGACAGTTTTTATAAAGAAATTGCAACAGAACTTCATTCTAAATTTGTTGGACAGCAACTTAAAATTTTTAGCATTAATGAAGAGGGATTTCTAATGTTTAAAAACATATATTATTTCCCAACGAAACAGATTTAAAGATTCTAATTTTGGATGAGATGCATAAAAGACCCTATTCGGGTCATCCCGGATATCAAAAAATGGTGACAGCAACAAAAAAATTATATTACTGGCCAGGGATGCAGAATGAAATTGCCGAGTACTTTGCACGATGCCTCAAATGTCAACAAGTCAAGGCAGAGCATCAACACCCTGGTGGTTTACTACAACCGCTACCCATTCCTAAGTGGAAATGTGAGAATTTCTATGGACTTTATAACAGGCTTGCCAAGAACTCAAAAACATGATGCAATAATGGTGGTAGTGGATAAGGTGATTAAAGCAACTCACTTTATACCCATAAAATCAACTTATAAGGCCGTCAATATAGCAGAAATATTTATCAAGGAAGTATTCCGACTTCACGGTATACCAAAGGCCATCATATCGGATAGGGACACTAAATTCACCTCTAATTTCTGGAAAGGGTTATTTGTTGCTTTGGGGACACAATTAAATTTCAACACTGCTTATCATCTCCAAACAGACAGACAGACAGAGAGAATAAATCAAATTGTTGAGGACATGCTTCGCATGTATGTAATGTGTAAGCCGACAAGGTGGGAGAACTACATACATTTGGTGGAATTTGCATACAATAATAATTATCAATCTTCAGCTAAGATGATTCCTTTTGAAGTCTTGTATGGTCGTAAATGCAATACACCTATCAGTTGGGATGAACCCACCAACAGGATTATGCTTGGACCCGAAATGGTAAAAGAAATGGAAGATATCGTAACAGCTGTAAGACAAAACTTAAAAGAAGCGCAAGATCGTCAAAAAAGTTATGCAGATTTAAAAAGAACACCTAAGGAGTTTCAGGCTGGAGATCATGTATATTTGAAAGTGAGACCCAAAAGAAGCTCACTCAAATTGGGTAACTGTGCAAAGTTAGCCCCCAGGTTTTGTGGGCCGTTCCAAATATTGGCTCGTGTTGGTCCTTAGGCATACCAATTGGCACTACCAGCTACTATTAGAGTTCATAATGTGTTTCATGTTTCTTTACTTAAAAAATATGTTCATGACCCTAGACATATAATTGTTTGGAATGTGGTACACTTGGAACCCGAAGGGGACTCTCAGTCCGACCCTATATGCATATTGGACAGGGGAGAGACTCAGCGAAGAAGCAGAACCATTGCACAAGTAAAAGTGCAATGGAAACATTTTGAACCCGAAGAAGCAACTTGGGAGATGGAGGATGCTATGAGAAAAGCATATCCCCATCTGTTTCAAAACTGAAATTGCGCCGAGGACAGCTTGTTTTAAAGGGGGGGGGGAATGCAATACCCCAAATTTCCCATTTTGTTATGTAATAAGGATAAACAAGTATCCATCTAGAAGTAGGAAGACTGGAAACATGTTGTATTAAGATATGTTCAAGTTTCAGTATATTATCTTAAATTTTATTAACTCGACATTGGAAGAGTATTTGAACGGGATTCCACTAGGGTGACAAACAAACAAAAAAATATAATAATAAACAAGAAGTGATAATTTATTATTTAATAAAAACATAAGAAAATGAAAGCCTAACTAACATGTAACTGAATCCAACTGATTCAAGAAAGAAAACATTTAAAAGAAAAGGAAAAAATGAACAACGGGAGTTGCTCATACCATTACGAAGTACTGAGAGGTAATGAAGACCGCATTCAATTTTGATTCCAGTACTAAGGGTACTGAGAGGCATGGTATGATGCTGATTAAACTGTGAGATGTGCAGTAAACTAGTTTTGTGAGTTTTGAGAGGCACAGGTTGTGCCGGCTAACTACAGCAGGTGTACAGTTAGGAGAATTTTCAGATTAAGAAAGGAATACTTAAACAAAAGAACATTATTGTCCTCTAGTGGAATCCTATAGTGCTCGGGGGTGAACTTGCAAGAAATAGGGAATTATTTCTTGCGTTCTGCGGTTGGGAGGCTCCTTGTCGAGTTAATGAGCAAGTTGGACCTATAATAGAGTTAACAGATAAGAGCTCTGCACTAATATTTGTTTATTGGTTTTAAGTTTTAACAGTTTGTATATATATATTAGAGTTTTGGTTAAATGTGAACCGTTTTCTTAAGTTATTTAATGATTTTAAACAATACTTGCTTGATGAGAACTATGGTGAAATATTATGTTATTCATATAGATATACATACAATGGTGTTAATAAACGTTGGGAAGAACATAGGATCGGTTATTAAACTGATAAATTATCCGAGATAGTGGAATAATTCTTGGTTAGTATCTAATGATGATGCAAATCTGATACAGGAGTGTAATCTTTGAAATTGGTGAACTTATTTATGTGGTTAAGTGGATTTTTGTTTAAAAAAATGCTTTTGCTTTGGGATGATTACAAGTGGTTGCAAGACTGATTTAAAAAAAAAATGATATAGTACGTAGGAACCTGCCAACATCCCTCTATCAAACCTAATACTCTATTTAGGAGTTAAACACTTCGATTTTCTATCCTTGTAGATCATACTTCTCTAGGATTTCACCTAATGGCCCGAAACTGAAGGCCCGACTGTAACATACAGTGTCCCTAATTCTCTGAAGAGGGATAAACCGTATCTAGTAAAGGGAAATATTTAAATTCGTTATTAAAAAGCTTTCTTTCTTTTATATATAGAAAACCTGAGCAGTAGAATAAATATCCTAAATTAACACTGACAGGTGGTGTAGTTTCAAGTATGGAATTTTAAATTTCGTATTCGAAAACTAGAATTTGAAAATGGACAACTTGAAAACGATTTTACAAATTAAAAACTGTGCTCAGTATTTTGAAATTTTCACATATAAACAATCCTTCGAATGGCCTGTTATCAAATTGCAGGAGATACAAAAGGAGGGGCTGCATAAAGCATTAGGGTAAACACCTTCAATTCTCAAGATTGTAACTAGAAAAGATTTAATAGGGTAAAAGTTCATACAAGTACATATTTATAAATGAAGGTGCAGGACTTTTCCTTTCCCTTGTAAAATAAAAGGTCTGCCAATGCAAAAACCCAGTCTAAGCTAATTCTGAATAATAATTATGTTATGGTTACTATGGGCATAGCCACGCTGTGGATAGCCTTCAATAATACAGACTTTGATAAAAAGAAATCATGGACATCTGGTAAGTCCATAAGAGTGGTACATACCACGAGTTAACAATCATCAACAATGCACGTTGACATCCCTTCAATTCGAGGAGCAAATCCATGAGGAGGTTTTTCGGGCTTACCGACTGAGAATGAGCTCCACGATTGACAGTGTATCTCTCCAATGTACAAGCCATGGAACAATCTACGAAATCAACAGGCAAGGTGGAGTTAAATAATTAGCTACAACAATAAAATTTAATAACAAATGACAACTGCATATACAAGACAAAGGAATTACATCATTACCTGCATTGATAACACTTACAACTCTTGAACAGTGCTGTGAGCGTGGTCTGCTCATAAACCCTCAAATAATGCTGTGAGCGTAGCCCACTCTTAAGCCTTCGAACATTTAAATCGATGAAAAGTTCATCTCTTAAGTCTTAAACCATTAATCTAAATCTTCCACCGAGAAGCCGAGGGCTGGAAAAGACCCACTCTTTCTCTTTACAGGTGCTCTCAAGCCTTGGAAGGCCAAAGCCACAGATCCAAAAGAAACTTCAACCTCTTCAACCCTGGAAGAAATAATGAAATGGAAAAATCTCGAAACCCTTGAGCTGGGAAAAGGCCGGGCTCGAGTACCAAGCAATTAAGTCGTCAAGGTACAGTATACGTGGAAGGATTTTAGACTTCAATGTTTATGGAAGCCAGCTAAACTCTTAAATGCTACCTTCGTGTGTCCTTCGGGTAATAAGTGTTGTCTGGTTCGAAATTAAGAAACCATATAATATCCCTTACATACCTTAAACCAGTTCACAAAAGTCCTGGAACAATTGTATTATGAAGAGCACGGTAAATTTATTAAATCTAGGAGATTTGGTAACCTTCAAGGAAGTCTGCATTGAATAAGGAAAATGAGTAAGCATGGATGCTTAGTAAGCCTAAAAATCCCCACATGCACATACAACCTCGAATTGAAGGCAGAAAACTTTAAATCAATATTGTTTCTAATTAAATAAAAATTACTTTACTCTTGTTGAGAAATTAGATTTTAAACATAGTTAATTTCTTTTTTTCGTTGAGATTAGGGGAACATGACAGATGAACAAGAGCAATACCAAAAAGGATTAGACCTCTGAGTTGTCGCATTTCCTAGTTTGTTGACATGGAGGTTTTGCTGCTTGTAATGATATTGCTGAAAAGACAATAGTTAAATTACTAGAAACCCAAATCAAAATCCATCATACACAACCCATATTTTAGCTGCAACTTGTATAGATTCAGATTTAGATTCAGAATAATACAAAAAATATGGATGGGATGAATGATCATATTGTCCAATCATCAATGTCCATTGTCAAAACCAATGTTACAAATATCGGCGCGGCGACAAAATTGGCAGGGTCCAGGAAACATCGTCTCGGGATATCTCGGCAAAACATCGGCAAACTTAAAAAACACAAAAATATTCATTTTTTTTCAATTTTTTAAATATCTAAAGCAACAATAACATCAAATAAACACATGGCCACATGAATATGGAAAGAAAACTGATATATAAGATATATAAGATGTCTAGAGATATATCACACATCAAAATGGATCGTGTCCCAGTCCTACTCCTGAATAGTGAATACTGAATGTCTGAATCATACAAAATATAAGTTATAACTTATAACAAATGTATCTCATGATCATCATCATGACTCATGAGTCATCTACATTGAAATAAAGTAAATAAACTATCGATTCCCTCTACCCCTTTTACGGGAAAAGGTAATCGTTGTGGAAACGACCCTTGCCCTTCCTCTAGGACTAGGTGCCCTCGAGGCTTGTGAGCCTCGTACTGGTATTTGATGTCCTCTAGAAGAAGACCCTGCAAAATGATGTCCTCTAGAACCTGAAGGTGGCTGAAACTGGTGTCCTGAAGAAGAAGAAGGAGCTCGAGGAGGTAGTCCTACAACTACTCCTCTTCTAGTAGCAGTGCTACTATCGGGTCTATCTCCCTCTAACCTTGCCTATGGCTCTGTGTCTAACTGTGGCACACTCCCAGACTCAGTGTGAAACTCCTCTGGAACTGGATCACCCTCATATGGAGCCTCTGTAACATCATCATGATCACGATCATGATCATCCGCTAGCCAATCGGGGGCTACCTCCATAACAGGCTCCTCACACTCCGTTCTCCAAGTTGCAGTGGTGTCGATCTCATCTAATGAAATGGCCTTTGCATCAAATTTTCTCTGAAATTGCTTCACCCACAACCTGAGATTGTAGTGGACGTAGACCAAATCATTAAGGCGCGGAGTATCCAACCTGTAGGAGGATCGTAGAATTAGATATTTAATTTATAAAGTTAATAATTTCAATTTGTAATGCATAAATTAGAAGGCAAAGGGGCATAATGATAAATGATACAATTATAAACTAGAATTCAATAACTTGTTGCACTTTTTGGAGTGTACTTTTTCAAATACACTCCAGTTGCGCTCGCAACCGGAAGAGCTACATGTCTGGTTGAGCACTCGAATGGCAAGCTTCTGTAGAATAGGTACGCAACCACCATAGTTTTCCCACCAGGTATCTACAACGAATTAAAGAAACATAAGAAAAACAATTTAATTTAAAAAAAATAATTAGAAAAAGAAAACGAACTTTGAAACAAGGTGAAGCTTACTTGGCATCAGGTTGGTCCTGTCATGTACTGTCAAATCAAACCCAAGTAATCCTGTGGCTCTCTTATACACTTCCAATTCTTGGGAAAGCTCTGCACGATCATCTGCAGACGGCACCATCCTATGGACACACTCGTAGAATCCAGCCATGACCTCTCCATCAAATCTAAAGCCACAAGAGTAACCAAACGATGGAGTGTGTTGTTCCATCGCGCATCAATCAACCCCCATATAATTTGTTGTCTCTCCTGCCCCCGATCTCCCTTGTCCTCGTAATAGGCACGAATGGACTCTTTGGCCCTATCCATGGCCTCATATAGGTAGCCCATTACCAAAGGTTCAGTGATGGCACAAACCTTATCTCCATCAACCAAGCGAAAAACCCTTACCAAAGGTTCAGTGATGGCACAAACCTCCCTCATGTCATCCCAAAAGCTTTGATGGAATGTAACTAGCCTGAATATGGCTTGCCCCTCTGGTCTAGTGCTAAATAATAAAGCACGCCACTCAAGTGAAAGGAACATCTGCAACAAGTCCCACATAGAACCCAAGAGGGACTGGGGAGAAGTAAAGCTAGTGGCAAAGTGTGTGATGGCAGGACGCACCAACTCTTTGTCACCTGTGAAAGTTCTCATCAAGCTAAGCACCGCTGCGTGATTGTATATGAATTTTGTGATGCCCCGTGCTGAAGTAATGGTATCCATGATCCAATCAATGTTGGCTAAATCCTCTAACATCAAATCAAGGCAATGGGCCGCACAAGGAGTCCAGAATAGTGAAGGATACATGGCCATAAGCATCCTACCAGCAGACACATAGTTCGCAGCATTGTCCGTTATGACTTGGACAACATGCTACAGGCCAATCTCTTGGATGAAGTCATCCAACAAGCTACATAGTAAACCCGCATCTTTGACATGTGCAGATGCATCCACGGATTTCATAAACATAATGCCCCTGGGACAATGAACCAAGAAGTTGAGAAGGGTCCCCTACCCTTCATATCAGTCCAACCGTCTAACATCACTGTGCATCCTGTTAACTCCCATGATTTTCGAAGATCCTCCAACCTGTGAGTGCAATCGGCCTTTTCATCTTGGAGGATGGGCCTTCTCATTTCCTCATAAGTGGGGGGCTTATACCCCGACCCAACAATAGCAGCTGCCTCAAACATGGACACATAAAATGGGTTATTGGCAAAGTTAAATGGAATATCACTCCATAGCAAGCATCGACCCGCAAGTCTATCTGCTTCTTTTTTCTCCTTTCCTTTCATCATGGACCTTACAGAAGGTTGTCCACCAGCTGTGCATCTCGAGATAAAGAAACCTAATGGTGATGCAGTCGAAGGTGAATGCATTGTGGACTGCTGTGTGGAGAAGGTTTCCGGACTCGTCCCACTAGCACCCACTCCAAATGTGGACCTGGATCTTGAGGCAATTTGATGTCTCACAGCCTCCTTGTATTGTTTCTTTTGCTTAGTTCTCTCAATTGCTTTTTTGGCCTTGTCAATGTGATCCTCGCTTGCTGCAGTGCAAGGAATCACATCATGCCCCAGCATTTGTGCAATGTGATATTTCAGCCTGCTTATCCCACCTGTCATTCTTTTCCCACAAAGATTGCAAGTGAGAGTTTGTCGATTTTCTGGATCAACAGCTGTGCCATATTCCCAAAATGGATCCAAACCTTTCGACATCTTGTATATGGAAAAAATGAAGTTTCAAGCAAACCTAGGGCAATAAAAAAGAAAAAAATTAGCATGCTGCTGCATATGTGATTGATGGAATATATATTTTTTAAAACAACAAAATTACAAATAACAAATAACAACAAAAAAGTAAAAACAACAAATAACAACAAATAACAACAAATACTAATAGAAATTGGAAAATTTCTGTTAGGTTTTCCAAAGACCTAGGGCAAGAAAATTCAAAAAACGTTTTTTGGCAAACATAACTGCTGCAAATCACATTAAGATGGAAAATTTTTTTGTTTAAGAGCCTTTAGAAAACATTAATGAGGATGGAGAGATCATGCCAATGCAAACCAGCATGAACCTACTTGGAAAAATGAGAAATAAATGGGCAATTTGTTTTACTGTTATACACCTTCAGCTGGAAAAAACCCCAAATGCAAAGCTCCAATCTTCAAATCCAGTGGTTGATGCGCGAGCTAAATGATGTCTAATCTCCTCCTAGGGCAAAATAAAACCGAACTTTAGCTCCTTGGCTCTCCTCTCCAGCGCTGCAGCGTGCAAATGAGCCCGAACAGAGGAGTCCCGCGGCCTTTTAAGCAATTGAAAACCGAACTTTTTCACCCTGTCAAAAAATCGCGAGTCGATCCGATTTTTCGGGCAAAAATCGGCCTGATTTTTCCTTGAAAAATCGGGGCCTACAAAAAATCGTGATTTTTCGGTGTAGCGCGAGAAATCGGCCGATTTTTGTAACTTTGGTCAAAACTGATGATACATGCCCGGAACATCTTTAAAATATGCTTGGGACATCTCTAAAATCTACTTGGAATGTCTCCAAAATCTGCCCAGAAGTCCTCGAAATCTATTAGGGACGTTGTGGGTACGGCCAGCGAGTCCCCATGTCCCCCATGAAGTCCCTGATAGATTGGGGAAGTTTCCTAGGGGTCCCCAAGTCCCCAGAACGCGGGGATGGCACTATGGCAGGTACGGGGCTTTTTTTAGGGTGACAGGTCCCCGTGCAACATAGATTTTTTCGCAGAGATATTTGCAGTTAGCAGTCCCTTAGGATGAACATGTTAACAACAGGGATGTGAGACTTCTGAAAACCTTAACATATCCGTTACCATTGTGCAATCTGAACGTTGTGCAGAAATTTACAAAAACATGATGACTAAAGTCTGGAAAACGCACACGTTTAATAAATCTAGCCCTTTAATTTGGCAACTAAGAAAACCAGAGAATTTGTTAAAGAAGGAATAAAATAAATAACCGCACTGTGACTGAATATGTAGTAATTTTGAATTCACAAATGCCTTGAAAATTGCAAATTTTGTAGTATGAGAGCATATACTAATTTTTATCTATTTTCTGCATCGCTAGTTTTCCCAATGCTCATTGTTTGTTACCTATAGGATTCTTGTTTTTACAGCTGCGGAAAATGGCAGCTGAATTTCTGTGTATCAAAAATTATATAAG
This sequence comes from Larix kaempferi, assembly GCA_027924585.1. Lineage (NCBI taxonomy): Eukaryota > Viridiplantae > Streptophyta > Pinopsida > Pinales > Pinaceae > Larix > Larix kaempferi. Next base: position 22,832,828 of record BSBM01000858.1, read on the forward strand.
CTGGGACTTTGATTCGGTTGAATACCAAATTTTGTGATCACAACAAAACCACAAGAATTGAAGTTGAAATTAACAAAAGGTCATGCCTATGGTGAAGTCATTGTTAGAAAAAATTAACTTTAGGGCTCATAAACATGAATATGAAGTTTGGAGGGTTGTAGAGGTGAAACGAGAATGCAAGATAAACACACGGGCAGTTCAGTTACAAGGTACGTTTGCATTGTTTTAAAACAAGAGCCAGATTGACCATCACAGCCCACTGTTTCCCATAGAACGCAGCTGTTGCTTTATGCACATATTCAAAAGCTAAAATAATTTGTGGAACATCAAATTGACTGTTTTTACAAAATAATATCAAGAGTCTATAAATATATGTGCATACACTTTTACATTATAGACTGGTAATTATTAACCTATTGTGCAATCTCCTGTCTACCTGCATGCTTAAAAGTTAAATCCCTCGGGTTTTCTCTTCTTGCATGTGAGTTTTTGCATTGCTGTTTATTAATATCAATTTGTATCAGAATCTTAAGATTAGGGCCTCTTTAGTGTTCTGCAATTTCAATCTCCTTGGGGTGTTTCTTGCCCAAAATTCCCCTCGGGCTTTAAACTCCAAGCGATTCGAGCAATTTGTAGGTGCGTTTACACCATCAATTCTTGTCTTTAGGCCATTGAGATGCAGAGAATTTATTTTTGCTCAGGCTGCCCCCTCGATTTTGTTTTTCTTCAGTCTATTTTGATAAATTTTTCTGTATTCAACACCTTCAATTCTTGTCTTTAGGCCATCAAGATGCACTGATGCAGGGAACTTATTTTTGCTTGGGCTGTGTCCTTCCCATTTTGCTTTTCTGCAATCTATTTGTGTAAGTTTTCTATAGTTGCAGTTCTTGTTCACGACTTTCTGAGTTATTGGCCCTTTTAAGTTTTCAGCCTGTTCCACTGTTTTTTCTGTCCGTTCTGCTGGTTTTTTGTCCATTCCATCAATTAAACCTGCAGTTGTGTTTTTTGGTGCTTGGGCTCATTTTATGCATGTAAACTGTGAGTTATTATTTATGGCTGGAAAGTGGCTTAAAATTTCCATTCAGACTTGCACTATGGCTCTGCACAAATCTTCCAGACTTTGTTGGCTCCCAGGTCCCTAGCATTACTCAACACCTGGTAGATCAGTAGTGGTGGAACCAACTCTTCATGGAAGCCCTTGCATAACAACAACAAGAGGTTTCAGTCCAAAATGATGGAAGACCTGATAGTCATGTTCCAGACCCTGTTAAGCTCTTTACACCCCTTTTGACATTTTTCTGCCCTCCCTCTTGTAGCAATGTCCACATCTCACCATCATACTTTAACATCTTCCATCTGCCCGACTATCCTCTTGCAGACACTAGCTTGCATGAAGAATATGATAAGCCAAGGCACCTACATTGAACTGCATTCCTGTGCCTACTATTTTCTATGACAGACTTCATTACCAATTTTTCAAGTTTCCCAAACAACTGAGATGCCTACTCACATATGATATGGGCACAGAACAACAATCCAAATACTCACATAGAAAAATAGAAAACCCAAGAGAGGGAGCAAGATTGCAAGTAGAAAGGAGATTGCCACAATGTACACATCAATTGTATACTCATTCGTATTATTTATATATAAGATTACAAAGTTATGGGAAAGTGATCAAGTGTCACCAAGTCTCTAATAAAATAGGTGACTGATCAATTTGGATCAAGTCACCCAAAAGTGTGAATGACAAAGTATGGAAGTACAGAATAGATAATGTACAAGTGTACCGAAGTACAATTATAATGCAAGTTCATTAGACTAAGTGTCTTCAGGCATATGGGTTCTTGACTACATGCAGTGGAATGTTGGATTGATGTATCTCATCAAACACATATAGGTCCCTTGATGGTTTTGTGATAGACAATGACACACCCTTATGCCCCACCATATATAAACTTTATTCGTCAATATCTTTGTGTAAATTTTCCAAACCCTAGTTGATTGCTGTCCTTATGTTCTCTACTAAACACAATTGTTATTTAATTGCAGAAATTAAATTCTTTCACATAGCAGTAATCACACATATGGCTGGAAAGTAAACAACGGAAGCATAAGCACAATATACAGATAATTGAATCCTTCAAATCAGCTTTTAATTAGCAATTCAAACCTTACAAGGATACCTCCACAACTGTCAAACCAATGGCTGTACTACACACCCAAACAAAACAGATCTGCACAGTTACCGAGGAAGAATTTGCCTGACGAAAAAGAAAAACAGCTTGCTGTACGGTGCCTGCTGTATGGCTTGTCTGTATGTCTTTACAGATCTGTATGTACAGAATCTGTACGACTATACAGAGTCCGCTGTATGACCTGCTCACTACTTGCTGCATGTTTTTTGACTTTGGCTCCTCCCCAATACTCAACTCTACTCTACAAATGAATAAGATCACCTCTGGAAAACTTGTCTTTGAGTGAAATGAATGTGTTTCTTAACCCTCTATCTTGACCTGTCTTTACTTGAGCTGAAACCCTAATCTAGCGAAAACCTAATCTGACAGCGAGATGTACGGTTGAGATCAATCTAAATCAGTAGTGTATAAAAAAATACATTTTATTAGACTCAACAATTAAATATAAGATTTTCATTTTATTCCTAAAGTGAATTACAAAATAGATTTGACTTGGAACTACTTCCGGCATGTTTGACATTAAACCTGTTTAAAGTTCTTGTCCGAGCTACAATCTTCAACACTCCTTAGCAAGGAAGATATTCTGCACCAATCCAAGCTCGTCTCTAAATGCATAAAACTTCCCTTTTGCTAAGGGCTTGGTCAGAATATCAACAACCTATTGATCTATGGGTACATACTGGAGTTTTACCTTCTGAATCTTGTCTCGAATGAAGTGATATTTGATCTCAATGTGCTTGGACTTGTCGTGAAACACTAGATTCTTAGAGAGCTTGATACAACTCTGATTATAAGAGTAAATCACCATGGATCCAACTCCTAATCAAGTAATCTTGCAAGCAACTTGCGAAGCTAGATGGCTTCACAACTAGCAGTACTAGCTGCCATATACTCTGCTTTTGCTGAGCTGAGTGCCACAAAAGTCTGTTTCTGACAGAACCAGGATATCATTGTCGGTCCCAAGCAAAAGCAACACCTTGAGGTGCTCTTTTTGTCTGATGCACTGCTTTCCCAATCCAAGTCTGTATATCCCTGCAACTTCACCTCACTGTCTCCAAGATATCTCAGCCCATACTCCGCTGCGCCTCTCAAGTATCTAAACACATGTTTTACTGCTACCCATTGCTCTTGCCTCAGCTCCACCATGAATTGACTCAAAGTGTTCATTGGAAAACATATATCTGGCCTAGTGTTGGCCAATTACATCAAAGAACCTATCAGCCACCTGTACAATGTGGGATCTGTTAAATTTTGGTTAGGGTTAGGGTTTGATGCAGATAAATCAAATTTTCACATACTTTAATGCAAAATTAAATGCAACAACTAGAATTGTACAGCAGTAACTAAGCAGTATAATTTAAAACATAAGTTTCATCTCTTTCAACTTTAACACTACCGAGTGGGTCCCTGTGTTAAAGTGAAATCTTCAGTAACATGTAATCACCAGCTGTAGTATAACTAATAAAGTACTAACGATAACAATTACATGAATCGAAGAGCAGGTTAGAATACTTACCTGGAGTGTGGGACCCTTCCTAATTTATACTCAGAAGAAATTACTTTCGGAACAGACTGTGCTTCTCATAGGCCAGTCAATCACTAGGAACAAGCTGACCCTTACTAGAGGGTAAGTACAAACTAGAGAGAGAGATGAGAGGTTGTAGACAACAGTAGTAATAGTCAATGACAGTCAGAAACACAGTGGCAGTCTCAATCAAGACTCAAGACAATAGAGGTCAACAAGGTCACAAGAGATATGATCTCAACAAAGTCTCAGCACAAGAGATCTGAACTCAGGCAACTCTCAGCACACCATATCTGATCACAGGTGACCAAAGACAGTCTCAAACAAATAGATCTGACCACAAATAAAACTCAGCATAAAAGATCTGAACCAATGGTAAGTCTTAGCACATAGGTCTGTCCACAAACAAGGCTCAGTACAAAGATCCGACTCACAGAGGTCATGGCCTTAACAATTTTGTATTCAGTAGCTAGATCAGACCCACACAAGGTCATGACCTTCACACAGTAGACAATATAAGATCTACAGTGCACATGACCTCCATAAGTGTGCACACAGCAGGCAGAACGGATCTCAGCAGATCACACACAGGTAGATCAAACCAGAGAGGGCTCACGACCTCCACCAAGGAACTATCAGCAGGCAGATCGAGGTTCAAGAAGGGTCATGGCCAGGTCTCAAACTCAGCACAAGGTCACGACCTCCTTAACGATCATGCATGTAGCAGATCGGGCCTCAACAACACTTTAACAGTCAGACCAGAACTCAACAAAATCTCAATCACTCAGATAGATATCAGATCAGACTTCAATAGGGGTTTCAACAGTAGATTAGACCCTAACAGGGGTTTTAACAGTAGATTATACCTCCACAACAGCAGATCGGACTCTCACAGAGATTTTAACAGCAGATCGGACCCCATTCAGATTTCAAACAAACCTGGCGGCTCAGACACAGATGGCAACAACAAACCCTATCAGCATAAGGACCTTGATGTCACCCTTAACCAGTTAAACAGATCAGATCTGATTTGTATGTGAATGAAGGTAAACTCCAGCAGGTTGACAGTCCAAACAAGTGAATAAACAACAACCTAAAAACCCTTAAACTCTCTTGATGTCAAGCAGGAAAAAATCAGTGCCGAGATGTGAGAGGATCAGATAATATCAAATGAGGAGGTTAGACTTCAATATATAGAAACTTAAAACTTCTATAAATATCATAAATAAATTCTTTAATTAAGTTAGGGTTCCATAAATTAGGGTGGGTACCAACACATAAAAGTTAAGACATCAAACCACTTATAATAATGAAATATAATTAAGATGTCTTAGATGGGTACTAGCACATAAGGGTTAAGACACCAAAACAATAAGGTCACTTATAAATATAAAATATAATTAGGGTGTCGTTACTAGGGTCAAGTCATCACACATATAATTAATTGGGTGAGGGTACCAACAACATGGTACAGGTCAAAACCATAAAACAAAGAGGGTACATGACCCACAACCCCTAGGACCAAAGGGTGTACCTCATGTTAGTTTTTACTTGTTTAGCATAATAACATTAAACAATATAATCACTGAAAGAAAGACAAGCACAACAAACACAAAGAACATAAAATTTCTCTCGGGGAAACCACAAGGGAGAAAATCCCGACAAAACTTCCTCAATATAGAATTCACCAAGTACAAGATAAAACCCCAAGACAAAAACAACTTCTCCTTCACTTGTGCGAACGTCTCTCTCTCCTATGCGAACTTGAGTGAGTGAGATGAGTGATACAAAGGAGCAACTCAATCTCCTATTTATATTCTTCCGTTGAGGTGACTTTTTCCCCAACAGGGTCGACTTGACCTAACTGACTGGGCCGACTTGTCAATTACATAATATATTATTCTTTTCTGGATTCTTCTAGGCCGACACAAGTCCTAGGGTTTACATTGACTCTTTCAATGACTCTTACATTATCAATTACATCAATGACATCTCCTGAAGGAGGAATACAATAATACAATAGACAAGTTCATTTAGAATATCTTCCGCAGTTACATTTCTTTAACACCACAAAGGTGGGAAATCAACCCTAATGCCCATAAGACCAAAACATCAAGGTGGTACAAATCAAGACAACTCAAGGTGGGTAGATAACCCTTCTAACCACAAGACCAAGAAACAACAAGGTGTAAAGACCAAGGGTGAGCAACCAAGGTGGGGTACAACCAATCATCTCTCTCTCAAATGTACAAGTGTTCCATACACTAACTGAAAGTCCATCATCACTGTATAAGGAAGGTCGACATTGGATGATGTGATCATATGGTCCTCCAGACTGCTCCATAGGTCAAATGCTAGTGACTCCATCAAGGGGTGACCAACCCTTTGAGAAAACCATCTAGATCAACCATCTCGAAGACCTAGGAGAAGAGGACATCACACATCATCATCTTGGTTAATTGACCAAGATCCTCTTAAAGAATGGATCTCAGCACTAGGATGAGCTTCAGTCTTAGACTGAATCATGTTGATCAACCCCTTGGTCCTTGGCCATGTCTTCCATTCTCTTGGAGAATGGTCCTTAGCCCCAGGCTGAGCTTTCAGTCCCAGATTGAATGTTGATCAACCACCTGCAAGACTTACGTGGTCCTCGTGACCAAGAATTTATTTGGTCCCAGACCAGGAGGTCTCTGCCTCAACCTGTAGGATCTGCTTGGTCCTCGTGACCAAGAACCTGTCTGGTCCCAGACCAGAATACCCTAGAGACAAATAGGGACCCTATCCATATGCTAGGGACTTTGCCATGGCATCAACATGCTTGGTCCCCGACCAAGATCCCCAGGAGATTGTTGGGGGCCCTAGGGTACCTTCTAGGGACTTACTCTTTACTCTGCCTGGTTAACTGATCAGGAACTCTAGTTAACTGACTAGGGTGCCATCCTCTCTGAAAATGGGTCTCGCAGCTGCACTAACTTTAATAGGATCTACTATATCTGATTCCGAAGTCATTACCTTCTTAAGATTGTTTATTATAGGCATGGCCATAGGTTTGCAGTCCTTCATCCAAAATATCAACTGCATACTTAACTTGCCCAAGGAAACTCTACCCTAGTCTTTGCCAAACCTCCAACCTTAAGAAGTAATGCATCATGCCAATGTCCTTCACCTCGAACTTGATTGCCATATTTGCCTTGCACCCTGCAATGAGCTTCTTTGAACCTGTAAGGAACATGTCATCTACATACAACACAAAAATAAGCAGATCACCTGGGATCTGCTTCACTTTTGGTGAAGCCCATACTCTGCAGGTATCCACTAGTCTTGGAATACCATACTCTTGGTGCTTGTTTGAGTACATATAAGGCCTTTTTCGGTCTGCTTACATGGGACTCCTTCCTAGTAATCTCAAAGCGGCTTCTTTATGTATACTTCTTCCTCAATTATCCCATTGAGGAAAGTTGTCTTTACATCCATTTGATGTATCCTCCATCCCATAATGGAAACTAAAGACATCACTGCTCTAGTGGAAGTGTACTTGGCGACTGGAGCAAAAGTCTCCTTGTAGTCCACTCCCTCTTTTTGGGAGAACCCTCTTGCCACAAACCTCACTTTGTACTTCTCTATGCTTCCATTTGTCGCATGCTTGATCTTGTAGAGCCACTGAAGTCACTATTGATTTTCCCTTCGGTTTAGGCACAATGTTCCATACATCATTCTCCATGATGCGAGGTGTACTCCACCATGGCATCCCTCCAAACTTGTTGGTCAGTTGCCTCCTGAAAACTGGAGGGCTTAATATATGATGCTACTTATCAATGTCATATAGTCTAGAAACTTCTTTGGAGGTCTGCTCTCCTTGAATGTGCTCCTAGGATCCTCAACATGCTCGTGAGCATCCCTCAATGTTTGAGTGAACCATAGACGTCTCTAGATAGAACTGGTAGGAGTTGGTGGCTCCTCCTTTGTGCCTGAAGGCTGTTGCCCCAAATTGGAAGTCATTGGAGACCCTGGCTCAACCTCTGGAGCTTCCTGCTCCTTATCCTCTATCACTGGAATAGGCTCATGAGACTTCTTGGATACAAAGTCTTCTTCAAACTTTACATCCCTGCTTACACTTGTCTCTCTACCTTGGAATATAGCTCTTGTAGGCCTTTGAAGTCTCACTGTAACCAACAAACAAACCCTTCTTGATGGAGGGCACCAACTTGGTCCTCTTCTCAATTGGTATATGGCATAGTTTTAAAAATCGGAATCGGACTCAGAATCGGTTAAGGGTCAACTCAAACTCAGAATTATAATTAGTAATGAATTGGTCATGACTCGGATGATTTGAATTTAATGACTCGGTGTTACGATGGTACCAGCACCAGTGTACCTGCAGAGGTGCCCCGGGGAGAGGGTGTCTTTTTTTCTGACCATGAGGGGTGTTTAGTCAGCTTATTCTGAGGAAGGGCATGGCCAGACCCTCTGGTTCCTCCTTTGGAAGTACGATGGCTTAATGGCATCGCTGACTGTTTCATGAAAGGGTTTGAAACCTTGAGGTTGGTGTCTGAGGCTTCTAGGGCCGGGTCACTGGGTCACATGACCTCGACCTTGTTTTATCACTCCAGTCGCAGCTTCTTCAGCATTGAGGCATTTGCTTATCCTTCAGAGCACCTCCAACACCCTCCTGGCCCTCTAGTTCACCAACGCCCTCTCTCTGAGCCCTCCTACAGAGGATGATGTCATCTTCTTAAGGCAGACTGTATTGCTTGATATGGGGGGGGGCGTTGAGGGTTTTTATCACTGTTGGGGTTAGTTGGAGCATGACGACCCCCCCCCTACATAGGCTGGCCTTCAGTTTGGTCAAATATGGCCTTTTTCAGTCATTTTTGACATGCAGGGGTGAATACTGGGGAAAAGGTCCCAATTCACCCACTTTTATCATTATTTTATATAATTTTTGTTTTAACTTTAAGTTGACATTTTCATTATTAAATTGACCTTATTTTATGTAAAAGTGAGTGTGAGATCATATAAATTCAATCTCCTCACTTCATTTTCATCATCAACTTTTGGGAGAAGATCATTATGTCTGCTATTCGCCCTAACTAGGGCTCTTTGAAGGGATGCACTCCTTGATGAAAAGTTTATTTTGCAAGTTTGCTATTGTTCATGCCATTGCTAAGGTGAAGCTAGAGTTGTTTGCTTGACACATGCACTTGGAGGTATCTATACTTTTGGTTTGATGTCTCTTTGTCAATTAGTATGAAAGTGATGCTTGTTAGGGTTGAATGCAAGCCATTGTAGCTTCATTTTGTCTTGATGTGCAATTCATTTTTGTCATTGGTCACCCCAGCATTCAAGCTTGAGCTTTAGGTCTTCAAGTCTTGCTAAGACTAGGTTTCCTCAATGAATCCTAAAGATTATTGAGGTTAGCCCTAGTTGACAAGCTTGCCAAGTATTATCTCAAGGAGAGTCTCCTCTCATTGATGCCCTAGGGTTTGGTAGCTAGCTTTCTTTTGATGCCCTAGTTGTTCAACTTTTTCTTAAACTAAATTTCTGAGTTGTAGATTTTGTAAATATTATTGCTTTTATGCTAGTTAGTCTTTATTTATGATGATTAGTGGTTAAATTTTATTATTAAAAAAACCTAAAAATTTAGTGTTAACTAAACCCTAAACGCAGACCTAAAAGCCCTAGTTGCTGCCACTAAAACCCCAACGATCTCTGCAGCCACCTTATCCCTCCTCCCTAACCATCGCAGCTTCGTTCTCCTTTGTGGCCCTAGACCGAGCCCCATGTAGCCTGCCGCAAACCTCCCCCATCCTCTTCTTCCTTTCCATCGCAGCTCCCTTTCGGTGCTCAAACCCACGACCCATCCTTCCGGTGCTCTCATCCGCAACCTAATCTGCCACCGCCACTGCTCATCCGCAGCCCTTCTCCATCTCCTCGCTTCTCCCTAGCTCGAGCTCCCCCTTCGCTACCATCTCGCTCCCTGCAACCACCCACGGCCTGCTGCAACCTTCTTCCCGTGTCCTCTCCACATCTCCGCAGCCCCTCTCCTTTCCGTTCGTGGCTCCTTACTGCTCGATCCGACCCCCGCGGACTTAACTGCTCTTTACCAACCCCCGCGGCCTGCTCCTTATCCTTTCCTTTCCCCCTTCGAAACTTACTTGCGGCCTCTCCTCCTCTCCAACCCACGATCCTTCCCTTCCATTCCTTCTCCATCCCTTCTCCCCATTCTGTGGCCTTTCCCAAGCTTACACAGGTCTGCAAAATTTATGGCCTTTCCCAAGCTTACACAGGTATGCAAAATAAATTTTGCAGACCCTGTGTGCTTCCTATCTGCCTTCGCCTGCAACACCAAACACGAAATCAGAAGTTACTCAAGTCAGCTCATAATTATAATTAGCATATCCTTGTTTTCTTTGTTTGTTTTAATAGTTAGGTTCTGCTACAAATCAGAGAGTTAGATTAAAATCTATTTGATGTCTCTTGCATGCAAAGGGTTTATAAACGATACGTGATCTTTCCTTGAGTACATTTCACTTAGGTAATGTTTATAATTAGTTAGTTGGTGAGTAAAGCTGAGATTTGCATCTAGTTGTATAGCACATAAATAAAAATCAGTATTAGAATAGGTTAGTATTAGCAATAATTTATTTTTAATAAAACAAATTTGCCATCATTTATTTTCTTTTGAAGTTTTTATTATATGCATGACTCATAAATTTTCTAAACAAGTCTGAAATGTTTCTCTATTTATTTGCAAGATCTAAAACATTATCTATTGCTACGATTATGGTTACATAACAATCTTATATTAATCCTTGTATGATAAACACTGGTTATTGGCTTTTGGTGATGATATTGGTATATCTTAATGGTGATCAAAACTGGTGCATAGCCTCACCACATCTTGAACAACAATCTCTAGTCCTTTTTCAAGTGTGAAGTGTAAATCTGACTGTGTTGATTGGTTAATGATCATATGATTTTATTTGCTAGCTAGTGATGAATGTGTCCTATTATATGCTTCTAGTCGATTGGTAAATGATCCTTGCTTACTATTGGTAAAATTATATATGATATCGGTATGAGAATTGGTTATGTTGACGAACGACCCTTGCTCATATATTCTTGTGCCTTTATCATTGATCACTAAATTGTCATGCTTACATGTAATTAATGAATGTCATTGATGTGTATTTGGTTAATGGTTGAAGTAGTTTATTAGCAATATCGTCTTTTGATCCAATATTGATCGTTTGTAATACATACTTATACGTTTTTACAGTTCATTGAGTGATCTTACCGAATTATTGAATAGCTGATCATAATGCATTTGACTCCATTTAGGCACTGGTCTAACTACGAATTGCATAGAGAATATCGTTTTGTGGTTGTCTTAGTGTTCTACAGGTTGTCATAAGGATACCTCTCCTTGGAGGTTTCGACTTCCGAAGAAGTTAGAACGGTGACCGAGGTGACATTGGGTCACTGATCTTATTTTGCTTACTGGGAATTAGCCCTGCTAATTTGCTCGGTAACACTCGGTTTACTCAAAAATACATAAAATATTTAAATTTTAAAGAAAACAATATTTTCAAGATTCTAATCCATGATTCCAATGCATTAGAGACAAAATATACAAAGTTTGCTCATGTATATACCATATAAGCGTGAATATATCAAAATGGTACAAAGTGTGTTGTGCAATACATATCTAGGGGACTAGGATTGGAACAAAATATATAATCTATGAGGCCTATAGGCTATATGGCCTCTAGAGTCTAAAAGACAAGCAGCTATAAATCATGATGCCACTACATCATGATCGTACTACATACTACATAGTAACATACTACATAGTCAACTGTCAGTTTGTCACACTCAAATTGTTTGCTATTTGGCTGCTGTAGCGCTACTCCAACAAGAGAATATGAGATAGGTGTAGGGAAATAAAGGGGGGTCATTAAATAGATTTATGCCCTAGGGTTAGGTTAGATTAGGAACAAAATACGAAACTGGTGAACATTTTCAATTCTGCGGTCCCCACGCGCTGGCAAGGAAAAAATCGGTTGATTTTTTACATGGATTGGCCGATCTGACTGGTTCTGTACTGAATCGGCCGATTCGGTACTGAACCGGTCGACCGAACCGATTCGAAGGCCGATTTAGATTTGTTAGGGGTCAGATCGGTGAATCGGGCGATTCCGATTTGGGTTTTTCCGATTTTTAAAACTATGGTATATAGATATAAACTGAACAACCAAAGATGTGAAAATTACTCACCTTTGGCTTCACACCAATGAATGCCTCCTTCGGTGTCTTGTGCTCCAAAATCCTATTAGGACACCTGTTTTGGATCTAGATTGCTATGTTGCATGCTTCTGTGTAATCTACCCAAACCCCTATTTAGGCACACTAACTCAAAAACAAATAACTTGGACTAGATGTTATGGTTCTTACTTCGACAGTTACACATTTGGGAGTGCATCACACCTGGGTAGACTCCTTTGGCTAAGCCAAAGGCTTCAAGGCAATGGCCCCAGGACTTCTGTGGAAACTCCACTGCTTTTGGTGCAGTACTGGAAGTAACTAAACCACTGGTAGGTTAACTAGAGTGTCCCAACCTGCTAATGGAATCAAGATACTTGACAGACATAAGCTAGACTGAAAATTAAGTGACTAGGTGAAAAGTTCGAAACTTGGACTAATGAAGGAGATAGTTTCCAAACAAATTCAAATGGTATTGGATGCTCCCTAATTTTTGTTCTTTGAGTGGGGATGGATCCAAATACCTTAAATTTAGCTATAGGGACCTTCAGACCAAATTATAGAAGCATAGATAACAATTAAATTCTCCCATACTAAAAAATTGCTAGATTTCTCTTCAATAGCGCCAACAATGAAAACAGTGACTTTCAAATGGCATTCAAGGGTCACGAATTCTGCCAAACACTTAGTAGATGAGACCAATTACATGATATGTGACAACAAGAAGCTTCATTCATAATTTTAGGGGTGCATTCAACAACTGAATAGAGCCAAACTTACAGAATGTCTAGTATTTTTGGAAATTGCAACATTGAAGCAAAAATTGATTGAATGAGAGTGAGAGTGGGATCTTTTATTAATATATCAGAATGCTGAAGAAGATTACATGATATTACATCTCACTGGATGCGCCTAAGCAACTACCATATCTCACAGGGAGTGCAAATCCCCAATCCTCTCTCTACTGGCTACAACACACTGGAAATGGAGCACTACTGCTATTGGATTCTACCACACAAGGCTGTTGGGAGCGGGGAGCGGGAGCGAAAAGCGAAATTTTCAAAAGCTTCCGTTTCGGGAGCGTTTTCGGGAGCGTTTTTTATATAATATATATTTTAATATATTTTGATGCATATAAATTAAAAAAAACATGTATTATGCCAAATTAGCTATAGAAAACATCAAAACATAGAATCTAGATATTCATATAACCATTTAGTACACATTGATATAACATTAATGATTAATCATCTCGTCTTCTAGATTCTAGGAGCTATAACTTATAACATTGTCATTAAATGATCATCATCAAATCATCAATCATCAATCATCAGCAACATCAACCTTCAAATTTCAACATATAATATTTGCCATCAAACTAGGCCATAATGTTTACAAAATAGGCCAACCGCCAAAATAAACATGAAAATGTATGTATCTTGAGAGTAAGATCAAGGATTCATTTTATTAGGCAACAAAATTGTCATTGGAAGTTTATCTCACTTCATACCAAGGATTATTTTATGAATTAGGTAGTGCATCAAATGAACTTTTTTTTTTGGTACCAGTGTTTGGGGAAACCATTATAATGCTCAAATTAAATGAAAAATGGTGAACAATTTCAATGCTTGTTGAATAATAGACAAAGCTTTCACATAGAAGACAAGCAACCAGGGCTTCTTTCATAGGAAGAAGCTAGGTCATGAGTAAGAGCTTAAAAGATATTCTGAAGATAATGATGTTAATGGTGTTGGGAAAGGAAGCAAAAAAGAGAAGGAAGCAAAAATACATGCAGCAACAACAAATGTTAGGTAATCCTTGAGAAATATTACAGTTACTCAAAGAACTACAACTTTTTCTACTGTAAATTTTGAAACACCAGCACTTCAGTAGATATCAGAAGAATACTGTCATCCGACTATTCATTTGTTTAGAGCAAAAGATATTATGTAACAAACACTTGGGAGCTTTATGTATATAGATGATGAATAACGTACATGATTTAAGCTTTATGCTTCACTGTAGGACTCCTAATGTGTCACCTGAGCTTCCAAGCAACACCGCCAACCACCAAACCTATTGATTTATATTCTATGTCTCAGTCCATGGGAAGAATTTTATTTAGATGTATCGTCACTGTATTCACGTATTTCATATATCTGCCACTCTTGGATATCAATGGACACTGATTATTTTTCTTCCTTTCCATCCATACACTCCCAAGCTGTGGCTTTTCATGTCCTGATACTTCACTGAGATTCTGCAAACTTTCATTCCCAGGGAAATATAGATGATGACTTTTCCATATCATTTGGTTCCAGAATATGAAAATATCTTCTGAAGGAAGTTTTTCTGGAAGGTGAAACATAAAGTCTACATGCACAAGCAAGGATTTTCAGCTTAAATACAAAAAAATCAGAGTTTTAAAAATGGAAAGAGGCTTACCATTGAGGGCATAGAATGAGTCCAAATGGAGTCCAATAGACTTTATTTGCCCAAATTAACCCTAGCCAATCCAGAAAGATTAAAAAAAAAAAAAATTAAAAAAAAAAAATTAAGGAATCGCTCAGGAAGCGTTTTCGGGAGCGATTTTTTTGCCCGGGAGTGCTCAGGAATCGATGAGGAATCGATTCGGAAGCGTAGATTCCGGAGCGATTCCGGAGCGATTCCGGATCGATTCCTAAAATTCCAGGGAGCGTTTTTTTCTCCAAGGAAGCGCGAATTACAAAATCGATTCCGGGAGGAATCGATGAGGAATCGCGATTCCAGAATCGATTCCTCACCGATTCCTTCCGGAGCGCGATTCGGGATCGATTCGTGGGGGGGGGTCGATTCCCAGCAGCTCTGCTACCACATCCATCTGAGATTCGACCACACCATATTGAAGCTCAGATCAGACTTGCAAACAGACTTTAATGGCTGCTTTAAACCTCCATGAAAAGGACTGGATGGCCTCTTCCTCAAACTCCAATAGAAGGATCTCTCAATCTCTCAGCTGGATCAATGAATGCAAAGGGGCACATCACCCAATGCTGACAAGGGGCACACCACCCAAGCCTCTGAGATGCGCAGAGCTCTCAAGATGAATTCTCAAAATGACAAAAGATGTGAATAGGAGTGATCGCCCTCCTTTTATTAGCCTCTGCTAGCTTTTTCTCCTTCTTTCTAGAGCTTTCCTTCTTGGAAGTTCGAACTATAGGTGTCTTGGATGCTTCTTTGGTAAGTTGAACTAGCATAGGACCCACTTGCCTCCATGAATGCGCCCTCCCTGGCTAAAATTAGCCTCCGTAGCTTTCTTGAAGCCTTTTGCTTGCTTTCCTGCTTTTACTAATCTTTCTTGAGCCTTATCTTTCAAAATCAGGAAACTTCTGTCCTCTTTGCTTTTCTGCTGCTTTTCCTACTTTTGGTTGCTTTCTTTCCAGATTTTTCCGAGGAGGACAACTCACATGCTTTATCCTTATCCTATGCGCCCTCTTGAGCCACCTAGGCCATTGAAAACTCATAAACATTTATTAGAAATATTAATTATAACAAAATTGTGATCTACCATAATTTATTTAATTACCTAAAGTAACTTTGGCCAAAATTTAACTCCCTTATTAATTAATTTAATTTTCCACTAGAACCCATGGGAATTGAATGGTTTAGTGGTTTGACCATGGTGCTACCAGAATGGGGACATTACATTCTTCCCATAGAAGCATTGACAAATCTTGGTCATGTATCATGGCCTTAACAATCCCTATGATGGATCGATTCTTTTGCAACCCCGTTCTGCTGTGGGTTGTGTTGCCGCTGGATTACACACTGTTTTTGTCGCAACAGAAATCTATGCTGCCGCTCGGTGTGCCCTTGCTTGGTGGCAAGTCTCGAGTCAAGTATGTCACTTGGTTCTTGACTCCTCCGTTTAGGCAAAATTCCCAACGAAAGCCAAGGGGGGTAGTCCCTATGTAAAGTTACTAAGGTTGTTAGGGTCTTCCAGTTAAAGTGATGGGTTGTTTATTAATGTTTTGGGAGTTTTTGATTAAGTTTCAAGATTGAAATTGCAACAATAATTAAGAAAGGTTTCACTAGCATAACTTAGGTAAACCACTGTGAATCTAAGTCACCTGACACGGGGACACGGGACACGAAAATACGAGAGTCCGACACGGACACGGTGACCCCCGAAATCAGGACACGTTTTTTATACATATATATATTTTTAAAAAATATATTAAAATTTAAAAATATAAACATATAGATCCAAAAATCTTTAGAAACTAGAACAAATTTCTATGTTATTGCATGACAAATTTCTTTGTTATTGTAGATTTGTCATCCAGAAATAGGGCGATTTTTCTTCTTAGTTTAAATACTACTTGGTAAGTTGATGGGTGGTGGGTAGTGAATTGATATGCATTAACCAAATTTAAATAACTCAAAGAATGACCTCCAGTCAATACGTCGACCTCTCTCTTCAAACGACGATTTAAATACTTTAATGTCTGTCTTTTTTATGTTATTGTAGATTTGTCATCCAGAAGTTTCCCCTTTTCATGACATCGCACTAGAAATTTCTTATGGCATTTTTTAGCGTTCATGACTTAGCTTTTCGTGTAGATCAAAACACTGGCAAAGAGACCTCGAGTCAATACGTCGATCTCAATCCTACTTTATACGGCGAAATTTCTGTGTGTCTTACAATTTTCCTTGGACGAATTACAATTTTCCTTGGATCTTCCCTGAATGTGTGTCTTTTTCATGATATTGCATTATAAATCTCCCCACTTCTTTATGACTTTGCTTCTCTTATGGAAGACCTTTAGTCAATACGTGACGGTCTTTCATTTCGTCGGGGACACGCTTTCATTTCGTGTCAGATTCGCATTTGCATCGTGTCCCGATTTTGGATTCGCCTGAAGATCGAATCGGACACGAATTGAGATCGAATCGTGTCCGATTTGATCCCCACGGGACACGGGGGGCCTTTAGCATGAATCCGGTTTCTTAGTTGTGAATTAAAGATACACAAATACTCGATTGATAAAAAGAAAATGAAAAGTGCAAGGGCCAATGCCTTATGGAGTCAAAACACAGTGCGAAATATTGTAGATGCTGGAAAAGTAAATGTTGTGCAATTGTATCTTGGTTGATTTTAAATTATTAAAATGAATCGTGATTAAGGGAAAAAAGGGAAACTCTCGATACACCGTAAAGGGATAGAGAGGAATGTCCGGAGTTCTAAAGATTGGTGCTTCCGTACAAGAACATGACAGACTGTCAATACCCCGAGCGCGTGTTCAACACTACACCAACAAGGATGTAGTCTAACGGTGCCCCAAGGTCAGAGTACAGCTACTCGACTTCCCCAGGCGAAATCCACACCAAAATTTAGTCTTGAAGTGCCAGATTTTCACTATGTTGTGGGTAGTTAATTTTATTAGGTGGCTTGATTAAATTAAATCTGAGAATTAAGAAAGTGCTTCCAACTGCTTTTGGTATCCCACAGCTCAGACGTACTGCTGGTGGGTAGAGCATACGCAGTGTAGGCAAATAGTTTATTCCAATTAGAAGTGAGTAATCATCGACCCTCCAACAAAGAGCGCTCTTGACTTTCTTTTCAGCTAAGTTCAAGAGTCTTATGAAATTGAAATGCAAAACTTTTAAATGAAAAGATATTAATGGCCAATCTTATGCGTCACTTTCTGATCAACCTTCACTAATCAACAAAATTGCCTTTGGGTGAAGGTGAGAGCATACTTCGTGGCGACGAAGACGGTTTTATTTCTATTCTACTTTTGCATAAATGAAAAATTAAAAAATGATTTAAGTTGCAAAATTAAATGGAGGATACACCCTGCACTTCAAAAGTGAGTGTGTGAAAAGGTGGAGTTAGAAAAATTCTATCACACGAAAATTGACAAAAACGCAAATCCCCACAGGGGGGATGGGATGTGGGTGCTGGTTACCCCACTGCTCTTGTTTAAATCTTTTACAAAGTGTTGAAAGTTAAATGCTTCTTAGTCCATTAAATCTGGACCTAAGAGCTTACAATGCTTGGAAATTGGAAAGTAGAAATTTTTGGGTGTCCACCGAAGAGTTTTTTGCACTTTTAGGGCTCTTGATCACTCCAAAACTTTGACTTTAATACACAGACCTGCTAATTTCCAGTGAACTAAAGTGCTGCAAAACAGTGATTAGAATGCACAAATTTACATAAAAAAAATACAACTTTATACTTGTAAAAAATTATGAAAAAATGAAGAGCATACAAGCATAAAATGAGATCTAAACTTAGCCTTTAGATATGATGAAAATGCAACTCTATAGATCGGAAATTGAAACAAACTTTAAATGATATTGATTTTTAATAAAGTACTTATGCTTGTTCCAATAGAAACACAAAGGGAAAAGAGGTTTGTCTTTGAAAAATTTGGAAGAAGAAGGATAGAGAACCAAGCTTGTTCGCTTGTGCAATATTGGAGAAGGAGAAGTGCCTTGCAAAAAAATTGTTAGTGCTTAAATATGAGGTGATCCACTACCCAAAAAGAGGAATCAAGCCAAGATCCGCTTTCACAATAGGGCATTAAATCCTGTAATACAACCAAGAAAACTCACACATACAAGAGATTAAATCTAGTAGATCAAATGATAAGAAATGTGGAGCAAAAATACAACCGAATATTATTTGCTACTTCTAGATCTCTACACATCCAATATAAATAAGCAAATCAAGACAATAATGCTTACCCTACTAGGATCCAAGATCCTTACCAAGCTAGATAGATCTACTTGCAAATGAAAGTAAAAATGGAAAATCACAATGTTACCTCAACCAAAGACTAGCATGCATGAAGAACAAGAGCCACCAATGACCTCCAAAGTCTCAACAATACATTAATCATCAAAAGTATTACAAAAAGAAGCAGAGGTTCTATGCAATCCAACACTTGGGAAAAATGGAGCATGAACCTTGCTTAAATAGAAAACTCCAAGAGGAATTCGAATGGGTGAAGGAGAGCTAACTAAGGTTTGAGAGTTGACACATGTGAGATCAATCCAATCTAATCCCATTGAATTAGGTGATGGCTTGAGTTCCGTTTAGTTGGGGATGTGCCACCTCATGAGAACGCCTCCCTCTCTTCTTTGGTTTCTCCACCCTCCACACAAAGCTTGCCACATATGAGATTCGCTCTCCTTGTTTTCTCCACCCAAGACCACTCGCCCACCAACAAAAACGTGAGATAAAGCATGCGTGAGGGAGGCCCACGATTTTGAAGGAGTCCGTACCTCCATGCTCACGTCGTCTTCTTTTTAATTCGTATAACTCATTTCTTATTTAAGCATATGCTTTTATCACTTTAGATGTGGTCGTATGCCTCATAAAAAACCATGCCACCCCTTTAAAATAATTTTGTCTTTTTTGACATTTGTCATGGTGCATTTTCTCACTTTTTAGCATTTAAATGCCAAAATGATTCATCCTTAGCGAAAAATGCTTTCAGGGACACTGTAGCTGCCCGAAAAAAGGAGGAAGCTGGCACTAGGGTAAAGAGGATGCTCTCAGCGTCAAAATGAGCCTCCCCACGCCAAATTCCGACTCCAGACTACACTTTTATTACATTTTGAATTTTTTCAATTAAACCATTAAAAAAATGGTATATTTTACGGAATTTTTTTTATTTTTGTCGGAATGACTTCAAACTCCTAGGGGACCTAGTGCATGTCCATACGACTTATTCGGGATGGCTAGCATGTTACAAAAATACATTCCAGTAGGTTTTAATAACCTCTCAAAATTCGTCATCAGAAAAACACTCTAGCTTTGGAGGTGTAAGTGAAAAACTCAGGAATTATACGTCACTTTTCAGTAATGTATAATCCCTAAGGAAAAAAACACTCTAGAGTATTTCCCTGATAGCAAACGTTGAGAAAGGCCAAACCTTTCATAAAAAAATCATGTTAGACCAACTTATTAAATAATCCCCACAGGGTCTAGACATGCAAATTATTACAAAGGGCAAAAATTTGCCTGATGAACACTGAACTCTGCCAAGTGAACAAAAAATTTGTTCAAGTCTTCTGTGGTTCACAATTTGTCCGCCATGGTGCAACTTCAGTGGACAACATCTGGCTCCAACTGTGGGACGTGTGATTGATAGCTTTCTTTAAAGCTGGAAATCATGCGAGAATTTAGAATCTTCGGTTTTCTGCATGACACCAAAAGTGTATTAATCACATGATATATAAAATAAGCCGAATGAAGTATAAAGTTGCACAATAATATACAAAAACTAATATACATGCTATGGTACAAAACTAATATACAAAAATATGATATAGAAATAATGTACAAAAATGAAAGAGTATAGGGTTTAGAAAAGCCCTGATACACGAATGCCCCTTAGGCGTCAAATATTATCTCTGAAGAATAGTTTCCAGAACTGCCCATTAACTGGCAAGTTGAGCCGTTCTCCGTCCATGTCGTTGAGAAAGAAAGAATGGGCACCAACCAAGTCACATATGATAAATGGCCCCATCCAGAGGCTGTCAAACTTTCCATGCTTGCCTGGTTTCTCTCTTCTCTTATCCCAGAGTAACATTGTGTCAAAAGCTCTAGGTCTGGAAGACTTATCAAAATTTGTCTTTATCTTTTCCTGATTCCTAATGCTTTTATCAACAACCTTCCTTCTGTTCTCATGCAACTCAATAATCTGATTGATTCTGTCTTGAATGGCATCCTGATCTGAACTGAAAGGTTGAAGTAATTGGTATGCTGGCAACTTAAGATGAATAAGTAACTGAACCTCCATGCCATATACCAACTCAAAAGGAGACTTCCCAGTGGAACTCTTCTTGGTGATATGGTCAGCCCATAAAGCAAAGTTTATTTTGCTATCCCATGATTTCTTATTATCCCCAATAGTTTTCTTAATAATAGTCATTAAGTTCTTGTTACTGGATTCTGCAAGGCCATTTCCTTGGGGGTAGTAATCTGACGAATGGGATAATGTAATGCCATACTTGAAATAGAATGCTGAGAATTCTGTTGAGCTGAATGCTTTGGCATTATCGGTGGTTATCTTGGAAGGTACACCAAAATGTGTGATAATCTTGTCTTCAAGAAAATCCATGATCACACCTTCGGTAGCCTTCTTGGTGGGAATTGCTTCCACCCACTTAGTGAAGTAATCAGTAGCAACAAGGATCCATGAATAACCATTGCTTGAGTTATCCTTGAACTTACTGATGAAATCAAGCCCCCACTGCTGAAAAGGGGCTTGGACTATTACTGGTTTTAAAGGCAAGGCTGCTAGGTTTTGTTTTCCGACAAAAAATTGTCGTTCCTGACAATTCCTAACATACTTGTGCACATCTGAAAATATATTTGGCCAATAATAGCCAGCTCGGAGGATCTTGTGGGCTGTAGTTCTAGAGACGTAGTGACCACCACAAAATCCCGAGTGAAATTCAACCAAGAGTTTTTTGGACTCTGGTTCATCGACACATCTAAGCATTAATCCATTTGGGTTTCTCCAGCCCAGTCCATCTTGTGTAATGCAATACTTAGTGGCCTTTAACGTTAATGCTCGTCTCTTATGTCCTATTAGGTGTTTTGGACATGCAAGGTTATTTAAGAAGAAAATGATATCTGTATACCATTCACATTGTTCTAATCGTTGAAGCTCTGTTGAATTGACCTGTTCTGACAAACTGTTCTGACACACCATTCCCAAGGCTTCCTCATTCCCCTGAGTTAACATCTTTGCAAGGCCTTGCCTTTAATGAGTTTAGTGGGTCTAATTTCTAAGTCATATTCTTATATTTTAGACACCCACTTGCCTCTTATCCCTAAGCAATCCTGTTGGGATAATTATCTTATAATAACCAACATATGTTCTGAAATGTTTAAGGGATTTTACTAATGCATAGGCTTGCTTCTCCATTAGTGTATATTTTAACTCGGAGTTCTGTAATGCTTTGCTCATGAATGCAATGGGTTGCTCGAAACCTTCATTATTCTTTTGAAGCAACACCCCTGCAATCGTGTCCTCTGATGCAAATGAGAAAATCTGAAAATCTTTTGTGTAATCAGGGCTAACCAAAATCGATGCTTTTGCTATGCTTTCCTTGATGCATTTGAATGCATTTCTACCTTCATCTGACCATATGAACTTAACATCTTTCTTTAAAAGTTTATGTAATGGTTTCATTAATTCTGCTAAGTCGGGATGAACCTCCTTATGAAGTTAGTCTGACCATTGAATGACTGGAGGGATTTCAAATCTTTGGGCAAAGGTACTCTTTTTATGGCCTCTACTCTTTCAGGGTCAACTTTAACTCCATCCTTTGTGATTATGTGGCCTAACAGTTTGCCTTCATCAATACCAAGTACTGATTTAGTTGGGTTGAGTGATATGCCAAATTTCCGACATTTCTCGAAAACTTGTCTTAAGTGTTTGACTTGATCAGTCCTTTCCTTAGAAAAGACAGTCAAGTCATCCTGATAAATTTCAATTATTTTCCCAACCAGCTCTTTAAAAGCGTAATCCATAGCACGCTGAAAAGTGGCTCCCGCATTTGTTAAACCAAATGGCATTCTGATGTATTCATAAGTACCTTATGGGGTGGTGAAGGTAGTCTTATGTCGATCCTCCTTATTAATTAAAACTTGGTTATATCCGGAGAATCCGTCCAACATGAACATTATTCCTGAACCTGTTACTCTCTGGAGAAGAGTTTCCATGTTCAGCAATGGGTAGTTATCTTTTAGGCAGGATGTATTAAGATTTCTGATCAATGCAAATCCTGATTGAACCATTTTTCTTTCTAACTACCACCAAATTTGAACACCAAGTCGAATGTCTTGTTGGCTAGATGATTCTTGTTGCCAACATCTTTTCTAATTCCTTCTTGACTATTGGTGCCATCTTTGGGTTTATTTGTCTCAGTTTTTGTCGGAATGGCTTAACATCTTTGAATTCTGGTTTCAAAGGGATGATGTTGAAACACATAATCTCAGTAGGCCTTAAGTTCATCATATGTGAATGAAAAAACATCCCTATATTCCCTTACCAAGTTAATTAACTCATTCCGTTCTTTTTCTGAAGTTCCTTTTCCAATTTTTATTAATTTTGGATCTTTGCCTGTTCCGATGTTTACTTCTATGTATTCCCCAGGTTTGATCGTGTCCTTTTTATTCTTATATCTGTCCTGCCGATCAAAACCATGCTCTAATTCCACAAAGCCCCTAGGGATAGGATTGAATTGATCATGCTTTTTATGATACTCTTTACCTTCCTCTTGGAAGTTGACGTGAAAATCTGAAAACTCTTCCACATTGTGGATGAATTTCAAAATCTGTTCATCATTCTGAAAAACTTGCCAATGGTGTACATTATCCAAAACAGATGGTCTAAAATTTATTTCTAGTGTACCATTCCCATTTAACAGTTCTTCGGTTGGTTGAAGTGTTGATGCAGCTACTGCTAGTTTATCTGCCATGTAATTTTGATCTCGAGGTATCGCAATAAGGTCTAATGCATCAAAAAATTCCATGGTGTCCCATATTGCATTCCTATATCTTTTAAGTCTTTGACATTTGCATGCATACTTGTTCTTTACTTGGAGAATTATCAAGTCCGAGTCTCCCTTAATACCAAGCAGTTTGATTCCCATGTCCTTAGCAATTACCAATCCTAGAAGTAATGCCTCATATTCAGCCACATTATTGGTTGCATCAAATTCTAACCTATAAGCAAAGTTGAAAGTTTGCCCACTAGGTGAAGTGATGACAATGCCTGCCCCTTTACCCGCTCTTGAATGTGCTCCATCAAAATTCATTCTCCATACCTCACTAACTTTCTCATCTTTTATTTGTTCTTTTACAGGGGATAGAAAGTTGGAGTAAATTGCATAACATCCATTGTTATCAGTGTTGTATACATACTCATTTTTTAAATACTTAGGATCCTCAACATGATATTTCTTTGCTTTTTCTGTATGCAATTTAACTAGAGAGTTTCTGATGTAGGTACCGTGGCATAACTCTAATCCATTTGGATGGAGCCCCCTAGATCAGCAGCCCACTTTCTACAAAGGAGCATGCCCCACAGGTCTTGTACATCGATCACTAAAACATCCATGGTGATATGGATATCAGGGTATTTGGCCAATTGCATAGGTAGATTCAAAATAATGCCAATTACATCAACTTCTCTAGAATCCATGGCACAAACATTTCCATATGGTCTAGTGATCTTTAAATTCAGCTTTTCCATGACCTTCTTGGTCATGATGTTTAATGACGCCCCAAAGTCAATCATACGGTTGTGTAGAAGAAGATTATTTATCATCAATGATACATAAAAGGGCGGGTGATCTTCTTTTCTCATGTCCCTAGTATGAAAAGCTACTGGGGGATCTTCCTCATCAATTTTCTTTTGAAAAGGGGTTCTTTTCTTTGGCTGTTCTTGATTTATCTCTTGTGGAGGATCAATTACTTTCATTAATTTCTCCCTCTGGTGAGGGAACTTAAGGACTTCTGTGACAGGTACAGGAACCTTTGCATTCTCAAACCATTTGCCTAAATCAAGCTCAATAGGAATAGGGTTAGGATTATGTGGAGTTATTACCTTTGGTACATACCGTTGTTTGGCCTTGGGTGCTCCAGCATAATCCCGTCTCTGATAAGTAAGTCCTTTAAACTTAGGCATCTCTCTGATCTATTCCGGAGTAGGCATTTCACCATAAGCATTAGCTAATCTATCCTTTTCTTGGGAATGCTCTCTAACTTGTTTCCATGTTTCTTGAGAGAGTGGGTGAACATGTCCTACTGTGTTGATGTATTCAAGCTCGCTTGTGAAAACTTCATTATTGCTACTTCCCATGTATTCATGTTCTAGGGCTTTGCATGCTACATAACATGTAGACTCTTCATGTAGTGCATCACAAGGTCTACAATATGGAGGAATTTCTTCAACCATATTGGCGGTTTCAAGTTGATGAGGCATCCTATCCTCTTGAGGAGGTCCTTTCTTTTGCCACTTTCCTTTATTATTATGTTGAAAAGGCTTCTGACTGGAATATGATCTTTCTACAGCAACCACCCTATTTTGCATAGTCTTAAGTTGAGTGACATAGTTGGCTTCCATTGCCTCCATACGTTCACTCATCTGCTTCATTTGCTTTTTATAAGCTTCTTGCATTTTATCCATGGGTGGTTTATCCTTAGGTTCATGATGCTTAACAATGTTTCTTGTGAACTCAGAGATGTTTGATTTACCCGATGTTTGCATGTTTAGATCAATTTTTACAGCCATGTCTTGAGCATCTTTCAAAGTAGGTGGTTCTCTATCAATAAGCATGAATTTGAGCTCCCCAGTAAATGCCTCCATGTAGTAAATTAATATGGATTTATCAGTGGGTTTAATATCATCATCAAAATTGGCAATCAAATCTCTGAACTTTTTATTAAACTCCTCCATCGTTTCATTTTCATTTCTTTTCATGGAATGGAGGGCATTCAATAAGTGACATGGCTCTTTCTTTTCTCCCCATCTTCCCACAAAACCTTTTATCAAGGCATCATAAGAATCATAAGTGTTATCTGCTAATCCTCTAAACCACTCAACTGCATCATCTTCTAGAGATAAGGCAAAAAGCCTCATATACACATCATCATGTTGTTGTGCAGGAGTTCGACACCAGACCAGGTTCCTATCAAATCTCTGAAGGTGGATTGTTGCCGAAATGGCATTGTTTCCTTGAAAGAAGGGTAACTTCTCAATGGTTCTTTCAGGGAGTTCATGTGGATATCCTGCAATCTGAGTAAGGTTAAGGGGTTTAAAATTTTTATCCATCGGAGACAATTCTTTATTTGTAAACAAAAACTGGATGTCTAAGAGGGACTCAGATCCTAAATGTTCAAGGACCCTACGAGAAGTATGTCTAGCCTGTCTCCTTCGATAAACCCTTTCAGGCTCAGGAATGAAACTGACTAAACCGTCATAAGTTCTTCTTGTAGAATACCTGATTGTATTATTAACTAGTGGAGTCGCCAGGTGGATCGAGAATCTCAGAAGTGTTCAACTAGACACACCAAAGGTAGAAAACAAAAAGAAATTAAAATGTCGTACCTAGGGATAGAAGATTTATCCCCGACAACGATGCCAAAAATGTTGCCGCCGGATTACACACCATTTTTGTGGTAGCATAGATTTCTGCTGCGACAAAAACGATGTGTAATCCGACGGCAACAGGTTGTATGTAACAGTGAACTCCCTCTTGATTCTTGCATCCTTGCAGTAATCCTCGAACTCATTGGAGGTATACTAGCCCTCATTGTTCGATCTCAAAACTTAGATCCACTCCCCTATCTGGTTCTCCAATAGAGATTTGAAATCCTGAATCTTGCTAAAGACCTCATCCTTGGTCTTTAGGAAGTAGATCCAAGTTTTGCGAGAGAAATCATCAATGAAGGAAACATAGTACATGCTTCTTGTGATTGATTCTATTGACATCCATCCACACACATTCAAATGCACTAGGTCTAAAATCCCTTTAGACGTGTGCTCGCTGCTTGGGAAAGTAGCCTTGTCATGCTTTCCAAGTGTGCACTCTCTGCATACACCTTGTTGATTAATGCTGAACTTTGGAAGGCTTGTGACTATCTCCCTCAGAATAGGCAGTGCATTGTGATGCAGATGCCTCATCCTCTTGTGCCATAGCTCGCACAAGTAATTTGTTTTATGCACTAGGGCTCGAATAGGCTCACCCTGTAACCTATATAAATTACCTTACCTAACCTTGACTTAAGCTGATCCTTGACTAGACTCCTTTAGTGTTGTAAGCACTTGTTGTTCTTGAACTCTACTGCAAAGCCCTTTTCTTCCATGGATGAAACTAAAAGCAAACTCTTCCCAAGACTTGGAACAAACAACACATCATCAAAGTCTAAAGAGTGACCTGTTGGAGTTGGAAACGAATGGCACCAACTCTTGCTACTGGATATTTGGCATTATCACCAAGCTTGACCTAAACTCCCTAGACATGCTCTTTTAGACTTGAAAATAGCTCTCAGTTGATGTCATATGGCTAGATGCTCCGTTTTATACATACCATGTGTTCTTTGTAACCGCTTTGGAAGAAAGTCAAAGTACCATCTAGATATCCTTCTCAAACTTGGAGGCAAACTTGTTCATCTGAGATTCAGCAGAGGCTACTACCTGTTGCTGCAACTGCTTCCCTTTACCCTTCTTCTTCTCTAGACACTGCGTCGTGCTTATGACATATGAAGTACTTGATTTTACTCAAGTCCTTCCCCGATCGAGAGGTTGACTCCTCACTATTTACGTTACCCCTGTGGGGTCCTTTACCTTTGCCCTTCTTTGTTTGATCAAATAAGGCATGGTCGCTACCACCTCCTTGCTTGTTGATCTTTGATTCCATCTAAGTCTCCTTCTGGATACAATCCTCCCACAATCTTTCGTAGGAGGGAAGAGTCTCCTGAGCGCAAACACCCTAGACAAATGTTTTTGATTGAGATGGGAACCCATTCAGTGCCTAGACTCTTTTGCGTTACCCTTGCTGGGTCCTTTGCCTTCTCCCTTTTTTGTTTGACCAAATAAGGCATGGTCACTGTCACCTCCTTGCTTGTTGGCCTTTGATTCCATCTAAGTCTCCTTCTGGATACAGTCATCCCATAATCTGTCCTAGGAGGGAAGAGTCTCCCGAACACAAACACCCTAGACAAATGTTTTTGATTGAGATGGGAACTCATTTAGTGCCCAGTTCACTAACTCTTTGTCTACAACCTTCTCACCAACTAATGGAAGTTGATCATGAATCTATGTGACCTTCATTAGGTAACTGATGACTGTGTATGATCTGGTCATCTCCACAGATTTGAGTTTGTTATGCAATATCATCTTCTTGTTTGTGTTCTCGTTTTAGTACAGGTTAACCCCCTGCATCAGACTTCTCCTTCCCCATCTTCTTCTCGGATATAGAGGGATCGAATGATCCTTTATAGCATCCAAACTTCGCTTTCACTTCTTTCTTGTTGTGAATTTCCAAAGCCTACATATTTGTCAGTGCATTCACTACATCCTTGACGATATTCCAAAGATCATTCTCTTCGAATACAAGAGTTACGTTGACTTTTCATGATAGGAAATTTGAGGCACCTTCCAATCTGTCTTCGAACCTGAAGCTAGCTGATGCCATCTCTGATCTACACACAAACTCTCAAAACTGATAAGCATTACCTTTGAAATCCTCTAATTGCTAGCCCTGGTTCTCGATAGTGGGTTTCGATAGCTATTTCTGGCGATTGATCTATTGCCATAAACTCTTTAAATTCTCTTAATCAAGGAAGCTCTGATACCATGTAATTTTTTCAAACCCTAGGTGATTGTTGTCCCTATGTCTCAACTAAACACAACTGTTATTTAATTGTAAAAATTAAATTCTCTCACACAACAGTAATCACACATATGGTTGGAAAGTAAACAATGGAAGCATAAACACAATAGATAGATGATTTACTCCCTCAAATCAACTTTTCATTAACAATTCAAAGCTTACAAGGACATTTCCACAACTGTCAAACTAACAGTTGTATGGTACACCCAAACAAAAGAGATTTACACATTTACCGAGGAAGAATTTGCTTGGAGAAAACAAGAAAACAACTTGCTGTACGATGTGTTCGTACGATTGTACATACCTGTTTTGTATGACTGTATGGATATGATTTGCACGAATGTACGTATTTCTCTGTACGAAATCCGTACCATTGTACATAATTTATTGTACGGATCTACTTGCTGCTTTTTGCTTGCTTTCCGACTTTGGCTCCTCTCCGACGCTCTAACTCTACTCCACAATTTAATTAAATCACTTCCCTTCAAAAGTCGTTTTTGAGTGAAATGAATGTGTCTTAACCCTCTATCGTGACCTACCTTCATACTTGAGCTGAAACTGTAATGTACCAAAAACTTAATCTCATAGTGAGATGTACTGTTGAGATTAATCTAAATCACTAGCATATAAAAAATACATTTGATTAAACTCAACATCTAAATATAAAACTTTCACTTTATTACTAAAGTGAATTACAAAATAGATTTGACTCGAACGACTTCCAGCACGTTTGACACTAAACTTGTGCAAAAGTTCCTGTTTGAGCTCCAATCTTCAACACATTGTGGATTCTTTTGAGTTGACATCCTAAAAAATATTATTGAGCTATAAAATTTATAGGTTAAAACTTAAGTAGCAACTCTTACAATTTATTAGATACAAATGGTTTGTAGTAGCACTCTTCGAGGACTCTAAATTTGCACACAATTTAGAGTGAAACCAGAATGGATGATACAAGTTGAACAAGTATTAGCACGGAGATACAACCAACATAGTTGTTGTGTACTAGTTGTGACACAAGTATGCTTGATCAATGTTGGATCTGTTACCACTCAAACTAGCAGCCCTAACGCAACTAGGTTGTGTGGAATAGGATAGCATCGGTAAGCTCGGGAGAGAGTAGACCAAATGCCACCATAGTCTAACCTCTCAACACTTCGGGTAACTCCAAACCCAGGGGGAGACCCTAATCAATGAAAAATACCTACAACCACCAACAAACCAAAAATACCTTCCACTAAACCTTAATAGCTATGATTAGTGCCGTATCGGAGTCAAACAATATTAAACAAGACACAATAATCATACAATAATGGAGTTATTCAATGTATCACAAAACTCAACAAATGTCATGCCTTACAAGGCAATTTCACGCCCCTTAGACAATATCACAATCCCCTAAGCAAACACTCAGAAAAGTGCTCTCTCAAGGGAAAGAGGATAACTGCACTAGGGCACACTTTGAGGGTGAACCAAAAATACCAAGCAACTAGCAATTACCCAATTTCAATGATTTCACGTATCCCAATGCACTTCAAAAGAGGACACCCTCTAGGGTTTATGGATAAAACCCTAGGGCGAATTTTTAGGGTGAACCAAAAATACCAAAACACATATTTTTGGATTTTTGAATTTATTTAGATTTTTAGGGTTTTTCCAGTTTATAAAATATTTTTTGTATTTTTGCTTAAAATAAAACATGTAAAAATTTGATAAAAAGAGATGGAGAGTTTTGTTAGATTAGGGCAATTAGATTCTTGTCTCAAACCCTAGGGCTATGAGAGATCGAGGCTAATGTCCCTCCTCTTAAGATGGCAATTCAATACTTGCAACTAGGGCTAGGCTAGCAACCTCAAGGGTTAGGTAGCGAAACCTTAATTAGGGCAAATATAGAAGTCCAAGGACCAATAAAACAATGGAGAGCTCCTTGGTAGGATGGTCTCCTCAAGTAAGTTGATAAAATGCTAGCAAACAAATCCTAACTCAGTTCAAAGCACTTCAAGAGCAACGTTAAACTAGGGTTAGGAGATAAACTTACCAACATTAATCAAGAATGAGCAAGGAAATGCACCTTAGGTCAACCGTCACCCTTGAGCATGAGTTATTACAACTAGTCTTAGCATTAACTTGTCATGTTCAAAAATCAAACCCTAGATATCTTTCCATTCATCCTTCAAGCAAGAAAAGACATCCGAGAGAGAGGTGCACACTAGCTTAATAGTTCTAATAAACCAAGAGAAAAATAATTTTTTTACTGTTTTATCCCTTGTCCATGTTTTACAAATGAGGTGAGGTTGTCTTATTTATATGAGACAACACTCAACCTGTTACAAATTCAAGCCTACAAAGTTAACTAAAAATTATAAAATCTTAGGTTTGTACACCCACATGTTGGGGACTAAACCACTTAATGACATAAAATAACAATAAAAATGTGCAATTAGGCTCCACGAAGTGCAAGGTGATCCAAAAGGAGGACACCATGCCCCAACTAACCCCAACAAGTGCTTTTCCCTCAACGCCCTCCTTTTTAAATATGTAGGCTTCTTCTTTAAGGAATGACGTTTATGGGTCTGGAGACCAAGAGGATGGGTTTTGCATCAAAACAATAGGTCCAAGTGGACAAAATGAGGTGTGCTAAAATGGGTATGACAACCCTTACACATGCAATCACCTCTACAAAGCAAAATATAAGTGTGGCCATGTGTCCCAATGATTTGCCTCAAGGGCACCGGACACCCACCCAAAGGGTAGTCAACAAAGCCACAAGGCCAACACTTCCTTGAGGTGGAAACCAATGGGACTTGCCATGACCAGACCAGGGGTATTTGACCCCAAAATCAACACTCTACACAATATAGTCCCCAAAACTTGGCCTTTACAAAAGAAAAAGAAACCCCTCACTCTGGTAAATTTGGAAGGAACGCTTCAGACACTTTGAGGCGTAACAGTTGGCTCCAACTGCAGGACATGCGCTCCTCTCGGGAGTATATGAGTACCCCCTAGAATCTCTTGGGTACCTGTAGATCTACACACGCATCTAACAACAAAGACATTAAATGCATCGGAGGCAAACACTTCCTTCTTGCCTTGCTCAAAATGAAATACAATAAAATCAAAATGACACGACAAATGCAATGCAGGGGTAAAAGTAAATGCTGAAATGAAATGGAACTACACCAACCTACCCTAATTATGATAACATAGATGGGTCAAGTGAATCATACCACCAATGCAACCACTTGAGCATATTATTCATTCCAAGTTTTCTTCCTTTGTCCTTGGAAACAGTCCAAGATAAAACCACATTAATGACGAGCTGAGCAAATGGTACTACCTCTGTCGGAATGGGGCAGGAATGATGGACAAAATTGAGAACCTAGAAGCCTTCAAGCTCTTGTCACGGGGAAGGATCACCTTCACAAACCTTTTCTATCCATGCCTGAACCGGGCTTAAGTAGAAACTGCCACCATCATAAGCCTGTCCACTGATCTCTATTTGCGGTCCCAAGCGACCCTTAAAACTATCAAGGAACCCTGCATAATGAGGTTGAAACAATTCTGCCATGCTATTCATAAACCTGTGCATCTACTCATTGTCATAAAAAATCGGCCAATCCTCAAGTTTACTAGGAACTGAAGGTATGAAAACTGCTTGCACCATTCCTGATTCTAGAACGACCTTGCAAGAGTAAAGAACGAAAGCATATGATGCTAGGGAATTAGCCAGCTGATTCTGAGCTTCGAGAATCACTTGTAAAGGTAAGGCACTGAAATGTTTTGTTGCCAATCACATTGTATCCCTGTACCTTTTTAACTTTTGATCTTCACATGCAAACTTTCCTTTGACTTGCATCACAATTGGGTTAGAGTTGCCAACAATATCTAAAAACTCAATCCCATAATCTTTAGCTAACTCAAGGCCAAGCAAGAGAGATTCATATTCAGCCACATTATTAGTACCTTCAAATTCTAGGCAGAAAGAAAAACAATGACTATTAGCATAAGGAGAAGTTAATATAATACCCGCACCCATACCTAATTAAGACTTGGCCCCATCGAAGTTCATCCTCCCAAACTGATCAACAACATCAGTGGTGAAGGCTGTATATGACCTGATATTGCTTCGAGAGCAAACAATTTAATTCCTTGGATCTTATGGCTGTCCAAAACTTGCATCAATTTTTGAGAAGCATAGCTGAGAGTGCTGGTTGAGATCCACCCTAGGAGAGGGTAAACCCGGCTGATCAAGATTTGCAATAGAATTCTCCATATGCAACCTTATATCATCCTCAATGGTGAATGAGCACGACCGAACCAAATCATGAGGAATCTCAAAGGTAGGTCTCCTGAGGTCTTCAAAATTTAGACTTCCCTTACTAGAGGAATAATGTATGAGTTCTTCAACCAATTTCCATCACCATAAGAGAAATTTGCATCATTATATCCATGGAAGCCATCTTTGTTAATTGAAATATCCTCAAACCTCTCATCTTCAAAAGATCCGTCTTTATCAGTGAAGAGAAAGGAAGGTTCACCAAACCACCATCACCAAAAGGACAAGGAGAAGCATCCACCACACCTTCATCAATCATATCTTCGTTATCTTTCTTAGCTCGAAGCAATTCTTCGACAAAGTCTTTTTCATATTGTTTGAAACCTGTATGAAAATCCGGCTCAACTTGATCTAGATTGATCCCTTCTTCTCTTCTGAATGGGAGGAAAGGTTCGTAGATTCCTTCTAAATTTTCTGATATGGCATTGCCAACCCTCAAAGAATCGTAGATCGAAGGACCAAGCAAATTCCAGTAATCATCATCTTCAAGAATCCTTCCATTTTATTCCAAGAAGCCCAAGATATCATAAGAATTTTCGAAATGAGGGTAAGGAGAACTCACCATTTTCTTGCGTTCGTCAATTTCTTCAGTCAGGCCTTCTTCATCTTCATTTTTCTAAGCCTCATCATCTTCGTCTTCAGGAGTACTTTCTTCTTCGGACATAAGGCCTAGATTGTTATCGACAAGATCTTGATCAATGGTTTCTTCAAGCAAGCCTTCCAAGGTTTGATCTTCATCACGGATTTCTTCAACAAGGTATGCTTCATACTCTTCTAGGTTTGGGACAATCTAATCATCTTTGCTATGTTCTTCTGCAATATTTTCCTCAAGGGCTTGGTCTTCTTCTTGTCTTCCTTTCTTGAACAAGCCCTTCACTTCTTCGACATAGGGCATCCATCTCCTGCGCTTTTCTGGGCACCAATAGCTACAAAATACCTCTATCATTTCTGCAAGAGAGGATATTGTACATTTGTCCAGGTCTTTAAACCAAGCAAGGGCCTTTCCTCCCAAATGCATCACAAATGACTTCATGTGGGTGTCTTCATCCTTGATATTGCAGTCTGGAGCATTTACTATAAACTCTTGAACATGGTTAGCGGGATAATCACTTTGATCATAGAATTTGTCCATGAATGTCTTTGGTAACTCATTTGAAGTGCTTGACAAATCAAGAGGAGCAAAACGGTCTTCAAGGATTTCTTGGACATTCTTCTTCTTGGGAAGAGAAATCATGGCCTCCATAATTTCTTCGTCAAGATTAGGATCCCATTCTTTCCCGAATGCGTTGACCAATTGCAAGAGTGAAGATATCCCCTCACGAGGAAGCTCATCATACTAATCTCCCACATCTTTGTTATTCTTCAAATCAAGAGATATTATGAACCTCTTCGTTCTGAGATCCTCATCCACAATATCCCAGGCCATAAGAAATCCTTTGAACATCATAATATGCTTTGCAACTATTTCTTCACATTCACGAAATATTGGGATGGACTTGACCCAACCACATTTATCCGACTCATTTGGATATCGCGAAATATTGGAGAATCAAGTGTAGAAAGGATGGGGGATTGCATGTAATCCTCACATCATTCAATTTGGGAAAAATTCATTAGGTAATTCACAAATTCTTTGAAAATTGAATTCATCTGTGGACTTAGGAATGTGTTTCTATTTGGATCTTCCCATGGCATGGGAACATGTTTGTGGGAATTGTACAAGTTAGCCAAAGTGTAGTTCCCTTTGTACTATAAGACTTTTGGCATCAAAATAGGGATCCTCAATCAAATAATTGTTATTAGAGAAAAAACATTACCCCGCCATGTGGAAGGATTCTTGTCTAAGTAACCTTTAGTGGGTTCATAACTTCATTCTCTCTCATGGTAATGAAGTGCTTGCATTTCTCCTAGGTTGCCTAGATACTTTGAAACACAATGGAGTGCCTACTTTGGCGTAGGTTAGGGAGGTTATGGCTCTCATAAAAGATAACTGAGGACAACCTGTGATGATGCTATGTCTATCTCAAATTTTCCAACTTTCATTACCTTGAATGGACCTTACAATCCATTTTTTGCAAAGAGTTTGCTCCTTGCTTGGCATAGTCATTCAATCCAAGTGTTCCAATGTAGGCAAACACTCTTACAATGATGCCAAATGCAAGCAACATAACAATACCAAAGCATATATGCACATTGCAAACAAGAGAGTTTCACTTGATTTCCTTCAAGCAATAAATTTTATTGATCAATGAACTAGATCTGCTTAGCCTTACAATGAAAGAAAATAAAGTATTACCTCAAG
Source organism: Larix kaempferi (assembly GCA_027924585.1). Lineage (NCBI taxonomy): Eukaryota > Viridiplantae > Streptophyta > Pinopsida > Pinales > Pinaceae > Larix > Larix kaempferi. The sequence goes on from BSBM01000858.1 coordinate 22,867,858, forward strand.
CTTGATTCACCATAACATGTGCCTCGTATCATAAGAAAGGTTCCTCATGTACACCACTAACATAGACAAAGAGGAAATTATATTTCTCTTCTCCAATCAACAACGAAATGGAAATGAGAGGGGACCCTCTTATATAGAGTTTTGCTTAACAACCCTCTAAATAAAAATAATAATGTCTTGGGATAAAACCCTAGATCTATCCTAGGGAGGAGCAATCTCCTCTAGACATGGTAAAAAATGCATAAAATAAGAGGTGGTTGGACTAACCAACCTCAAAACCCTAACTAATTGCCGAAGAAGAGGGGGCTACACCACTAAATCTAGGCCAAATACATGTGACAAATACAATATAGGCTCAAAAAGGGAGAGCAACCTCATAGATATGGTCAAACAATGATGAAAACATGTTAGATCTAGGGTTTGACCCCTTCGATCCCTATATCAACTCAACGCCCTCCTCAAAAGTGGTGCAAAGTCACGTGGAAACCAACAAAAGGGGGTTTCCCTCCAAGAAAACAACTCGAAAACCAAGAGCACTCCACCCAAACCATGTGCCATGTGCTTCTAGGGTCCAACATGGGTCAAAACTCTAGAGTGCGCCATCAAATCATGCAACAAACTCCTCAAATGGTCCACAAGTGTGAAACGTCCAATCGATATGTGGTCAAAAGGATGCTAAGTGTGTAGCAAACTCCTCCATAATGTGTGCCAAGGGTCCAAGGTGTAATGAATGGTCAAAACAAGTGCCAACTAACTCCCATGCGCCAAGGAAATGTCGTCATCATCCAACTAGGAAGGGCATGGCCCCATCCTAGAGCTTCTAGGCGCCATGTGTATCTCCAAATGTGTGTGAGCAAGGGGGGCACTCCTCAAAGTAAGCCTAGGCATCATCATGTGTCATAACATGTGTTTTATCATAGGGAAACACTAGGACTTCCATGTACTAAAGGGTTCAACCCACATTTAACTAGGAAATGCATCCAAATATGAAGAAAGGACATGAAATAATTAACAACTACACCCTTCTAATGGTTCAATGGCTTATTTAATTTTTATCCATTAAAATCATTAGGCTAACTATGGTGTGACCAACATCAAACCCCTATGTCAAGGTGCATTACCTAGATTCCCAAGTCATGTGAGGGTAATGAAATTAATGTGGTACCTAGGGAAGGAAAGGGGGTCTTTGCAAGCTAACCATCATAGAAACTAAGTGTAATAGGTCTACCATTTAGCTTTCAAGAGCTGGGGTTATAGATTTTTCTTCCACATGTGTGCTTTATGAAAGGGAGTTCTTTTTTATCATGAGTTATGCTTTCCTTGTGCCTCATTTTTGCAATCCCTTTATTTTATTATTAACCTTTTTTTGGCTTAGTCCTTTGCTTTGATAACCTGTGGAACATAGGGAACCTGGCTTTTGGCAAGGAACATTGCTCATGTTTACAGTTTTATTTAACAGCATCAATCTTAGAGTACTAGACTCTTTTAACTTTGATTTAGGCATTCATACATGGGAATAGTGTTGAGACCTTGAAGAATTACTAATGATAGATCACTTACAAAGGGGGAACTGGTAGAAATGGATGAAAGTGCTAGTGGAATGAAAAATGTTTAGGCAAATTGTTATGAATCGGATGTAACACTTACTTAGTTCACTAGGGGTACAACTTGACCTTCAGGATGACCCACTTATTTAAGGCAAAATTATGTTAACACCATGGTACATCTTAGTAATGAATAACAATTTTAAGTGTTCTGAGCCACTATCCAAGTATAAAAGTAACATTCCATGATCAAATCAACATAAAAGAAAACTTCCCAAGCGTCAATGAGGGTGAGAAATATCACGGCTCTGGCACATCTGACACCATCTCCACTAGGCACATCCAAGGCATAGGGTTAATCTGATCATGCTGGACAATCTCTGACCAATGGTCTATACAAATCGACAGATCTCCTCTCTTGCAAGCAGTTTGTGATGGAATCACAAACAAATATGATCATTAAGTCACCCCTGCTGGTATAGGGGTAACACAGAGCAAGGATCAGCATGCATTCTGCTATGTGCTGGTATAGGGGTAGCACAGAGCAAGGACCAGCATGCATTCTGCTATTACATATTGAAGCAAATTCTGTAGTTTGAAATTCTGAGACTCTCATTTATATTGATTTTTTCCTATTCTTATACTAGATATGAGCACTAGCAATCTAATGTTGTTAAACTGATGATTTACAAACTAAGAACTTCATTGAAGTTGAAGATCTGTATAGCTTAAAAAATTATTTACGATGGCCAATGACCCATAGCAGAAGGGATGCAAAATTAAATGAATGGAGATTAAAGACATAGTAGTATATTACTATGCTATAAATTAAGACATTCTTTACTATTAGATGGTGTCCTGATGTCAATTATTTTCTGTTACAGGAGGATTCTGTGCTTTTGAGTTTGATACAGGAGATAGAGCCATTGGATGTGAGCCTTATACAAAAAGATGTATCCGCTGATACTTTGGATGCAATGAAGAGGACCATATCTGGAATGCTTGGATTGCTGCCATCTGATCAGTTTCATGTCTTAATTGAGGCGTTCTGGGAGCCTCTTTCAAGGCTCCTGGTTTCTTCCATGATGACCGGGTAATTTACATCTTATGTTTCACTGGGAACTAAATGTTATCAAGGAGTATTTTTATAATGCCATGTGTCCATGTCTCCTCTGGTGATATTTTTGACATGTTTGTTTTGATCAGATCATTGGAAGGAAAAGTAAAATATTGTTATCTCTATACAGTTGTGTATTGTTTTAAAGGGGAACTGTGGTAAGTTATGTTTGCAAATGTTCAAATTTTACCTTGTTACTCGGTAGCTGGTTCTCCTTCTGTATGGTGCAGTGGTTCCAGCAGAGGCACAATTCCCGTGCAGTCAGCATGAAGGTGCAGCAGATCAGTATGATGGCACAGCATTAGTGTTCTTGGGAGCAGTGCTGGAGTTATGTAGGAGAGAGAGAGTGGGGGTGTATGCATGCCTTCAGCATGCATGTGCTAATCTCTTCCAGTTCCTGTTTTAGACTGTTGATCCACTTCAGTTAGCTTTGCTATTTTGGAGTTTGTTTCTGCATGTATTATCTGTTATTAGAGTATGGCACAGATCCCTATGACTCCTAGGGTGCTTGCATGCGGAGTTAAGGGCATGGATCCCAAGGAATGTGCATCCATGAATGCCACAACGATCCTCCAATTGGGGTGCACTATATTTGGCACTTCTATCCATTCAGGGGGGCACACTTACTGAGTAGATTAGGGATAGGGTTTGATTAAGTCACCTTGAGTGCTTCATGCATTTGACTAGATACATTGTATCTTTTGTCTGTGTCTTGTTCTGTATAGGAGACCTAGGGTGCACCACTTTGTTGGTTGGCAAGTTTAGTTTTGAGCTATTGTGGTGTAATTTTTCTTTTTTTAGTAAATAGTAGATGCAGTATTGAGTGTTCTGCATCGTGTATATGCTGTTAGTCTCTTTGTAATTTCCAGCAGTGTGTGTTTGTAGATTAACATATTCAGAGATTGCTGTTTTGATTTCGGCTTTCAATTTTAAGCTACCCAGGTTTAGGTTAATTTATCGTAGTGCAGAATCTGCTTACCATGGTTTGAAATTTAATATGGAATCATAGCACGTTAACTTAAATCCTCCAGATCCATGTATGGAATGGGTTTCTCCTTGTGAGGAGGAGTTGTTGGAGGGTTTCAGTGGTTGTGATGCCCGAGCTTCAGTGAATGGAGCAGATCAAACCTGTAATAGGCTGTTGGGTGAGATGCCCAGGATCTTCTAGTGATTGGAAGGTTGTTATTGGCCCAAGATAGGTGATCTGCGATTCTGCACATGGGATAGGTTGGATATCTGATTTCTTTTGAGTCTGATCATTTGGTACAAGTGTGCTTTTAGGGGTTGTAGCGATAGCCAGTTTCGGTCTCCGAGAGTGTCACATGATGGTGGGTGCTTCCAATGTTGTAGAAATGCAGGGTGAAAAATCTCTTGGGAGGAAGTTGAAATGTAGTATTCGTGGATACATGTCATGTACCTGGATGCCTTCCTTGGCCATTAGGGTACTCCATACAAAATTCTTATGTAAGATAAGATAAGATAATTGTATTAATGGCCACTGAATGACCACAAAGGTAGGTCAATGGGACTACAGGATACATCTAGTAAGAGTACAACGTGGGATTGCAAAAGCAACGCCTAGCGAATGCTGAAAGCAAGATAAAGAAAGATACATGAAGTAAAAGTACCACATACATGAAGTAAAAGTACCACCTAGATAAGTATATGACTAAGCTAATAACTAGGCCTAGCCAACATGAAAGAAGTATATAACAATATCATAGATGTGTTAGTACAAAGTGAGTGTCCCACATTAAACTAGAAAACTCAATACCAGTCAATAAGGAGAGAGAGAGAGAGAGAGAGAGAGAGAGAGAGGCCAATGATGTGAAGGTCTTCTGGATCTGATGATTGAGGGCGATCGGGGCACTAGCATGCTATTGGAGTCCTTAGGTACCATAGTGGGATCTGTTTGTACAACCCTCGGGGGGATGTAGAAGCACATAAGCATTCTCCTACTATCCGAGGTCAAGGGAAGAAGCTCCGAATAGATCTCTGGTCGCTCAGTTGGGGTTGGGGAGGCAATTTGACGAGTGGGGGGAGCCTTGTAAAGAATCCGTCTGGAGCTGATTCCTCTGCTACTATGAGGATTTGTGATTAGATGTATGGTCCAACACCTCTCAACCAGTCTCAGCGATATCTACTGATCTCCCTTGGGGGGAGGATGAGGGGAGACTCGAGGTCTCACCACTCTACTATATAAAGTACTCTGGAAGTCTGCCTGATACTTGTTGTTCCGATCTGATGGATCAACATAAAAGTATGAGGTGATCCTCCTGGTTGCCCCAAGGTGGGGCGGGGTGTGTAAGAGCTGAGATCTGTAATTGAATATCTCCTTTATGAGGAGGGCTAGGCATCTTTGATCCTAATACTAGGAGAAAGTAGAGAGGGAGATCCTTGAGTTCCTATATAGGCAGTAGCATTGTCCTCTGATCTCATAGTATAATGGGCACCTAAAAATGAGGTGCATCTCCTTCTTCGGCTCCTTTGTGTGGCACACTTGATAGATCCTATCAGATTGGGGGATATAATGATCTGTCTCTACTTGGAGTCGATGAGAATCGACTTGGAGCTGTCCCAAAGGGATCTTGAGCAAATGCATCCAATGTTTGTACGTGTATGGGGGGGAAACAATGATACCATCCCGCAACTCCAAAAAGTGCTCTAAGTAGAAAGACATCTTTTGGCCCAAGCTCGTCAGATGTGAGATCTAGGTGACCTGAATGTATAATCTGTAATCTGTATATGTCCTCTTTGATGTCCCGATTTAGTACTTATTTAGTTGGCATGAGATAGTCCAACACATCTAAGGAGTACTTGAAGGGGGGAAGTTGCTCTGGGGAGATGATCACCGACTGGAGAAGCCGAGATGCTTCCGCAAACCAACCTTGTGCACGGCCTGCGGGGTGATCCAAGGAAAGGGCTTCTGAACAAAGTGTAAGGTAAGGTTACCGCTTTCTCTTGGTGGTAGAGACTCTGAGAGATGTGACTCTATGTAAGAAATAGACCAAGCAAAACATAGCCTCAAGGCAAAATGGTTGGACACTGAACTCTGCTTGAATAATGGACTGTAGAAGTGTACGCTTACATCGGATGATGCGCTTAAGAAGCAAGGTCTAAACTCTCTCCATTTGAGCCCAATTTGTCTGTAACAAGCTCGGTCCTTAGATCTCAAAGCCATAGACTACTGTGGATCTGATAATCGCCTCCATGAGATAGAGTTTGGATGAGATGTCCTAAAACCGACCCCAAAAGCACCGTCTCTCGATGAGGGCTAGGGAACCATACCTTTATTGAGTCGAGATTGGAGGGCTTGCCTCATATCGAAGCGAGGTCCCGTGAACTGGCCCCCAGGTAGGTGTAAGCCGTGGTGATCTCGATCTCTTTCCCACGGAAGTACAAATGTAAGTTCGCGAGGAAGCTCTGATGCATTGAAGATCATAACCTTGGTTTTAAATTTTACCCAAATGATCGTTAACTGTTGAAGGTCACAAAAACTAGCCAGGGTGTCAATCTGCCTTTGTAGGCCCTTAAGAGTAGAGGCCATTAAGATCATGTCATCAGCATAACGAAGCAAAGAGATCAACACCTAAATAGAGAATGAGAACTAAAAGATATTAAAAGAGAGAATGATATGCTTGATACATCTTCAATATCGTGTGGATATCAATACATATAATTGAAACAATGTCCTATACAACCACTTTATTAGTTAAGCTCTTAATCTAATTTGACAACTCTATTTATGACGTGTGACATAAGTCACTTAATTGCTAACCTAAAGTACATTCTATCTTTATCATATGATCATTATTATTTACTGACTCTTAACATTCTCACTTAATGATCACATGGAGAACAAGCGTTTGTCTCAAAATACGAATTGGTCTGGACCAAATGTGTCAAAGATGTCTACAATGCAACTTTTAAATGTACTCCAAAAAGTGGTTTTTAAAGTTGTCATCAAATGACTAAAAATACCAAGTGCATGACATGTAACCATCATGGTTGATGCAGCGTAAAACATCTCAACAACCACTTGGATAGAATAAATGTTTCCTGAAAGTTTCAGCCCATATATCATAGATGTGGAAACTGATTTCAACTTCAAGATGTTGTCCCTCTTCCACACGTAGGTGCCAAAGTGTTACAAAAAACACGAAGCGGGTTTCTTAACCTGCAATAATATGTAAAGGGTCTCGTCCACGACCTGCCCCTATCGTGGCTGATCCACAATTACCCGTGTCTGATTTTGTCGCTTCTTTTCACCATTGTTTTTCCATGGCTGGGACTAATCTGGAAGATTTTGGATACATCCAACTTCTTTGGTGTTCCACCTTTCATGATGTCTCCAAGCCTTCCACCTTCGGCTCCATCACTAGGCCATGGGAGCTCTTTTTTCGTCACGTCTTCAAGCCTTCTACCTTGTTCTATGTCACTGGATTGCAGGAGATTTGATTTTGTTACATCTTCAAGCCTTCTACCTCCTCCATCAATGGATTGTTGGAGCACTTATGCCTCTTGTGCTACCTGCACAACAACATATGATGACTGCTCAAACTTCTGCACTTCACTTCTTTGTAGGTCCATTGATTGTCAGCCTCAAAATAGTCATCATCAATCTGATTAAGATCAGAATCATTGATTCTAACATCTTTGCTCACAACAACTTCTTTTTGCAAGGATCCAGAAACCTATATGCTTTTTGTTTGTCAACATATCCAACAAATTTCTATGCATGTTGACATCAAAGGCAACCAATTACCAAACCAAACATTTTTAAATGGTTTGCCTTTGGTTTCACACCGATCGAAGCCTCCTCATGTGTGGTTTCTATCAATGCTTTGTTGGGACTCCTATTCAGCAAATATATTGCTGTATTAATTGCTTCAACTCAATATTCATAACAATTTGTAAGGTGCCAACTAGGGCACATAAGCAATTAACTCATGAAGACAAAAGGATAGGCGTGAAAGCGCATTAATTCCATTAACAAATGGTCAATATATACATTGAGATGTCCCTTGGATTTGTCTTCCAAGGTGACTCTTGGTCTCCCTTGCACATTAATATTCCTCACACCGAAGATTAGACTCCAACAAATCCCCCCTTAATCCGAAGGGTGTATATGAGTCCAAGAAAAAGAAGAGAGCTGAATAAGTGGAAGTGGACAGCTACCACCAACTAAACATTTCCATCTCGAACATCCTTTACTAAGAAGGTTAGCTAGAAGCTTGCACATGCTTCTGCTAAATACAAGAGCTCTCTGAAGGGATGGTTTTTAGGCTGACCATCAACCGAAATAGGCTAGCAGAAGGCTGAAATCTTCTACTATGTGTGTGGTTCAATGCTGACCACAAACTCTTGAACTTGGCGATAATACTCGCTCAGAGGTTCTCTAGAACTTGGCTCGAAGGCTCAGAGGTTCTGTCTGGAATGATGGTTTTAGGATGACCACAAACCAACTGGAGAGCTAACAGGAAGTGAATAGCAGAAACTAGCTAAACATTTCCATCTTAACAACCGTTTGCCAAGTTAGCTAGAAGCTTGCACATGCTTCTGCTAAATGAAGGTGCTCTCGATACCGGTGGTTTTAGGATGACCACCAACTCTACAGCTCAGTCGAACATAGCTCTTCACAGGCTCGCTTGTTCCGACTTGTTTGTACTCGCTCGCTTGTTACTGACGGTCTTCATCCCCCCCTGTCAGGGACAATGTGAGGAGAGGAGAGTCTCATGGTGTCGCAACTAGACACAAAACATATGAGTACTCTATGTCATATATATCTCTTCTGTCTTCAAAATACATGCATATCAGGTGGCATCTCTGAATTTGGTGGCTGTCCAAATTCACTGTGGATCAGGCTCGCTTGATATGACTTACTTGAGGAAGGCTGTAACTGTTTGTTGTCAGAAGGACAAGGCTTCGAAACTTAAAGCCTGGCATCATGTTCCCCCCTGTCAGGTACAAAGTAAGAAGCCGTACAATAATCTGCTGCAAGTTTCACTCTTGCAGGTTTCTTCAGCTTCACACACCGATATGAAGAATGGTTGCGCTTCCCACAATGTCGACATAAATGAAGATCAAAACTCTGATCTTTCACATGGCCAACTCTGTCACATTGTTGGCATCTGGAACTCTGAATAGGTAGTACATCTGACATGATTTCACTATTTTCTGGTAGCTGATAGGAATCATCTTCAAACAAGGGGTTATTCTGAACAAGCACTAGTTCAGAATGTCGATTCCTGTGATGTGCCTCAATGGCTTTCAAATTCTGCAGCTGATTAATAACTGTTTGTAGTGTGTCTTTGCTGATTGTGATTGAGTCATCTGCAACTGAATGTACTAGAGTGTTCAACAACTCTAATGTTTCTTCTGTATTAGACATAGTGAAGACAACTTGAGGCCCTCCTTGTGTAGGTAGGACCAAATACAAGGACTCAATTAGACTGAGGGTTTCTTGCAAATCCTCCCTTTACAAATAAGACTGAGCATATTCAAAACTCAAAGGTGAGGGGTGTCTGTCTCAGCCGAAAATGCACCCACATACACTACAATTCAACTTTTCTTCAATTTTGGTACTGTACAAAAAACACATATGCGAGTACAAAAAAACCCTTGAACTTACAAACAAACCACAATTTGCAAGTTACACCTATAACTGTTGAATTGAAGAATCTTCTATACCTCAGTTTTGGTGTGGCGTGAAGGCTACAAAAACACGACCTCTGTTCAAAAATTTTCCACTAGCTCTTCAAACAATTTAAATTTATTTTCTCAGAAACTGTTCAATGTCTCTTCAATATCAAAGTCTACATTTGTCAACCCCTTGTCTTTTAAATATGCAAGCACTCTTCCTCAGTGCACGTAGGTATATAGTAGCATAAAATCTAACAATACAACCACAAAAATTAGGGTTTAACCCAACTGTAGAATTCCTTCACAAGGTTGAAGGTGCTCATTCTGGAATGTGCACTCCAACAATACTATGTTCTTCATTAACCAATATAATCTATCATGTTGATGGAGATGGGTGAGAGACAACAACTGCTAGCTCAATGGGTTCATCTTACTGTGAGATCTGGGCACATTCGTGATTTAGGTACCATTCCGAAAAGTTCATGGTTGCATTTCGAGGGACAATTCATTAACCTACTCGATCAACAAAAAAGTTCTCTGTGAATTTTTTTTTCCTGGCATCCGAGTTATGGAATTGTGCTTTTATTTTTTTCTTCATATATTTGGACAGATGGTGGTAGGTATAAAAGTTCCAAGTCGCAGCTCTAATTCAAGCTCTACGCGCCAAACGAGGAGGATAATGAGGTAGGGTTTTCACCTAGTAACTATCAACTTCCAGATGCAAAGTTGCAGCTCCATTTCAAAAAATCGTGTAACCAAAACCAATCTTCAAAATGCATAACTTCAACTCATCGATCTCTACTCCAACTTCTAAAAATTTGGGTTTCGATAATCAGGTACAGTAGCAACATACCAAGCTACGAAATGGATAGTGTCTTCACACTGGATTCTTCAAGGCGACAGAAGGAGGCACCCAATACTCTTTGAATGGTGATGGCAGAGGGTACATGCACCCACCAACTTTTGTAGAGAGAGGGGAGGAGAAAAACTTCAACAATCTGCTTCAATGGTCTTAACACTTCACGCTAAGATGCAGCTCCAGGAAGTCAATAACAAAAGCAATAAAACATAGCTCCATAGAGTCTTTGGGAGTCTCCACGATGGAGTCTGATCTTCACAAACAGAATGGCAACTCCATTTTCAGTGCACCAGAGATTAGGGTTTCGGAGGAGGTGTCCACACAACCCATGTGGAGACCTAGGATCGTATTCTAGTAGCCACACTTCAATGCAGCAGCAATTGTCACCCCAAGCAGTTCAACGTAGCTCCAAGAGAGTTCACGCTCAAGTCACAACAATAGCCGATCGTGAAGGAGGATGGCAGCTCCGCTAGGTCACAACAAGAGAGAGACTTCATGCATTAGGGTTTCCATGAAACGTTTCATCTCCAGGTTGACTCCGTTGTTAATCCCTTCATCCTTCTCAAGATGATATTTTCTTGCTCATCGTGATATCTCTACCATAGATGGATGACATTCCCTTCCTTCTCATTTTTTCATACTATCTTCACACCCGCGCACTCCAATATTGACACAAGCAACACAGACTTCACCCAAACTTGAACGCAACTTGACGTCGAGAGGAGAATCACCAGGCTTTTGAGCTCATGCCCTCTGATTTCTTACATTCCAGTAGTAATGTAATACGCTGGAAATGTTGTTGGGATCGCGTAGTCACACATTGGGGAATACACCATCGAGCAAGGGAACACCGGTCATTAGGAGGGAGGAGGAAAATGCTTCGTTCCTCTCTATTCACCAATGGTTTTAATGCCAACAACAATGAGCTTCCACAATGTTTAACGCAGCTACAAATCTTCACACACCATCAACATGGGTACATGGATGGAGTCTACACTTCATGATGACAACGCGTCAGTAGTAAATGCTACAGGCTTCAACGTTCAACAATAATCACCAGCTCCACGATGATCTCGAACTCCACTTCAACACAACACCAATGGAATGCCCACACCACCGTGGAAGAGATCGTAGCAATAGTCTCCAAGCAACAATAAATTGATGGTCTCCAACAATAGACGCCTTCATAGCACGATATTCAAATTTTTGCAGGTTGCAAATATTTTGATGAATCCCTTGGCATTAGGGAAGTTTGGGCTCTAGGTCGCAACACTTGGAATAGAGACCAAAAATCGCTCTCAAGAACAGATAGTATGCCAAAAACAGGTTTGCAAGTAACCTCGGTCGAGGGGGAGAGATGTGATGCATAACAATTCAATCAGAGATTTCTGAGATTCTGGAATGAGCAAACAAAACTGAAAGGACTAAAATTTGGCAGAGAAACTATGCCATTCAAATCTTAAATCGACTCTCCTCTGCAAATAATAAACCTGATGTCAACACAGGTAATGAGTGTATGCAGGAGGCAGAATGAAAAGGCAGCGTGAAGGTTTTCCACAAACTTTAGGGTTTCTGACACATAATAGTAACGCAGATTTGAAATATGCCTTAACACAGAGAATGTCGATAGAGGAGAAGGTGAATAGAGGAGCAGGTGAAACGGTCACACAAGGATGTAAGACCTAAGCGAATGGAGAAGAGAAACGGTTGTGGTTGCAGATGGCAGACTGGTGCAGATTAATATGCCTTCCAACAATGCAAGCAAAATAATGCACAGGCCGCAGAGATAAGGATTGCACTGATACCACTGTAAGGTGCCAGCTAGGGCACATAAGCAATTAACTCATGAAGACAAAAGGATAGGCCTGAAAGCGCATTAATTCCATTAACAAATGGTCAATATATACATTGAGATGTCCCTTGAATTCGTCTTCCAAGGTGACTCTTGGTATCCCTTGCACATTAATATTCCTCACACCGAGGATTAGACTCAACACAATTGACAATTTTCTATGCATTTTGACATCAAAAGCAACTGAACCAAACATTTTTAAATGCTTTGCCTTTGGTTTCACACTGGTCCAAGCCTCCTTAGGTGTGGCTTCTATCACTGCTTCTTTGGGACTCCTATTCAACAATTATATTCTGCATTCATTGCTTCAGCTTAATATTCATTTGGCACCGACTTATGTTGCAACATTTTTTCATCATGTCTGCAACTCTTTTACTCTGCCTTTCACCATCATTTCTTTGCCTCCACACTCCTTGTTTCTTACAAAAATCAGCAAACATAACAAACTGATCTCGACTTTAGAACCGGAAGACACTTACTTTCTTACTGCATTCTTCCTCTACCTTTGCTGTGAACTTCATAATAGCATTTAATGTATTCTATCTCTTTCTTATGAAAGAAGATCTATGATTTGTGTGAAAAATCATCAACAAGAAGCATAAAATATCTTGCACCCTATAATGATGGTGTTCTTGTATTTTTGATAGAAATGGGTATTTTTTGTATTAAAGGGGGGCTGTGGAGACCCAACTTCCATAAGATACAATCAAGTTCAAAATTTAGCAAAATTTCTCTACTGAGATGAGCCAAAAAACACAGATCTTCAATAGGGCACATGTGCAAAACAAAATTTAGTGCCTCCCTACAGAGCTTGAAACTATACTGTTTTACATATTGTCTGAGTAACGAAGCACAAGTAAAAACTGTAAATTTTTCTGAGTTTACTGCTTGCTGGTTTATGTCAACATTTCAGTGGTTTTCACTTCCAGCCGGTTTTGCATAGGCTGGAAATTACTTATGAAATTTTCTTCAACAATTAAACACACTGTAAAATGATACTAAAAGGCAGAAAATAGAATTTTAACATGCACACCATAAAAAATAGAGACTCAGAAATTTTTGGCAATTGTGCCCTCGAAAAACCCCCACGGGGAAAAGCAGTAAGAGAGAGATATTTATTATTTCTTCAGCAATAAAATAGGACAGCAGTACAGTGAAAATACAACTTATCTCCACCCATAAATGCACCCACAGACTGCCTCGAAATGTGTGCAGAAGTTGTCTCGATTTCTGTGCAAATAACAACCTTGAAGTTAATGCTGTACTCTTCTCAATTTCTGTGCAGAATCAACCTCGAAAACTGTGCTGTACTATTCCTCAATTTCTGTGCATGTATCAATCTCGAAATCCGTGTAGGGAAAAGACACAGGTACGGTCTGTACGGACTTGATATTTCTGTACTTGTGTATTCCTCGAAAATCGTGCAGAACCTTATCTCGATTTATGTGCCAATCATTCTCGAAATCTGTGCCTGGGTTTAGTGCCTCGAAATGCATGAAGGTAGTCTTGAAAACAGTTCCCAGGTAACTCCTCGAACTGCGTGCATAAATATTACCGCTATACAGTATTCACTTCGGGATTTGTGTTGAAGATTAATACACCCACCTCGAAATCCGTGCTAATAGTAAATGCTGAACATATGCCTCGATTTCAGTGCCCACTGTAGTTAATGGCTGCCTCGATATGCGTGCAAGTGCTCTAGCTCTCTTCTTCTCTCTTTTCACACTCTCATCTCAAAAGGTGAAAGTAAAATTGCCTCCCTCATGCTTTTTGATCAAACCCTAGTGTTTCCTAAATCCAATGGATGAGATAGATTTAGATCTACGGTTGAAATTAAATGCTCTATTTATTTCTCATAAATAATTAATTTCACTCACCCACTTAAATTTATCAAAAAGTGACTTTGAGTTTATAAAGTCTCATTAAATGTTTTTAATGTGAGGGTCACCCTTTTCCCCCTTTCTAAGTGACTTAGGCAAATGTCACTTGGGGAACACTTCCGTAGGTACAAAAACTAACACTCCCTCTTACCGAGGAAGGTGTTCTGCACCACTCCCAACTTATCTCTGAAGAAAACAAACTTCCCCCTCCCCAAAGACTTCGTCAGGATATCTGCTACCTGCTCATCAGTGGATATATACTGCAACTCAACTGCTCCTCTCTGGACGTAGTCTTAGATGAAATGGTACCTGATCTCAATGTGCTTTGACCTGTCATGGAACATCGGATTCTCAGAGAGCTGAATGCAACTCTGATTGTCACAATAGATCACTGTAGGTCTAAGCTCCTGATCAAATAAATCTACCAACAGCTTGCGAAGCCACAGTGCCTCGCAAGTAGCCTGACTGGATGCCATATACTCAGCCTCGGCAGAACTCAATGCAACGGACTTCTGTTTCCGACTGAACCACGACACTTCTGTCGAGCCCAAACTGAAACAACAACCGAAAGTGCTCTTCCGATCCCTCACACAACCTGCCCAGTCTGAATCTGTGAAACCAACCAACCTGACTCCACCCGAACTCCTGTAGTCCAAACCATAGTCCACTGTGCCTGCTAGGTATCTCAGCACATGTTTTGCAGGAGTCCAATGTACACTCCTAGGCTCCACCATGAACTGGATAAGAGTGTTCACCGCAAAACACAAGTCTGGCCTGGTGTTGACCAGATACATCAACGATCCAATGGGCTGACAGTAAAGTGTACGATCCACCAACTTACCCTCCGAAGCGTGAAGTTGCTTCCAGTGGGTGATCATAGTTGTAGACATAGGCCTGCAGTCTTCCATCCGAAATCTCCTCAGAATATCAACTGCATACTTCCCCTGTCCGAGGAAAATATGTCCAGGCTCCTGCCAAACCTCCATCCCCAAATAGTAATGCATCAGCCCAATATCAGTCATCTCATACTTCGCTGCAAGGTCTCTCTTGCAATGTGCAATGAGACGCTCCTCTCCAGTGATAAACAAGTCATCAACATATAACAGAAAAATGAGAGGATCTCCACCAACCATAATGTAGTAAAGGTTGGGATCAGCCTCACTCTTCTGAAAGCCCATCGAAGTCAAGTATGCATCGATCCTGGAGTACCAAGCTCTAGGAGCTTGCTTCAGTCCATACAAGGCTTTCCTTAGCCTGCACACATGAGAATCTTTCCCATGAATCTCGAATCCTTGTGGCTGCTCTAAGTACACCTCCTCCTGCAGAAGACCATTGAGAAATGCGGTCTTCACATCCATCTGGTGGATCTTCCAACCCATCTCTGCTACTATAGATATTAGTGCTCTGATGGAAGAATACCGAGCAACTGGCACAAAAGTCTCATCATAGTCAACTCCCTCAACCTGTGAAAACTCTCGAGCCACAAACCAAGCCTTGTACTTCTCCACACTGCCATCTGCAGCCTGCTTTATCTTGTAAAGCCAATTGGAAGTCACAATTGACTTCCCCTCTAGTCTCGGCACTATCTCCCAAGCATCATTCTTCATGACGGAATGGTACTCTTCCATCATGGCATTTCTCCATACCTGATGCTGAGAAGCCTCCTCAAATGTGGAAGGATTAGAGTCACGAAGACTTGCAACAAGAGCCATCCCCAATCTGTCTGGCATCACTACTATCCTGATCTCCTCCTGGGGTCTACCAAATGCCTCTGCTTCCTTCAAGGTGTCTTGAAGCCACTTAGGCTTCCTCTTCCTTGAAGGCTCCTCCCAAACTGGTCTATCCTCATCTGAGGAACTCCCAGAAGCAGAAGGTCCAACACCTCGAGGACCAGTGACTGATGAACCAGTCCCTGAAGAACCTGTAACTTGTGAACCTGAACCTGTACCTGTCCCTGAACCTGTCCCTGAAGTACCTGTCATCTGAATCACTGAACCTGTAGAAGCTGTGCCTGTACTCTGTGATCGAGTCACTCCGGAAACATGTGGACCTGATACTTGTATCGAAGAAGCCTGTGTCAACTGAGGTGTGGGAGCTGGTGGCTCCCGCTGCTCTATCTCTCTCGACTTCCTGAAGGCTCTCTCCTTATCAAACTTCACCTCCCGCACAACAAATCTCTTCTGGCCAGGTAGATAAAGCCGATAGGCCTTCGAAGTCTTGTCATATCCCACAAATATGCCTCTCTCTGCAGTGGGCTCAAACTTCGTCCTCTTCTTAGAAGGGACGTGAGAGTAAGTCAAAGAACCAAATATACGAAAGTGGCTCACCTTAGGCTTCTTGCCTGTGTACATCTTCTCTGGAGTCTTTCTCCCCAAAGCACGGTGAGGACTCCTGTTCTGCAGATACACTGCAGTGCTGCATGTCTCTGCCCATAGAAAGAACATAACCCCTGACCATGAAGCATCTCTCTCGCTGCTCCCACAATCGACCTGTTCTTTCTCTCTACTATATTCTGCTCGGAGTGTAGGGAACTGTCAGCTGTCTCTGTATACCCTCCTTTCTGCAAAAAGCATCGAACTCCTTGGAGGTATACTCACCCCCATTGTCCGATCTCAACATCCGAATCTTCCTCCCTGCCTGCTTCTCCACAAGGGCTTTGAACCCTTGGAAGACACTTAAAACTAAGGGTGACTTCTTGCTCCTCAAGAAGTAGATCCAGGTCTTCCTGGAGTAGTCATCAATGAAGATGATCTAGTACTCAAAACCAGTCAAAGAGACCGATGACATAGGACCGCAAATATCAGAATGGATCAAGTCAAGCACTCCTGCTGCTCTGGTGTCACTGCTTGGAAAAGCAGTCTTGGTGTACTTTCCCAAAGCACACCCCTTGCACACATCACTATGCTCAGTGCTGAACTCGGGTAAACCTGTAACCATGCTCCTCAACAATCTCAGTGCTGGGTGATGTAGGTGGGCCATCCTCCGATGCCATAGCTCACATAACTCACTGCTGTTGCTATGTGCTAGAGCGTGCTGCGGCTGAATCAATAGCTTGTACAACTTTCCACATCTAACCACAATGTCCATGGGGGTAGATACTCCTGTAGTCCTGGGAAGTACCTGTACTCTCCCATCTGAGAAACACACCCCAAGACCCTTGTTCTCAATAGTGGAAATTGAAACAAGGTTCTTCTTCAGCCCAGGGACATACAACACATCCCTCAGAATCATGGGACTCATAGACTCCCTCTGAAATGTAATGGTCCCCCGACCAACTGCTCTAACAATGTTATTGTCACCATGTACCACCTCCACATTTCTACCTGTCTGTGATAGCTCGGAGAACATCTCACGAGCTCTAGTCATGTGGCTCGAGGTTCCGCTGTCAATGTACCAAGTACTAGTGGTGGTTGGACTCGCCTGATGGCCTGCCAACAATGAATGCCCAATCTCCATATCCATATCTGTGATGGTGGCTAAAGAGACTCTCTCTCTCTCAATCTGTCCAACATATAGGGAAAACTCCCTCTGAAGCCTGTCTCCAAAGTCATCAAACTCCCTCTGAAGCATAGTGTCCAAACGTCTGACAACCATAGCACTTGATTTTACTCAAGTCCTTCTTTTGCCCACCTTGCTGCTACTGCTGCTTGGCCTCACCCTTCTTGGGACCCTTCTTCTTCTTCCCCTTTGCTGTCAAAGCCACGTTTTCCTCATCTACCCCACCTAGTGATGAACTGCCCTGTACAAGACCTCTCCTGGTCTTCTCCTGCACAAAGTCATCCCACAGTCTCTCCCAAGAAGGTAGGTTCTCTCTACCCACTATGGCCTACACAAATGCACCCCAGGGCTTTGAAGCCCCATTCACTGCTGTACATACAAGCTCAGTAGAAGATACCACCTCCTCAACCGCTGCCAGTTCATCTTGAACTACAGATATCCCGGTAAGATATGCTGTCACTCCCTCTCCTCCATTCATCTTTATACTCTTGAGTTTCTCTTTGAGAACCAGCTTCCGGTTCTCATTGGTACTCTCATACAAACTGGTCAAAGCAGTCCACATCAAGTGTGCCCTAGCCTTGCTTGAAATGTGAGGGATTATGTGGTCTTTAACTGCATCAAGGATTATCCTCCTAGCCTTACAGTCCTTCTTGTTGAAGGCTAATAGTGCTACTGCATCTGTAGTAGCGGGAATCTGAACGGGGTTTGCTGTAGTATTTCTAACCACTTCCTCCCATAGTTCATTCTCCTCTAATATCAGCAAAATTCTGGCTTTCCATGGCACAAAGTTCACTGTCCCATTCAGCCTATCCTCCAACCTAAGTCCTGTCGCCATCTTTCAGCCAATCCAACAAAGTGCTGCTCACTAACAGAAGAAAATTTCTGAATTTACTGAGTTCTGGAAATTTCTGTGTGTCTGCAAAATATCACTGTTTTCTGCCCCCAAGCTCTGATACCATGTAAATTTTTCTCAGTTTATTGCTTGCTGGTTTATGTCAACATTTCAGTGGTTTTCACTTCCAGCCGGTTTTGCATAGGCTGGAAATTACTTGTGAAATTTTCTTCAACAATTAAACACGCTGTAAAATCATACTAACAGGCAGAAAATAGAATTTTAACATGCACACCATAAAAAATAGACACTCAGAAATTTTTGGCAACTGTGCTCTGGAAAAACCCCCACGGGGAAAACCAGTAAGAGAGAGATATTTATTATTTCTTCAGCAATAAAATAGGACAGCAATACAGTGAAAATACAACTTATCTCCACCCATAAATGCACCCACAGACTGCCTCGAAATGTGTGCAGAAGCTGTCTCGATTTCTGTGCAAATAACAACCTTGAAGTTAATGCTGCACTCTTCTCGATTTCTGTGCAGAATCAACCTCAAAAACTGTGCTGTACTATTCCTCAATTTCTGTCCATGTATTAACCTTGAAATCCGTGCAGGGAAAAGACACAGGTATGGTCTGTACGGACCTGATATTTCTGTACCTGTCTATTCCTTGAAAACCGTGCAGAACCTTATCTCGATTTCTGTGCCAGTCATTCTCGAAATCTGTGCCTGGGTTTAGTGCCTCGAAATGCGTGAAGGCAGTCTTGAAAACAGTGCCCACATAACTCCTCGAACTGCGTGCAGAAATATTACTGCTGTACGGTATTCACCTCGGGATTTGTGCTGAAGATTAATACACCCACCTCAAAATCCGTGCTAATAGTAAATGCTGAACATATGCCTCGATTTCAGTGCCCACTGTAGTTAATGGCTGCCTCGATATGCGTGCAAGTGCTCTAGCTCTCTTCTTCTCTCTTTTCACACTCTCATCTCAAAATGTGAAAGTAAAATTGCCTCCTCCTTGCTTTTTGATCAAACCCTAGGGTTTCCTAAATCCAATGGATGAGATAGATTTAGATCTACGGTTGAAATTAAATGCTCAATTTATTTCTCATAAATAATTAATTTCACTCACCCACTTAAATTTATCAAAAAGTGACTTTGAGTTTATAAAGTCTCATTAAGTGTTTTTAATGTGGGTCACCCTTTTCCCCCTTTCTAAGTGACTTAGGCAAATGTCACTTGGGGAACACTTCCCTAGGTACAAAAACTAACAAAAACCGTGTGCAAAATACAATTTAACCAAATTTATGCTCACTGTGTGCTTCCTCGATGAACAGATCAACTTGGTCTGGACCATGGTCTGCTTGTTGATGCGGCTGGTCAGCCAATGCCAAATTAGTCTACTGCACTGTTTCTTTCTCAACATCCCTGTCTCTAATTGAATTAGTGGATACAATTGGGTGACCAACAATGGGTTGTGAACCACAGGCAAATCCTAGAATAATGTTGTATTGCATATCAGAATCACTAGCCACTTTCTCATACTTCATACTCTACTCTTTCAATTTAACCTCCGTTTCCTCTTGCTTGGACTCGTGCTTCTCCATATGTATACTGAGGTACTTGATAGCCCGCCTCATACCCTCCAATTATCCAGTCATCCTCCTCAGTATCCTTTTAATTTTTGCATTCTCCTCTCCTCCATTCAGGTCAGAATTCGACGGATTGGCCATTTTACGAACAGTAGGGATCAACTCTTTATACTTTCCAGAGGCTAAGCATACCTCAAAACAGAATTAGGGAAGGCCTAAAAAATCCCTCTGAGCAGAACTTTCAAGTCTCAAATGAAAGTTATCCCAACTGCTACAAGAAACCGAGCCATCCAAATACCCCCAATCCGAGAAGGGATGCACATTGGGTAAAGGAAACCGAGCTTTCTGAAATATAACCAAGCAGAGCATAGGCTTTTACCTCTATCAAACCCGAAGAAAACCCAAGGTATCTCCTCCAATGACTAGAGACAATCTGCCAGAAATTGAATCTGAGCTGCTCCAGAGTTATTGATCCCAAACATATCTTGCTGTAGGAGATATGTCTCACCTCTGCGAAAGGACCTGCATAAATGATCCATAAAGAGATATGTGCCGGGAGCTGCAAGCAAGAGTGCAAGGAAGCCTAAGGCATGGGGGGCTGTAAAGGATCCCTCGTGCAGAATTAATGCGATACGTCTTGCATACTATTCGTATTCCATGTGTTGACATGTGGGATGCTCACCTCTGATGCCTTGGATGAATTTGATTAAGTTTGATGGTGTCTTGACTCTTGACCATGCTCAATAATACAATATCATAAACTCCAGTGGAGCCAAAACCTCTCATGGGGGTCCCCATTTTTGACCAGGACCCCCTTGTCCTGAGAAACTGCTTTGTTTGCTTGACAATCAGCTATGCCATTGTTTTGCCTCCGAATGCAATACAGCTTAACATCATCCAGATTGTCGAGATTCCAAAATATTCTTTGGAAGATTTTGTGTTGCATTGTTCCTTCCCTGGGAGTCTTTTTCCTCACCTGATTTATCACAGAGGGAATCTCCAAAAATCATGACATTCTTAATCTGATGGACCTTGAGGAGTTCTGTTCCTAAGAACAAGGCATATGATTCAGCTTGGTTGTTGGTTGTTACTCCTATGCCCCTTGAGTGGTTCAGTTCTATATTTCCATTGGGGTCAATGAGAACCCCCCCCAACACCTGCCACCCCTAGTGATGGTGTTCTTGTTAGACCACAAACTTCAGCATTTATAATCTCCAACACTCTGCCTACCCCACTGTGGGTGAGCTTGTTTGTGCTGCTTGCCATCTGAGCATATCTCACATCTCCCTCCATCTTCTTAATATTAGGTAGGCCATCAACCATCTCAAACCTAATTAAAATGGAAAGATGGGAAAAACACAGATGTCCATGTCTTTGATGCCAAAGTACATCGACATTGGACTCTCTGCCATTAACCATTTTCTGCAAATATCCCTGGTACTTCTGACTGTTCCAGAACTCTACTTGCCTATTTCATCAGTCAATTTCATAAAACGATTTTGTACTGAAATATTTCTATTCCCAGAAAATAAACTCTGTTTTGAAAAACTTTCGTAGCAAATTTCTCCTGTTATTCTTCTAAAATAATTTCTAATAAGGAAAAACAGACTAACAGATTTACAATTTTTGTTTAAAGTCTTCACCAAATCAAACCCGACTCTCGTTTGTTTATGCGGACTCACCTACAGGTTGTTCTGATTATCTGCCCTTTTTAATTTGCTAAATTCGGACTAGACTATCTTTGCCCCCAATCCTGTCACTCTTTCAGGTTGGCGGCTTTTCTCTTTTAAGTTTTTGTAGGTTTGTTACCACGACCAAAATTCCCACAGCTACACTTCTCTGTCATAGGTTTGATACTACAACATCTCTTGTTATCTCGATTTTTCATGCCTCTTGTGTTAATTCCCAGGACTCACTGTGTAATGGCTTCGTGGGACGACTCATCACTGATGGATCTCTGTATTGCTACATGAGCTTTGTTCTCACACACGATGGCTATGACTCTGATTGCTATTTTCTGTGTCACCAATTAAGCTTTTATTGGGCTCTAGTGAATGATGACCTTTTTGCAATTTGCCCTTTCCTTACAGCATATTCGTGGGTCTGACACTCTGTCAAATTCCCAATGGCTGCTTAATCCGTAGCAGTACTGGTAAGTCCATTTATGACAATGTCTTTTTCAATCAAGGTGGCCCATGATGGTTTTCTCTTTATCCCTGATGGCCCATGAATTAACCCACGAACTTTGGATCATGGCAGTTTGAGTCCCCTCACTGATATATTCTCCTCGATTCGTGTCTTCCCTTTCTCTCATTGGTACTGCACCATGGAAACTACACCTCACGACAGTGTAACCCTGACCTCTTTGGAGGCTCTGACACAATGCCCACAGCATTCCTTGAAATACAACTCTGCAATTCTATTGGCTTCTCTTTGTATCTCTTCCGACTTCCAAAATTAATTCAGATAACATTACTTTCAGAATTAATTTCTTCTAAAATCATCTATAAATATTATTTTTTCCATATTCAAACAATCTACTCATGTTGGTTCAAAGTTCAAACCAACTTATCATTCCATGCCGACTTCAAACTCTTCTTGATTTTCTGAGCGGTTTGCACTACTCATTTGTCCAACCTCTTCTTGTCTGCCTCTGATCTGCAGCAGTCCCTCTTTGGCTTCTCAATGTGGTTCTGATACCACGTGAGAAGAATCACACAAGAATGTGAACAGATAATGCAAACCAGAATATAACAAAAGAGGGAATGATATGCTTGATGCATCTTCAATATGGTGTAGATATCCATACATATAAGGGCCACGGCCCACAATGTCTCATACCAAAATCCTCTACAACTTCTTACTTAGTTGAGCTCTTAACCTAATCTAACACAACTCTATTTAGGTCATGTGACATATGTGACATAAGTCACTTAATTACTAACCTAAAGTGCATTGTAATTTTATGAGATGACCATTATTATATGCTAATTCTAACAAGTTGGAAGTGCAGCTTGATTGCCAACATGTGTACCTACATGCTCTGTCTTAGAATTATTCCATAGCTTCTTTTCTCACAATGAGATAATTCACATATCCCTAGTCAGGAGGAGAATGATGGTCCATTTGCTCTTAAAAAGGCCAATGTGATGAAGAGATAGGGACCTTATTTTGTTGACCTTTTAAGGCCAACCTTATGCTTAGGCAATAATTTTCAGGACCTTACCTTCAGGTTCTCAAGGAGGCCTATCTAAGCTCAGATGATACTTTTCAGAACTCCTCAACCTTTCATGACCTTACCAATGCAGGTAGGGTTCTGAAAGGTCAACCCAATACAATCTCAATCAACCCTTCTAACAAAGGGTTATTCTTGACCAGTCAGTTGTTCTCAGAGTTGGTTAAGGTCCTTATCTTTAAAGAAGGTGTTACCGCTCAAAATAGCACCCCGACCAAGGTCATGGATCATGGTGCGACGAGTGGTAAAGCATGGGAGGAGCTATAGCCCAATGTCACAACCTAACTCCTCGATGCTTTAGGTCAACTCCTAAGACTGAGGGGGAGTCCCTAGAACTTGGTGAACAATATTTGTGATTCCCTAGACAATACACAAATGCATTTCCCAATGAATCTCTCGTCTAAGATTAGTGCCTTACGGAGTCAAAACAATGAAGTATAAATATTATTGAAAGAGAGGGAGGAGTTAAAGAGCTTTATCATGGATCCCAAGAAATATAACATCAAATTACTACTGCTGTTATAGGATTGCAGTAGAGAATATATCTCACAAAACTAGATACAAATCAGTCATAACAATGTCATCCTTACCATATGAAGTGTACCTTGTATAGTAGGGTGGGGGGGATGAGCAATAGGGTGAAGGAGAGGCCTCTAAACAATTCAGAAAATAGGATATCAGATCTGACATGAGCCTTATAATAGCCCTCAGATAGAGTGTGATCCTGCTCAACACATTTCCCAATGAACTTCCAACCCCCCAGGGGTCAATATAGGCCTACAAACCACTTTTCAGGCCTTCAAACTTGGCGAAAGTACTTGATATACCTGTTGTACCTGCACTAACAGATCTACAATACAAAACCCTATCTGGCACAAATATTGAGATATCACAAAGATCAACCACATGATCAAAACACCCTCAAAGATCCACCATTAATTCAATTAGGGGGCATTTTTCTATCCATACAGAATTTCCAAATTGCAAATATTTTTTGAGATATAAAATTTTCTAATTTTTAGGGTTTTTTCAATATTATATTTTTTTGGATTTTTTGCAATAAATGTACAAGATAATTTTGATAAAAGGAGTGAAGAGAAGGGGTTATGACCTTAGTCTTTTCAACCCTAGGGCGATTAGAGATCGAGGTCAATGTCCCTACTCAATTTGGCTATCAAAGATTTACCAACTAGGGCAAAAGGCTAGTAACCCGATACTAGGTCAAAATAGCCAAAACCCTAATTAGGACAAAAGATGAACTCCAAGGCCCACAGTGGAGAGAAAGGTCTTCTCAAGCAAGTTGACAAGATGCCAATAAAAAACCCTAATTTACATTGCCTAAGGTGCCAAAGCAACGCCCAACAAGAAAATGGAGAGATCTTACCAACATCAATCGAGAAAGAGAGCAAGCGATACTTCTTAAGTCCTTCCCTAGCTACGAGTTATTACAACCATTCTTAGGATCAACCTTGCAAGATGGCAAAAACCCTAGAAAATTCACCCTTCACCATTTATCACATAGAAACAAAGTCAAAGAGAGAGGTGTGCATCACTCAAGTGCTCTAGTAGACCAAGATAAAAAGAAAGAAGTGCATATTAGAACCCTTGTCTTGCTTACAAATGATTCTAGGAGCCTTTATTTATAGGAGGCTTCCTAGACTTATCTAACTTTAGAGCCTACCTTATTAAAAAGTAAAAATAACTAAAAGTTAGGGTTTGTCACCCACAAGCTGGGGACTAAACCACAAAAGACTAGAAATTATGATAAAATAGTGCAATTGGCTTCATCCAAATGAAGTGATGAGCCAAGGGAGGACGTCATGCCCCAACTAATGCCAACAATGGAGAAGATCCCTCAACGCCCTCCCCTTTAGCAAGGCAAAGATCTCTTGAAGAAGAAGACATCACGATGAAGTGTGCATATGTGTACCAAGAGGAGGGGTCATACAATGGAGAAGAAGGTCCAAGTGGGCATAAAGGAGGTGTGCTAAACCGGGTATGGCAACCCTTACATGTGCAATCACCTCATGCATAACAAAACATAAGTGTGGCTAGGAGCCCCTAGGCCATGTGTCCTAATGGGCCCATCCCAAGAAGCACCGGGCACAAACCCAGGGCACATAAAGGCCCAACAAGATGGGGGACTTCCGCCCTTCAAGGGGCAGTCAACAATGCCACTAAGCCAGTACTCCTTAGAATGAAAACCAAGAGGACCTTCCATGACCAAACCATGGGTCTTGAGCCCCGCTAGACCACCATTTTTACATAAACAAACCCAGACTTGGCCTTTTACAATGGAAAAAGGCCCCCTCACTCTGGTATATCCTGGCAAGCATGCTGCAGACAATCTGGGCTGTAACAGAAGGAAAGACCTTTCACAACCTTATATTTGTTAGTGATAGGTTGTTAACCATGAAAAAGTAATTAGGTTGTACAAGACGGTTTAAAGGCCAACCTGTCCCTTTACATTGTTACAATCAAGGGTTCATAATGACTTCAATTTTACAAAACATTTGCCCCTAAAGTGAAGATTATAAATGTGAAAGTCAGTTTGTGGTTAGATTGATCTGGCATTAAAGGTTCTATCATAGCTGTTAAGCATTTGATAATATGCATGACACTGGTACACTTGATAGTTTATCCGTGACAATACAAACTTCACTACTATATTAGGTTGGTGGAAGGTAGCCTTTAGCATTTGAATTGGTTTTGAGAACTACTACTGTTTTGGTCTTTGGAAAGCATTGAAGGATTGAAGACATGAATTCATGTAAGATTGTCAAAGATCATGGAAGTTTACTTCATGAGTTGTATCTAGCATTACATAAACATGAATGAGCCCTTACACATGATGTTTTTTGAGGAGATCTCTGCTAGCACAAACCTCACTTATGACATTCTACATTAGAAAACAAAAGTTAGAATTAGATTTCAAGTGGTCTTGAAATAGCTCATGTTTTAGCCTCATTTGCAGAGTTTCTTGTCCAAAGGTTCTCATTGCACTGTAAATAATTTTGAAATGTTGCCAGAGGTTGTCAGTTGTCAGAGATACCATTAGAATTTCAAGTGGTCTTTGTGAACAACTTATGTTTTAGTCTTACTTGTGGAACTTCTTGTCTGAATATGATGGGCTGATGGGTGTTGTTGATTGTCAAAGAATCTTTTGATGCCTTGAAATTCGGTTGAAAATATTTTAACTCGTTATTGACTATTAGTAACATTATGAAAATTAGAATCCTTTAGATATTATTTGTACATCAACCAAATGGGGCCAAGAATCATACCAAATGTTTGTAGTAAGCTAATGTTGCTTCTATATCAAAATGAGAACTTAAGAGGGGAATTACTTGGACTAGAATTGCTAGCAACTGCGACGTAAAATCTCACTTAGAGCTACCTATTTTTTTTCCAAGGAAAACCTCATGGGAAAACCCAAGGGATGCTTCCCCACACTTGTGGATGACATCCCTAGTAAACCCATCGGTGTAGATTAGTATTCTTAACCTAGGGGGCTTTAAACTGGGCAGCTGCTGGCATGAAACTAGCCAAATGCCCAACAACTGGGCAGCTGCTGGAGACCACTGGTTGAGCTTAACCCCTTGGGCTACTGAGAAATACCTTTTACTTTTTCAAACCTGATATTTATTAATGGTTAATAGTTATGTGAATACAAAATTTAAATACTGTTCCTTTTGTGACTTGTATGAAATCTAATTGAATATGAGCATTTTGATATTATGCATTGTGTTGATATTGTTAGAATATTTTCTTTGAATTTCCTAAATTTCAATGTTATGATCAAATGCATGCTTATCTGTTTTTTGTGGTCCTCTTCACATAGGTACACACTACGGAATGCAGAGTATCGGCTTTGTCTCCAGAAAAGCTTCTACATGTCTGAAGACTCTTCTTTGGCCATGCAAAAGGAAGAAACTGCTTACATTAACAATCCAGTGGCTTTGGATGATGGGGATCACAAAGACTTAGCCATGGGTACTCAAATGACACCTAAAATGGAGGTTGCCCCTAAAGAGGATGAAGGCCTTCAGGAGTTGGACATACCCGAAGGGCTTGGTGAATTATCTCCTGAAGCTCAGGACTATATTCGTGACTTGCAGTCTCAGTTATCCCGATTTTCAAATGTGGGTGTTAGATGCCAGTTTTCTATGACTTTTGTTTGATGGATTTATTTTTAGATTTGTTCAAAGCTGCTATATGTTTTTGAGGGGAAAGATTAGTCTGGTTTTCTCCTTGGACATTGGAAGAGAGGGATGATGCTTGTGTGGAGAGGTAATATTTAGATTCTTTTCAAGTTTATTTTAGGAGACTGAAGACCTAGGAACTAGTTGAGAAGAGCAATGGGTCATTTCAGGCCAGTTTATGTTTCAAAACAAGAATTGTAAGGTCCATTGCATTCTCCCGCGACTAAAGAAAATTTATTATATCTTGCGAGCAAGTCAATTAGAGCTTTTTAACAGGTTGCTAGGCAGAATAATTGAACCTGTAATTTGTTAAAATGGGTCTGAACATTTTAGATGTGAAGTTTTAAATAGTGCAGTGTGCATATTGCATGACTTCAAAGAATGGACAGTAAAAGTTAAGTAGGGATGGTATAGACTGTGCATGAATGGGAATAACGAATATTGTTACACTTGAAGAAGTCTTGGCCAGCTTTGGCATTTGTGCCTTACTTAAGCTAAAGGTGGATGTCTATCATTTTGATATAATCTCTAGAGAATCTTATTCCAGTGATTAGGGTTCTTTGTTGACTTTCAAAAGGTTCATATTATATTTTCATTTGGCATTGTAAGTACACTGCCTTACTTTGGTTTTGTTTTTTAATCCCTCCCTAGTGTTTCTCTTTGCCTATGTTAATTGTTTATTTACTGTTTCTTTAAACCTATGTTTATTTTTCCTTCTGTTGCTATACATGTTTATTTGTTTCTCTCTTTCCTTCTATTTTTACCTCGAAAATTGCCTTTCCCAATCAAAATATCTCTTCATATCCCATGACATCCTCTAACTAAACACATGCCATTCGTCGACAGGAATTGCAAGAGAGCCGACTGAAAAATGCAGCACTGCAGATGCAAAATTTAGCTGGGGAGGAAAAGAATGACTTATTGGATTACTTGAGGTCTTTGGAGCCTGAAAAGGTTTGCCTTTGTCACTGCTTTCTACTCTTTTAACAGGAACAATTTTCAGGCCTGCTATTGAAGTAATAATATCAAAGGCTCAACAGAACACTGTTAGCTGGCACTATTCCTTTCAACTTTCTAGGAACAAGTAGCTTGTATCTGCTGCATGTTTCAATGCTTTTAATAATATCAATCATAATCTGGCAGGGAGATTCTCTTGTAAACAAAATGATATGTTGTTGTAATTTGACCTATATAATTGTACAGATGATTATTTTGCTGCTCTACAAAAATCTCAGCCACCATTCAAAAACTTGACCTCAAGTTCTAGATAAGAAAGTCTTAGTAGACAAGATGATAATATCATTGCCAGTAAGTAAATTGTATGCTGCCTGCTTTCTAAACATTTATGGGATGGCTAGCATATTTCTCAATGGGTACTTAATTTTGCCCGCGAGGTGCATTCTACAGCCTATTATGAGTGATATGTGTCATGTCCATGTTCAAGGCTGAGCTGAAAGTTTGAAACATGTTAATTAAAAAAAATAAAAATAGTATTCACAAATAAATATCTGAACGTCGGCCCTGTTACCCCTCAAAATGCATCTTTATTTTGAGGGATTCTTTTCAGGATGCCAGCATCGTTTTCTGATCAGGAGTCATATTTTGTAGCAGATGTGAAATCCAATGGGTAGAATATGGACGCATTAGAAGTTCTTAGTGCAGATTTTGATGTATTGAGAATCACGTTTGAAGGGTTATTTCAGTATATGAAGAAGTCTTCAACCAAGTGTTAATGGTGGCAGCTGTTTGACCTTGTGCAATTTATGGAAGAAATTGTCCAAAAGGTTCTGGGCATTATTACGCAAGAGGGAATAAAAGCATAATCCTGGCAGATGTTTCTAGAGCTGAAGGAATATCCTGCAGAATACTTGCCACCCATTCCTGAAGATATTTTCTTTCAGTGGACATAGTATCATTTTTTGCAGGACAGCTCCAAGATTCTGAGACAGCATGTGTATCCTACTATCCAGAGCAATCTGATCTGCCCAGTATGCATTTACAGCAGTCAGTTGGCTCAGAATCAGTGTGTACATCAGATGCAGGCTCTAGTTTAGTTAGCAAGCGTGATGTGAAGAAATGAGATGAGAATAAATCATATTGAAAGAAAATGGCAGTTCTGTTTGAGCTTTTGGCTGCTACACCTGAAGATGAAAAGAATAAAGTCTAAAGAAGGTACGGTGTTTGGCATCTTGTTGCTTAATAGCTATGGATCTTATGGTTGCACCACAATGGCTATACTAAAGCACAAAATTGCAAAACAATAATACAATCAAATACAATAATAAAATGTTCTGAAATTGCACAAATTCCAACACTCCCTCTCAACAAGGAAGGTATTCTTCGGTCTTCATCAGCATCACGATCATCTGGGTTTCATCTGTACATTTATACTGTCTCCATCATCTCTATACATATTGAAGGTTGTCAGCACAGTCTCAGTCCTTCGAGAAGTGTCTTCATGCATCAACTCCACCAGTCCTTCGGCGAGTCCAAGAGAGTCTCTCCATCCTACCTGGATGTCCGAGAGATAGGCTTTACCAACTGCTATACCCTCTGCCACCTGTCCATCTCATATGCCAATGGGATCTCCCCATACTTGGCTGAGAACCTAGACGAGCAGATGTGCACGACCATCTACTACATGTTTGTCTCATGTGCCGATGGGGTGCTCCCATGCTTGGATGAGAACCTGAACGAGTAGATGTACCTGTGCAATCACACGACCATCTACTACTTGTCTGTCTCATTTGCCGATGAGATTTCTCCCATACCTGGCTGAGAACCTGGACGAGTAGAGGCCCCTGTGTGAACCCGACCATCTACTGCCTATCCGATTCATATGCCGATGGGATTTCTCCCATACCTGGTTGAGCACTTGGACGAGTAGAGGCACCTGGGTGAATGTAGGGTAAGACATCTCTATATCATCTCTCCCTCTCAAGGAGGGACACGTTCTCTTCTACTCCAAGTCTTTCGCGAAAGTATTGGAACTTCATCCTGGAAAGAGGCTTGGTGAGAACATTTGCAGTCTGGTCATCTGTTAGAATATACTATAATTCGACTACACCTTTCTGCACCATATCACGAATGAAGTGATATCGAATCTCTATATGCTTTGACCTGTCATGAAATACAGGATTCACTTACATTTGCACATAGCTCTGGTTATCACAGTGAATCACGGTTGGCTTTGGAATCAGGCTAAACAATCCTGCAAGGAGTTTACGAAGCCATATTGCTCCTTGAGCTGCTGTACTAGTTGCCATATACTCGGCCTCTAAGTATTGAGTGCTACCGAGTTCTGCTTCCTATTGCACCAAGAAATCATTGTAGAACCCAAACTAAAGCAACATCCGGAAGTACTCTTCCTATCTGAAACACATCCGGCCCAATATGAGTCTGTAAATCCCTGCAATCTCAGGTCACATTCTGAAGCATATCTTAGGCCATATCCCACAGTGCCACGCAAGTATCTGAGCACATGTTTTGCAACAATCCAGTGAATCTGCCTCGGCTCACACATAAACTGACTGAGAGCATTCACAGCAAAACATATATCTGGTCTGGTGTTCTTCAGATAGATCAAGGACCCAATCAGTTGGCGATACATAGTGGGATCAATCAAATCTGAATTTGAAGCATAATCTCTTAGCTTCTTCAAATTTGCATCCATCGGAGTTGCCATGGACTTACAGTCCAACATTCCGAATCTTTTCAGAATATCTATGGTGTATTTTCCTTCACCTAGGAATATCTCCTTCTGCCTCTGCGATACTTCTAATCCCAAGAAGTAATGCATCAATCCAAGATCCTTCATTTCGAACTTAGAGGCGAGTTTCTTCTTATACCATACGATCAGTTTCTCATTTCCAGTGAGAAACAGGTCATCAACATATAGTACCAAAATCAGTGGCTCATCATCCACAACCTTGTAGTAAAGGTTGGGGTCTGCATCACTCTTGGTAAATCCCAAGCTCACCAGGAATCCGTCTATCCATCCATACTAAGCACGGGGTGCTTGCTTGAGTCCATACAGTGCCTTTTTTAATCTGTATACGTGAGACTCCTTTCCGTGGACAATAAACCCTTCTGGCTGCTCAATGTATAATTCTTCCTTAATAACACCATTGAGAAAGGCTGTCTTAAAATCCAGCTGATGCAACTTCCATCCCATAGCTGAAGCAATAGCAATGATCGATTTGATGGAAGTATATCGAGCCACAGGAGCAAATGTTTCATCATAATCGACTCCCTCTTTCTGAGAGAACCCTCTGGAAACAAATATGGCCTTATGTTTTTCAATAATCTCATCTGCTCCATGCAAAGTCTGTTGTGCCCATCTAGGCATCTTCCGGCCTACTGCAATATCTCTGGGAACATCAGCTGGCTGAAATTGGATCAATGGAATCGATGGGTTTATCGTCTTCTGCTAACTCCCTCTTGAACTGGAGGGGGAGATGGTCTCATCTCCTTTGGTTCTAGCATTTCTTCATCATCGATCTCCATGTCCGATCCTCTACCTTTCCTGATAGCCATATCTCTGCTGACTTCAATCTTTCTGGATCCTGGGATGTAGATTTTGTTCGCCTTTGAAGACTCACTTGTATCCCACGAAAGCAAAGTTTGAAAAATCGAAATCGGACTCGGAATCGGTCGAGGGTCAACTCGGAATCGGAATCGGAATCGGTAATGAATCGGTCATAAATCGGCCGATTTGAATTTAATGAATCGGTTTACTCAAAAATACATAAAATATTTAAATTTTAAAGAAAAACAACATTTTCAAGATTTTAGGACTGTTGTTATGACCTAGACCTGTTGTTTGAAGGCCAACGAGCACCTTTACTTGTTGTTTAGGGCTGCTTTCATCCACAGTACTGCTCACAATTTAGTTTTAGCCTTTAAGGTGATTTTCATGACTTTTTAATGCTACAAAGGTCATAACAGGCACATGTTTGCTTCAAAATTTTTGTACGAGGGTTTGAACAGCTTCAACCTAAGTTGCATGAAACGGGGAAACGAGGACGAAACGGAGAAACAGGGGAAACGTGACCACCAAAATTGTGGAAATGAGGAAATGCAATATATATATATATATATATATATATATATATATATATATATATTAGCAAAGACATTTACAAAAATGAATGTGAAATATAAATCATCAATCATACATGTCAACAAATCATTTGCCTATATTGGGATCCTATTCATCAATAACACCCTATGCGTCCCTCCTCTAGGCTCTAGCCCTTGCCTCTAACTTGAATTTCAAAGTTGATCCTCCAAGGACATTAGTCAACGACTCAACACACTACAATTTTGATGAAACTTCCTAATCCAATCGCTAAAATAACGTAGAAAAAGCTTTCGATGCTTGATAAGTGATTTTGCATGAGTGAAGAGTACATTTTTATTAAGGTCATGACAGAGGAATTCAACAATCAACACCACCAACATCAAGGTACATATAGGGGTTGATGTGCTTGATTAAATGCCAATTCCATACCCTCATACATGATAGAATCTGGTGGAAACCTTGCAATCCTAAAATCCTGAAAACTATTAAGTCTGATGAATTTTGAATGGGATCTAAAAATCTACTTTTTGCATATGAAGTCCGATGAAGTTGGAACCACTCTCAAACATCCTGAAACAATTAATGGTAATGTTAAAAATTTAAGTAAAAGTGACATTCTCCTTATCTTTTATTTTCCATCTAAAAGTGACATTCTCCTTATCTTTTATTTTCCATCTAAAAGTGACATTCTCCTTATCTTTTATTTTCCATCCTTTTACTTTAAGAATTTAACATTACCATTAGTATCACCAAGTACTACAGCACCATGGGGATATAGGTTAAAAATTCAAAACAAATTAAAAAAAACCGTCTTTTACTGGCCCATAGACCCACACCAAAAAATCGGCCGATTTTTGTCAAAAATTGGTGGACCAGACCGGTTCGGTACCGAGCCAGTCGATTTGATACCGAATCGGCCGGTTCGGTACCAAACCGGTCCTCCGATCCGATTTGGAGACCGGTTTGAACCGGTCTTGCCTTAAATCGGTGAATCGGCCGATTCCGATTCCGATTTCACCGATTTTTAAAACACAGCACGAAAGTTCCTTCTAGCCTGAAGGTTCTTAACTTCATCCTCTTCTCCTTGGGCACATGTATGTAGACTGGACAACCAAAGATCCAAAGGTGGTCTTGTTACCTCTCGAAAATGCACCTGCATTTGTTTAAAGATTCTGGACACATGTGATCGTTAGTTGATTCAGATGAAGGAGAATTTGAGGTAGCTCGAAAAGCGTTACAAGATGAAGTTGCAGGGGGTCTTGCTATCAATGATATCAGAGAATAATCCAGAATCAATGTCTGTTCCTCTTTCTGATCTTCAACATTTTTCAAAGTGGAAGAAAATTGTGTTTGCATTCTTGATGCAAATACAACGTCTCTTTTGTTTTGTCTCACGTTTTGATATCATTGAAAATTTACTTAAGAGGAGGAGCAGATGTGAACTGTAGAAATACTGTGGATCAGAGAGATTCCTATCCCACAGTCAACATCAATAGGAAAACTTGTTTAAATGATGAGGTAATCGGGCCAGGGATGTTGTCATTATGGAAGCATCTCTGGTGAGAACACAAGAAAGAACCAAGTTTTCTGAAGCTGATGTTGAAGCTAGAGTCAAGGGTACCAAACTACAGCCTTCACTCTCACATGAGAAACTATTGAGAAATAAGTGGTTGTGCCATACATATTTTCAGGGGCTATGGCAACAGACCATGTTTACAGAAAGGTCTAAATTCTAGGGCAATGATTGATAAGCCAATGTCTATTGGAGAACTCAATGCAGATCTCTGATGGAAAGCGAATCCTTAATAAATTTGGGATGCTGCCAGCAGAGGATTTGAATGAGTCCATGTTATTTGATGCGCCTGTCGATGTACAAATGACTTGCCAAGGAGAACTGACATGCAACACGTGCCCCGAAATTGTCCCTCAAGCACGGGCAATGGGAATTGTAATTCATCTCAAGCATTTAGGAAGTCAAAATGGGTAGTCAGTTGTGAAGATAGGTTATCAGATCTTCATAAATAAAAGCCGATCGCATCTTCTGATGAGTTTGACAGAGATCCTGGACTCCCGATTTTACACCAGTTCAGGATTTTGAGGCTATGCTAGCTCGCCGAGACGGTGGTGAATGGTTTCTGAAGGCTAAATTCAGAGTGTTCTATGAAAGAAGCTGTAATCACTAACTAGCGTCCAATTTATTGATGCAGGGTTCGATTTTTGGCGCACTTCTTCCTCTCCACGGTGATCATATGTAGCATCTATGCGGTTATTCACGCCGATCCTAGATTCCTGCGACAACCAGTTACAAGTGCATTTCCACGTGATTCAAGTCCTTTCACTTGCGGTTTAACAACTAATACTATCGGCGTGTGAACATTAAACTGCAGAAATGGCATCCCAAAATCGGCCTGAGTTGGTTGAGATTTGGCATGGGCACTGAAATTTGGGGATTGCGCATACCCTAAAAACGCAGAGCATTGGAGTGAACCCATAGTTTCGTATTTTTTCAGCAGCCGATGCAATTCCACGTGGAGTTTGAGAAGCTGAATGCAAATGGATGGTCACGTTCCAGTTTTCTTTTGATATATATCCGGATCGTGTACACTCGGATCGGGCAATCCCGCATTTTTTCACGTGAAATTTGAACCCACAGTCCCATCGGCAGCAAATTTCCTTATCTTTTCCCGAGCTTGCAAAGTTTTCACTCCAATTTAGTCGACTGCAGAACAGGTCGACTCATGGGCACTACTTCAAACCTACCACGCAGTTCATGAACAACCGAGTGCATCGTGACTCAAACCTGGGTTCACTTCTTCACGTGGAGGATTGGATCCACGGGTTTATTGGCAGCCGTTTGCATAAGTTAAGCATGGACAAGTCGAAAATTTATTAGGGGCCTCTTTTAGTCTGCGCCAGGTCTAGAGTTTGGTCTAGTTAATTGATGAGATGGCAGTCGGTTTTGAGTTACGGGCAGTTGCACATAGTGCTAATGACGAGGTGTTATTGCTATTGGAGTGCAATCCGAGTTGTGTGTGGAGGCAACCTGTGGTCAAGAAATTCCACTTCACCTTTCTATTGGCTGGAGCGATCTGTTTTCAGGGAGTTCTTTTTGGTGGGGCCTTATATTTGATTAGAGAGAAAAGTGGATCTTACCCAAGTTTTGTTATTTTTATTATTATTTTATTCTAGAGGAGCCTTTTTGGCCTATAAAGAGGAGATCCTCTTTCATTGTAAAGATGGAAAACTTTTGGGTTTCTTTCCCTTCTTGAGCTTAATGAAAATATTAGCTGGGTTTGTGGACAGATTGAGCATCTTTCATGTGGTTGTGTGATGTATTTCAAGTTGCAGAATAAATCTAGCTTGTGAGGGCTTTTTTAAGCACAATAGATTAGCCATTTACGGTTTAAGTTGGTTGATTATGCTTAAACAATTAGTATTTCGATGGACATCAGTATTCAGTTGTACGAAATGTTGATTAAGATCTGATTGTTTGGGCATTCTAGATTAGTCTCACTTTTATGAAGCACAAGGCCTCCATGAGTCCTCTTTTGACTCCATTTCCCCTTCTGGTATTGGCACTGGTCTTTCCCTGAGGATTGATCTTCCCTTCTTTTCCAGCACCCATTTAAAAACTCATTTCTTTGTTACATCTATTTCTCTAAGGCAGCCTCTTCTTTTCACCTTGCCCGTTTACTGTACCTGCCTTAGCGATCCTATCTTAGGGATACCTCCCTAGAGTTGGAGAAGAGCCAACCTGAAGCGAAGAGGAGAGGAGTGTGGTGACATTGGCCTCTCTCCTGAGAGAGTTGTCATCCAGCTGGTGTGTTACATTTTGGGCTTCAACAACACGCATGCCATCTTGGCGGACAACAGGGCTGCTTATGGTTTCACTTCTGTGAAGGCTTCTTTCAAGGTCATCCTGCTAGTCTGAGGGTCATACTCCTAGAAGCTTCCTGCTGAACATCAACAAGATTCATGTGTCCACCACTTGTTCATTCAGAACAAGTCACATCATCCTTCTCTTGTAGGCCATATCACATGATCTTTTCCCTACAAGTCAAACCCTGAATGATGATCAGTGACATTGCATAATCAATGTAAGGACAATAGTTTACACAGGCATCTCGGCTAATACTTTAGCACAACAATCATAAACATGTCTTCCAAACACATCTGGGAACTATCTAGATGTCTGCTATCTCCACTAGAACATGCCATCTAGAGTGTGCACTACTCTAAGCATGCAGGAAGGAGATGTCATCTAGACTAGCTCTATCATGTGTTTATGAAATGTTTTGTAGCTCAAATACAACAATAGCCTACGGTAAATCAATAGCCTACGGTAAATCAAAAGTAAACTATATCAACTAATCAACACACTTCTTGATAGATCTGCATATAATGGTTATGAAGACATATAAGACAAAGCAGATCTATGTAAGCAAGAAAACCAAATACTTATCTCTTATTGTTTTGTGTGTGGGCTCCCACTGCCTTCTTGTGGGAACCATGAGAGACCTCTGTTATTGCAGTCTGGATCTTCATATCTCCTCAACATATGGAGTGCTAAAAGAAGAACTCCGAACGATCATCATTCCTTGACTTCTTGTGAGGAGTGTCTTCATCAACATTAGCAGTTGAGGCTTCATGCTTCCTTTAATTGAGCTTCGACAATTACTAGCATAATGACCATATGCCTTGCACCTGTAGCATTGTACCTGAGATAAATCCTTCTTCTTCTTCTTCTGATCTGGGGGAGGACTTGATCTCTTATCTTGTTGCTTGTGTTTGTAGAACTTTCTTCCCCTTCCCTTGCCTTTCTTGGCATGGGACAAGAATGCTTGATTCTCCTCAGGTAGAGTGCCATGAAGTCTCTGTCTTGCTGCTATTCTTGTCTCTTCCTGGGTGCAATCTGCCCATAGTTTATCAAATTTGGGTAGCTTGGATCTACCACTTATACTTTGAATAAATGACTCCCAAGATGGTGGAAGACCATTTAGAGTAGTAATGACAAGCTCCTTATCATCAATGGGATCTCCATTAGTACTAAGCGTGTCCCTTAGTTCTGTGATCCTCATGAAATATGAGGAAATGGATTCTGACTTAGACATATTCATATTTGATAGTTGTTTCCTCAATGTAATGGATACATTGATACTACTGTGTTCAAACAACTTCTTTATGGTTTTGAACATCTTTCTAGCAGACTTCTTACTTGATATTTGAGGAACCAAATGGTCTCTAACTGAGTCCACCAAAATCCTTCTTGCTCTGGCATCATTCTTCCTCCAGCGAGATTTGTCTTCTTTGGCTTCTAGTTCTGGAACCTTCTCATTGACAAACTGCAAAAGGTCATTTTCTTCTAGTAGAAGAAGAACCCTAGACTTCCAAGAGATAAAGTTGGAGGCCCCTTCCAGACGATCTTCAACCTTCATTCCAATCATCTTGTCTGCAGATCTGGACCAGAAACCCGAGCAGAAGATAGGTCAAAAATGAAAGTTGGAAGTTTGGAAAACTGACTCCACAGGTAGATGCGCCCTAGCAAGACGAGTTGAGTAGAGGTAGGACCGAGCCAAAACAAAAGATGCGCCCTCCTTAGAGCGAAATTCCCAATGCTCTTTTTCCTCCAAAAAGTTGAGTGAAGGCTTAGAAAGATGAAACCCTAGTTCCGACAGGGTTCCGACAATGTTCCGGCAATGGCTTCTTCTAGTACCGCTCTGATACCATGTTAGATTTTGCATACATTCATAGCATAATAATTCAAATGCATAAATATGATCACTAGAAGAAAGACAAAGCACAAAACAATAACACAAGAGTTTATCCTCGGAAACCCAAATGGGAGAAAACCCAACAACCTTCGTATAGAGATAGTAATTCCGAGATTAGAGTACAATAATGAAAGAGAAAAGATGGAAATACTTTCCAAAGAGAGAAACCCCAAAATAGCCTTCTCCTTCTACAGATGCGAACTTCTCTCTCCAAGTGATGCGAACTTGTGTGAAGTGAGTGAGTGAATAATGAGGTTGAATTTCCCTCTATTTATACCAGTGCCAAACTGGCTTTTACCCTAACTGGGCCGACTTCTCTTGGGGGCAATTAATAAATTAATTTTAATCTTTTCTTTTGTTTTCTTTTCACCCCAAGGTTTACATTGATTCTTTCAAGGGTTTACTTAATTAATTACATCAAGTTCAACTCCCTTAGGAGGTACAATCAAATACAATAATAATATCTTCCGAAGTTGCACAAATTTCAACACTCTCTTCCTATATAACAGACTCTCCTTTCATTGTAGAGGTTGCTAGAACTCGAAGAATAAAATTCCTCTTGTTACTTTTGCTTAGTTTTCTTTTTGTTAGAGTATTGGGTGAATATTGGAGAAATTAGTTGGAGTTATAGGTGCTGGATGTTAACTATGAAGTTCTTTTACAAGTGGTGAATATTTGCAATTTTGCATGAGAAGATTGGGGTAAACTCCTTACCTTTTCAATTCAAGGTTTTGCTAATTTTGATTTATTAGATAGCATTATATTCATCTTTTGATATATGTTACTTGTAGTAGGATTGGTAAACTTTGCATGCAGGTTTTCTTAGAGGATTTCAGCTCTTGAATCCTCCCTTGGTTAATAAGAAAAACATATTTGGATATCAAAGACTAGGACAAGAGTTGGAGCTCTTCTACCCGCTCCTACTCTTTGATCACCAAAGCTTCACATGTTTCCTCTATGAGCCCATTGCCCTCTCTTTAAGCAGCTAGGCACTAGTCAAGTGATATTGTTCCTTCTTTTAGCCACTCTAAAACATTTCAAATCATTATTTACAGTTTTTTAAATATAGAAATTAATCTTTACCTTGATCACAAAAGATTCAAGTAAAGTCTAAGAAACTAATTCATTTAACCCTCTTCAAAGGGGCTGCATTCTCTTTCTTTTTTAGCTGTACCATATATGCTGATTTTTACATTATAAAATCAATCTTTAGGGCAGCTTATGGTATAATTTGCTTAACAAAAATATTTGAGGTGAAATTGCTTTCAGATTGGCTTCAATTTAAATTTTAGCCCTTTCTGATCTCATTTCATTTACCTTTAAGTTGTGCTAAACAATAAACTATTTTCTGATTCGTTCATTGTGCAATTTACATTATCTTTTACACTCTTCTAACAGTTCTATGTATAAATTCAGATTTCGGTTATTTTCTGGAATGTTTTAAGCAAGGTTGTTGGGAGCGGGAAATGGGAGCAAAAAGGAGAATTTTCAAAAGCTTCCGTTTTGGAAGTGTTTTCGCAGCGTTCTCTATGTAATACATATTTTAATATATTTTTATGCATATATATTAAAAAATACATGCAGACTGCCAAATTAGCTGTAGAAAACATGAAAACTTAGAGCTAACCAGTGAAGCACCACTTGCCAAGACTCGGCGAGTACTTGCGAGTCTTGTCGAGTAAGTCCTGAAACGAGTACTCGCCAGAGACTCACCCAACAACTCGCCATGTGTCCAGACTTGACCAGACTCGGCTATACTCGTCGAAGACTCAACCATACTTGTCGAAGACTCGACATCTTACTCAAAAAATGTGGTATTTTTTTTCTTCTTGGGAGCTTGTTAGCCTAGTAATTAATGGTAACATATTTTGAGTATTTTTGCTATTTGCCGAGTCTGTTCCGAGTCTTTCCCGAGTCGACGACTCACTGGCCAGCCGAGTCTTTGCTGAGTCCGAGTGGTGCAACATTGGATCTAACCATTTAGTACACATATAGCATCAATCATCTAGTAGCTATAACTTATAACATTGTCATCAGATGATCAATCATCAACAACATCAACCTTCAAGTGTCAACATATAATATAAGCCATCAACAAACTCTAACAGATAACATCAACCATGAAATGAAATAGGGCATCATATTCATTACCAAAGAGTTGTAAAATGCAATCAACAATTTAAA
Source organism: Larix kaempferi (assembly GCA_027924585.1). NCBI lineage: Eukaryota > Viridiplantae > Streptophyta > Pinopsida > Pinales > Pinaceae > Larix > Larix kaempferi. Next base: position 22,908,156 of record BSBM01000858.1, read on the forward strand.
CTTCAAAGTTAGGTTCAAACTTCAAAGTTCAAAGTTAAAACTTAAACTCATATAATGTTTACAAAATAGGCCATATTAAATATTAAATACAAAGTACTATTGAAGTAAACCTTATCCGGTTTACACTAGAATTAACCAAAAGAATAAGTCACCCACCGAAAATCCATGCTAGATAAAAGATATTATTTGGATATATGAAAGATGATTTACATATAATCGGGCCATGAATATATATAGTCTTTTGAAAGACATCTTAGTGACCCTTGATAATGAGTTGCGACCTTTTTTGTTTGTTTGGCAAGTGGTACCCCTTACTTTCAGGGTTTGCCTTTGGCTAAGAAACCACGAACCAGGGGCATCTAAGCCGTCAAAATCACCTCGGTATTACACCCGGCCTAGACCACACCAACTCTTAACATGGTTGGATTTTTGGTATCCGCAGGGTTTCAAAGCGACGACCATTCACCTTAAGGGTGTCTTAACTCATCACCCGCCACTGACTGTTCAACATCTCGTGGATATAAGAGTTGCGACTTTTTAATGATTATTGTTATTTCTATTTATTATTGATTATTAATATTATATTATATATATTTCTATTTATTAGTGATTATTAATATCATACTATATATATTATTGTTTATTTATGTTCATAACATTGCCATCTTCTTCATAGATGCTTTGTCCTCAAAACATATTGATGAATACAATGTTAAGTCTTTTCGTTTTGTAAGTGTCGTTGTATCCTTCTATGCTCTGTCGTAGCTGATGGTATGTGACGATATGAACTTGTAAGTGTTGAACACAACCTTTGAATGTAGACAAATCGATCCATCCTAAGTCGATTCTCTACAGAACGTTGTGTCGCCACGGTGAAGTGTCGTCATAAGACTTAATTGCATTGGTATTAGTAACTTTTGTTAATTGATCTTGACTTTTAGTAAATCTACTTTTGTGATTAGTATGTTGATAGGGAATTCCCGTAACATCACTTTCCTTGATCATGTTTGTAGTGTCGTCTTCTCTTAACTTTCGTATGTTCTTTTCTTCAACTGGGCCGACATCTTGAATGGTGATCTGAACTGGATCTGTAAGTGTGCTTATTTCCATTACTTGTACTTTTGTTTTTGACAAATTTGAAGTCTCATCTATGCTAGATAATTTCTTCTAGAGTTCGTGATTCACCTTTTCTAACTTTTGATTACGACTTTTCAAGTGAAGATTTTCTTTGTCTTTCGTTGATAAACCCTTATTGAATTTCTCTTGGAGATCTAATTCCTTTTTGTGGAATTGCTCTTGTACTTGTTGTTGCGTCTTCTTTTCATTTTTTAATTTCTTGATTAGTGTGATCAAATTTTGACTATGATTCTTCAGATGAGTAATTTCTTCCTCTCGCTCACGTAAGTCTTTGCCAAATTTGTTTTTCTTGATTTTTATCTCCTTATTTTGTGTGAAGAGTTCTTGATTATCATTTTTTAAGCGAGTAATTTCTTTGTCTTTCTCTAATAAGATATTTTCGATTTTTATCATGAGGTTTTGATTCTCCACTTGTAAATTTTGATTACATTGGGTTGTAACTTCTTGTATGATCGGTGTTTGATGCTTCGCTTGCAATGTGTTGTTCTCTTTAACGATTCTTTCTTGCTCGATCTATTCTTTCACACATTGCCATAATTTCTTCTTCTGAAAACAAGATAATGACTATAATTATAATATTTTCAATTTGTTTTCAAATTATTTCGGCGTTTTCAAATTCCTTCGGCATTTTCGAATTCTTTCGGTGTCAACTTCTTTTCTTCTGCTAATGGATAAACAAAAAAAATGTAATAACCTTCAATGTGGTCTGTTACCCCTCATTTTGGCAGAGGTATCCATAGAATTTCTTCACAAGGAATTTGCAGAATAGGAGGACAGTGAACAGGACAGAATTAGAAGTCGGTGAAGGGGTCCCTAAATTTTTTTGTTTTCTGTCAAGGCAAAAGCTTGATAGAGACCTAATGACGCCCTTTAGAGAAATGATATGGTACCCTTAAACCTTGTTCATGTTCCTCCAGCTTTGCAAATTGAACCCTCTATTTTCACAAGATATTTTGCATGGGATGCTTCCAAGGCTGTGGTCCAGGGAATTCGTTTGAAAAGAAACTTGTGATTCTCCAGGGAGAGCCTATTGTAGCTGTTGAGAAATTAAAGGGCAGAGTGTATAACATTAATGCTGCATCCAGTGAAGGTACAAAGCAGATACCTGAGAATTGGAATGTTTTTAGAAAGATGGCTTAAAATCATCTATTGATGAGTTTGACAAGATAAGGGCTGAAGGTAGGGTTGCTGTTCACGAGGCGATGGAGCAACAAAATCTATTGCAAAAGCAGGCATCACGACTGTCCTCTGGGCAGAGATCGACGACACGTGAAGGTAATGGGATGTAAGTGCAAATTACCGATTTCAAAAATGAATCACTACTCTTCCAAGAATTTGGCTGCATTTAATGTTTGGATTTGTATCCAAAAGCATAAACTGTGATTGCTTTTTCCTGAATGAAAATATTGGAGGCACACCAGTACTCTTGCATACCACGCCTGGAAACAACTATGGTCACAAAGAAGGTTTAACAAAGACAGATATGCACTGTTTCTAAGAGCTTTCGAGAGGTTGAAGTTTAAATGGCTGACGGGGGGCTAGCAGGTCCACTTATCACAGAGTTTGGGCATTCAGGATCCATTCATAAATTATTTCATTGACAGCCGAGTTCTCTGTAGAACAAAGCGTCGTTTCCTTGATAACAGAGTTACTTTCAACGTCGGGCTATGTCCTCACACCAATGTAAGTTTGAAGGCACAAATCGATCGAATATCACGTCATTAACCGTCGATTGAAGTTGGTATGAGTTACCTTCAGATCCTGAGATCGGTGTTTGGCGAATTACCCAGCACGCAGCAGAACTTAAATATTGACAGTCGATTGATAATTTGTATTTGTCTTTGCCCTAAATCGCGAGGCTCAACTAGATTGGCAAAATTTAAAAGAGCTGGGCGCATCTCCTTCACGTTTTCATGGCGGCCGATAGGGAAAACACAATCCACTATCGCAGGCTAGAATAGCGTGTTGACGACAGATTGATGCAGTTTTTAAAATTCAGTGAACTCGGTGAAGCCAGCGCGGTGGAGGCCACACCATCAACAGCTAAATCGGCGCATGTGGATGACCCGTTACTTAACACGCAGCGGTTTCTAAAGATTTGATCGGAGGTCACGAGGGTCCGTTTCATTTGGCTGCCAATTCAAAAAACGCCACCAGTCCACCTTATGATCAGGAGCAGAGCAATCAACAAGTTAAGTCGAGTGTCGATCAATTAAAAGAAAATCTGTCGATCACATCGTTGACAGCTGGGTATGAAGGCCAGGGTTAGCGCACCCTTACCATAATAAAAAACCCGAGCGCCAGTTTGCGTGGGACTCCGTTGATCTCGTGGCGGCCAGAGTAGGTGCAGTTGACACCGGTCCACCTAAAACACCGAGAAGCATCAGCTCGAGTTTTCTAGTTTTTGGGTTTCTGATTTGCACCGGTGGTGCATTTCATGACAGCCACGTGGGGATATTTTTGCTACATTGCAGATTGGAGCGACTAGTCAGCTGAGAGTTCTCATTAATAAAAGAAGAGATCCTTTGATTCGGTTGGATAGTGAAGGGGAGTCCTAGTCATTCATGTGATAGTTCTTTAGCCATTAGTAGAGAAAAAGTGGATCTTACTTTTTTATTTTTATTTTTTTGTTATCTATTTTTCTTTTAAGAGAAGCGAGAGGTTTTATTTAGCCTATAAAGGGCCCAGCCCTCTCTATTGTAACCTGGATGGAGAATTTTGGAAGTTTTTTTCCTGTGAACTTAATAGAAAAATCATGATGGGATTCTTTGGACAAATTGGGGGTTCTTTCGTTCCTTGTTTGCCGTGTTTCTTTGTATGCCATCTTTCATTTTGTATGAGGCATTACCTTTCTTAGCTCTTTGCTTTCGACTCTTAAACTGGGATCATTTGAATAGAAGGCTAACAATCTAGCATAACACCATTTGACCCATGTTTTTCTCTTAAGTTTTGCGGCTTTCAGGTATGCTCTAGTGCAAGAGCTCTTAGTTGGTTACTACATTCACCTGGCAGCAATGTCCTTTTAGAGTTTTCCTTTGACTCCATTCGCCCCTCTCTGATACTGGCACTGGTCTTTCCCTGAGGATTGATCTTCCTTTCCTTTCCATCACCCATCCAAAACTATCTTTGTTACATCCGTTTCTCTAAGGCAGCCTCTTTCATCACCTTGCCCGTTACTATACCTGCCTTAGCGATCCTATTTTAGGGATACCCCCCTAGTGTTGGAGAAGAGCCAACCTAAAGCGAAGAGGAGAGAAGTGTGGTGACATTGGCCTCTCTCTTGAGAGAGTTGTCATCCAGCTGGCGTTGCACATTTTGGGCTTTCAAACGACACGCATGCCATTTCGGAGGACAACATTTTTGGCGCCGTTGCCGGGGACAGTCCAGTTCCCGAAATTTGAAGACTATGCTTCATTAAACGACATTTGTGGGATTCTTCTTCTCACATGGCGACTCCACGAAGGGACGGAGCCCTTGTCCTTTTGCAAATTTGAAGATCCTATTGGGTGTAGAGGTGAGCACACTCATTGGAATGCTTTCAAGCTCACCTTGGCGACTCCACAGTTTGGTATGAGGTATGAATATGTGTTTCAGATTTAGTACTTCATTATTTGACTTATGGACGATAAAAAAGCACAAGATCTTGCTTTTTGGCACGAAGGTTTCGCCCCATTGGATTTCTCAAAAATCCATGGATTTCCTAATGAGTGCTATGACTATGAAAAAGTGCATGACACTTTTTCAGAGTTTCATGGGAATAATGATGTTTCAGCCATCTATCACATTGTTTCTTACTGCAAATTGATGGTCGATTTCAATGTTTATTGTGAGGATGACCTTATGATCATCTTTGCTTTAACTTTAGAAGGAAATGCAGTAAATTGGTTCTTTGGTCTTTGGGATGAATCCATAGATTCATTGGCAGGGTTCTTTGAGAGATTTCTCCTCCGTTGGCACGATGGAACTATAGAGGAAATTGAGCAGCTTGCTAAAGGATATGATGCCCTCATCCCTAGGGTCCATCATGAGTTTAAAGAGCAGATCCATGAAGAAGCATCGGAAGGGTCTTTGTGTGAAGATGTTGTTGAAGAACTTCTTGATATTGCCATTAGAGATTTAGATCTGTCTCAGGATTATGAACAGCCTCCTGTTGCGGTAGAAAACGTGAAAGATTCAGATCCACCTCAAATTTATGTCACTGAAATATTTCTTGAGCAGCTCCCTGATTTGCCTCAGGATCATTTTGTTGAAGATAACAGTTTTACAAACCAGCATGAACAGCTGGGTGATAATGAAAATCTGCTTCAAAATCATTTCATTAATGAAGGTAACAATGCATTCCTGGCAGATCAGCTTGAACAGATTTATGAGGGAGGTTCGTACCTAAGCCCTATCAGTCAATGGATAGAGGCTTTATGTGCACAGTCTGAGTTTTTATACCAGAATTTTGATGGTTTTTTCTATCCTAACAGCTTCCCTTTACAAATTCATGAACAAATTCTGAGACATTTCTGCTTTGTGGTAACTTTGTCATCATTTCTGTCTATGACCAAGCACAGGGAAAAGAGAAATAGCAGAGATAAGATACTTGAATGGCTACACTGGATATATGCATACACTTAACATTTTCTTGTCTCATGTTAGGTTAGGATAGGTAGACGAATAAAGCTCTTGAATGAGCATCTGCTGCAGTAGTTTATTTTGTCATTTCTCAATTTTTTATGTAATAAAACGTGTGGTGTCGGGATGTGAATCAAGCCATCCCAACCACGTTGTCCCTTTCTCTTTCAAGTGGTCTGCGATAACCGAGAGAAGCCGGTGTTCTCATGCACTCACCGATGGCGAGCACACGTCCCGCAGTTGGAGCCAGATGTTACCCCTCATTTTGGCAGAGGTATCCATAGAATTTCTTCACAAGGAATTTGCAGAATAGGAGGACAGTGAACAGGACAGAATTAGAAGTCGGTGAAGGGGTCCCTAAAATTTTTTGTTTTCTGTCAAGGCAAAAGCTTGATAGAGACCTAATGACGCCCTTTAGAGAAATGATATGGTACCCTTAAACCTTGTTCATGTTCCTCCAGCTTTGCAAATTGAACCCTCTATTTTCACAAGATATTTTGCATGGGATGCTTCCAAGGCTGTGGTCCAGGGAATTCGTTTGAAAAGAAACTTGTGATTCTCCAGGGAGAGCCTATTGTAGCTGTTGAGAAATTAAAGGGCAGAGTGTATAACATTAATGTTGCATCCAGTGAAGGTACAAAGCAGATACCTGAGAATTGGAATGTTTTTAGAAAGATGGCTTAAAATCATCTATTGCTGGTCTTACAGCTTCTGTGTTTCGTGATGCCAGCACTCGTGAGTTTTATCTCGAGGGAGGTGCAATGGTGTTAGCAGATGGAGGGGTTGTTTGTATTGATGAGTTTGACAAGATAAGGGCTGAAGGTAGGGTTGCTGTTTACGAGGCGATGGAGCAACAAAATCTATTGCAAAAGCAGGCATCACGACTGTCCTCCGGGCAGAGATTGACGACACGTGAAGGTAATGGGATGTAAGTGCAAATTACCGATTTCAAAAATGAATCACTACTCTTCCAAGAATTTGGCTGCATTTAATGTTTGGATCTGTATCCAAAAGCATAAACTGTGATTGCTTTTTCCTGAATGAAAATATTGGAGGCACACCAGTACTCTTGCATACCACGCCTGGAAACAACTATGGTCACAAAGAAGGTTTAACAAAGACAGATATGCACTGTTTCTAAGAGCTTTCGAGAGGTTGAAGTTTAAATGGCTGACGGGGGGCTAGCAGGTCCACTTATCACAGAGTTTGGGCATTCAGGATCCATTCATAAATTATTTCATTGACAGCCGAGTTCTCTGTAGAACAAAGCGTCGGTTCCTTGATAACAGAGTTACTTTCAACGTCGGGCTATGTCCTCACACCAATGTAAGCTTGAAGGCACAAATCGATCGAATATCACGTCATTAACCGTCGATTGAAGTTGGTATGAGTTACCTTCAGATCCTGAGATCGGTGTTTGGCGAATTACCCAGCACGCAGTAGAACTTAAATATTGACAGTCGATTGATAATTTGTATTTGTCTTTGCCCTAAATCGCGAGGCTCAACTAGATTGGCAGAATTTAAAAGAGCTAGGCGCATCTCCTTCACGTTTTCATGGCGGCCGATAGGGAAAACACAATCCACTATCGCAGGCTAGAATAGCGTGTTGACGACAGATTGATGCAGTTTTTAAAATTCAGTGAACTCGGTGAAGCCAGCGCGGTGGAGGCCACACCATCAACAGCTAAATCGGCGCATGTGGATGACCCGTTACTTAACACGCAGCGGTTTCTAAAGATTTGATCGGAGGTCACGAGGGTCCGTTTCATTTGGCTGCCAATTCAAAAAATGCCACCAGTCCACCTTATGATCAGGAGCAGAGCAATCAACAAGTTAAGTCGAGTGTCGATCAATTAAAAGAAAATCTGTCGATCACATCGTTGACAGCTGGGTATGAAGGCCAGGGTTAGCGCACCCTTACCATAATACAAAACCCGAGCGCCAGTTTGCGTGGGACTCCGTTGATCTCGTGGCGGCCAGAGTAGGTGCAGTTGACACCGGTCCACCTAAAACACCGAGAAGCATCAGCTCGAGTTTTCTAGTTTTTGGGTTTCTGATTTGCACCGGTGGTGCATTTCATGACAGCCACATGGGGATATTTTTGCTACATTGCAGATTGGAGCGACTAGTCAGCTGAGAGTTCTCATTAATAAAAGAAGAGATCCTTTGATTCGGTTGGATAGTGAAGGGGAGTCCTAGTCATTCATGTGATAGTTCTTTAGCCATTAGTAGAGAAAAAGTGGATCTTACTTTTTTATTTTTATTTTTTGTTATCTATTTTTCTTTTAGAAGAAGCGAGAGGTTTTATTTAGCCTATAAAGGGCCCAGCCCTCTCTATTGTAACCTGGATGGAGAATTTTGGAAGTTTTTTTCCCGTGAACTTAATAGAAAAATCATGATGGGATTCTTTGGACAAATTGGGGGTTCTTTCGTTCCTTGTTTGCCGTGTTTCTTTGTATGCCATCTTTCATTTTGTATGAGGCATTACCTTTCTTAGCTCTTTGCTTTCGACTCTTAAACTTGGATCATTTGAATAGAAGGCTAACAATCTAGCATAACACCATTTGACCCATGTTTTTCTCTTAAGTTTTGCGGCTTTCAGGTATGCTCTAGTGCAAGAGCTCTTAGTTGGTTACTGCATTCACCTGGCAGCAATGTCCTTTTAGAGTTTTCCTTTGACTCCATTCGCCCCTCTCTGATACTGGCACTGGTCTTTCCCTGAGGATTGATCTTCCTTTCCTTTCCATCACCCATCCAAAACTATCTTTGTTACATCCGTTTCTCTAAGGCAGCCTCTTTCATCACCTTGCCCGTTACTATACCTGCCTTAGCGATCCTATTTTAGGGATACCCCCCTAGTGTTGGAGAAGAGCCAACCTAAAGCGAAGAGGAGAGAAGTGTGGTGACATTGGCCTCTCTCCTGAGAGAGTTGTCATCCAGCTGGCGTTGCACATTTTGGGCTTTCAAACGACACGCATGCCATTTCGGAGGACAACATGGTCCTTCTTGTAAAAAATCTTCTTTTGATGCTGCCATTTGTCTTCTTTTCCCCTTAAGTCTTCTTGTAGATTGGGTGGTTGGGAAGAATGATTGTTACTCTCCCCACCCAGGTTCAATTCTCGCTTGCTCCTTGGTAGCCTTAAGACTTCTTATGCACTTCTAGTTTTTATGTTATTTAATAAAGAGAATTAAAGACTAAACTCAACCTAATCAAGGTATGAGTTATTATTTAATATCCAATAAACGTTCAATAAATAAATAAATAACCTAATTAAGGTGTGAGTTGGTTTCTTGATAAAACCAAGTGTTGGTTTTATAAAACCAAGGGTTAGTTTTATAAAACCCTATACTATGTGCAGTTTTATAAAAGCAAGGGTTGGTTTTATAAAACCTTTTGTTGTTTTTTTTTCTTCTTTCCTTTTTTTATGGGATCTTCTTTCTTCTTCTCTCTCTCTTTTTTTTATACTTCTTCCTTTTTCTTTTTTTTGACTTTCTTTTCTTCTTTTACTTGGTCAAAGACCACAATTTTAGGGATCCCTAGGATAATGGTTAAAAACCACAATATGGCCAAAGGCCTGGATCATGAACGTAGCTCTGATACCAATGTAGTAAACCTTATCCGGTTTACACTAGAATTAACCAAAAAAACAAGTCACGCACCGAAAATCCATACTAGATAAACGATATTATTTGAATATATGAAAGATGATTTACATATAATTGGGCCATGAATATATATAGTCTTTTGAAAGAGCTGTAAGTGACTCTTCATAAGAGTTGCATCTTATGTTGATAATTAATATTAATTGTTATTTATTATTTGATATTATTTATTATTTATACTATATTATATATATATTTTATATTCGTAACATTGCCTTCCTCAATGAGCCGCACAAAAAGTTCGATCACACAAGATTACCAAAATACTTGGAAAAAGATATAAAAATCTATTTGGATAAAAATAATATATGTATAAAAGTATGAATGATGATTTTACAAAATAGAAATGCCCGTATATATAATCATTTAAAAGGGCCTCTAAGTGTCTCTTCATAAGAGTTGTGTCTTATGTTGATAATTAATATTACTTGTTATTTATTATTTATTTATTTGTTATTTGTTATTATTTGTTCTTTATATTATATTATATATATTTTTTCTTCGTAACATTGCCTTCCTCTTCGGAAATGCTTTGTCCTCAAAGCATAGTTTTTTGAAAGACTTTGTCTTGTGATCTTCTAAGCTCGTAAGTGTGATACTCAATGAAACAAGGCGATATAATCTTTGAATACCTGAACTGATGTGTTGCATTTTCTGGGAAGTGATCCACCGCAAATCTACTTTCATTGGAACCGTTTGATGATCGACTATTCGGATATAACTTTTCATTCCAGGCTTCCATAAAAGTTGTTGATTTTGTCTTTGGTCTTTTTCAATTTGTAGTTGGTTTGTTTGTAAGAATAATATTGTTTATTTTCCTGTTGACTTTGTCGTTGGTCATAACGACTCTTGTGATTTGGGTGACGATAAGGCATTCGAGCCACTTGTGGAGTGTTCGTAGAAACCTCAACTTTTTGTGCTTTTGGTGATTTATTGGTTGATAATAATTCAATGGAATGTTTATTTGTTCTCTTTTTTGATGTTTGAATTTGAGCATCCGTTGACTTCTCTATTGGGTAGGTTATCGTTTCTTTGTCGACTAATGATCCCTTGCGATCTAACTCTTCTTGTAGAGATTCCTTATCATGCCTTAGCTTTCTAATTTGTATGAGTGAGTTTTGATTATGACTCCTTAAGCATAATAGTTCTTCTTCCTTATAGTCTAACGTGTCGACTTTATTTTGAGTATCTTTATTCTCTTGCTCTCTTTTTATTTACTCTAGCAATTCCTGATTAACCTTCTTTAAAGAGGAATTTTCTTCTTCTTTTGCTGATAATTTTTTTTGAAGATTTTGAATCTCCTCTTCTAACTTTTGATTGCATTCTGCTTTATCCTTCGCCTTCTTGATTTGAAGAAGTAATTTTTTATTATAATCTCTTATACAAGAGATCTCTTCTTCTTTGTTCATGACAACTTTGTCGAATTCTTTTTGTATCGTCTGTATTGATTTCTCATTTTCTTGCGAAATCACCTTTGATATATCTTTGAAGTCTTTAGATGACGCGAATTCATATTTTGACTTCATTTCAATGTCCTGCAATGTGATATTTTTCTTCCTGTAAGGAAATGTCAGAAACTTCTTTTCAGCATTGAAGATAAAAGTCCCCAATGTTTCTATCCAATGTAATCCCAAAATTAGGTTACCGTCACTGCTCCACAAGGATCTAACTATTAATTGTGAGACGCTAGTATAATCTCCAATGTTCAGCTGTAAATTGCTTATTTCATATTCTTTCTTATTCCAAAAGTCTAACTTTTCACCTATATTTGATTCCAGAATTGCTAACTCATTAGCAAATTCAACACTAATATAATTATTGTGTTCAATGGGAGCAATAGAAATAGTAATATCTTTCCCTCTAATTGTTCCTTTTATTTGAAATAACACTGAAGCAAATTTTTTTGAAGTGCTTGGAAATCTTCCTTGTTTTCCGCCCTGAGACTCATTTTTCTTTTGTTGTCACAATTTTCGTCAATCTTCCTTCTAAGATGTCTTGATTATGACTTTTGTCTTATATATTATACTATATTCTTCAATACTTTAGTCTTCCTTTGATCTTTTTCTTTTTCCCTTTTTTTTTAAATAATAATTGTAATAACAATTATTAAAGAATAATAATTACTATTATTAAAAAGTTTAATATTTTAGTAATAATAGTAATATTAAGGGTAAGGTATTTAGGCTTGATAAAACCATGTGCGGTTTTATAAAACCATGGATTGGTTTTATAAAACCATTTTTTTTTTCGTTCCTTCTTTCCTTTTTTATGGAATCTTCTTTCTTCCTTTTTTTTAACTTTCTTCTCTCTTTTCCTTTTCTTTCCTTTTCTACTTTCTTTCTTTTCTTATTTTATGACCGTAGAATTTCTTTTTAAGAGAAAATCTAAAAGTGAGATCAAAGACCTAAATTCAAAGAAACTTTGACAATTATGTTTGGCCACAAGCCATAATTAACGCTCCGATACCAAATGAGCCGAACAAAAGTTTGCTCACACAAGATTACTAAAATACTTGGAAAAATATATAAAAATCCATTTGGATAAAAATAATATATGTATAAAGTATGAGTGATGATTTTACAAAATAGAAATGCCTGTGTATATGGGCCTCTAAGTGACTCTTCATAAGAGTTACATCTTATGTTGATAATTAATATTAATTGTTATTTATTTGTTATTTGGTATTATTTATTATTTATATTATATTATATATATTTTATATTCGTAACAACTATCTACTAATCTTTCCTCTTGCCACAAAAAACGTCCATTTTCTTTTCTCGTGATCTAGGAACAGGAGATGCCACCCCCACAAATTGCTAGACGTTGTGAGGATAAAGCCAAAGCTCCTATATCTTAAAACCTATTGGTTGTTGGGGGTGGCATCTCTGTTGTATGAATTTGATCACCATCATGATCACCCAATAGTTTAGCCTCTAAGTGCTCTAATGCTATGGCTCTATCCTTGAAATTAGCCTCCTCTGGATTGTTGTCCCAAGTAATATTTTATATCATTCTTGCCTACATCACAATAATGGGACAACAACCTTAAGTTGTTGTGCACATAAACCAAGTTTTCTGCTTGATCTACATTCAAGATGTTTCTCTTCATGTTGTGGATGAAGTTGTAGGTGCTCCAATGCCTCTCCGCAGAAGAAGTGTTGACAACTTGTGAAATCACCCTTAATGCAGATGTGGTAGAGGAGTTGTACATGTTCCACCATTCGATAGGAATCAACTTATCTCAATCTTTGATTGTATATAGGTTACCAAAGACTCCATGTTCACTGATGTATTTTCTCAATTCACTTCGTACCTGAGCACACTCCTTATTAGGGACCAACTTGTCTAATGCAAGCATATACCCCTTTTGCACCTTTGGATTCATGTGTGGTTTTCTCTTAACTCCACCCTCAGGTCTTGGTTGGGCCAACCAAGATGGATAGTAATATTTGGTGTAAGGACATATGCTAGGGCATGGAGTGGAACATTTGAATTATCCCACCTTTTGACTACATGTTTATGCATACAATCATACAAAATTGCATCTCTCTACTCAACAATGTCTTTGATTTGGTCAAGCATGCTATCCATCTGCTCATACACCTCCCCATTCATTGACTGATTTGAATTTGCAAACTAAATCATACTATAAATGGGCTTGGTGAACTGCAGAACATACCTAACTTGTGCCCAAAACTAACCATCAAGAATAGTGTCCTCCACCTCCTGAAAGTCATATCTATCAGATGTGCTTGCAACTTTGTCTTTCAAACCTTGCCATGAATCACTTGAGACCATACTAGCCAGTGCCTTGAGACCATACTAGCCAGTGCCTCTCTTACCTTCAAAAGCTACCTAAAGGTGAGGTAGTAGCTAGCAAATCTAGTCTTTGCACTCTTCAATAGCTCCAACCTAGAGTGATTGCAAAAAATGTGGTGGGCCATGCTATGATCGGTAATAAATTTTACCCTTTTCTTCCCTCTCTTGTACAAGGCACCAATCCGTTGATAATTGGGGTCCCTCCTCTTAACAATATCATGCATCAAAAGGTTCAATGTGTGAGCCAAACACATTGATCAAAATATGTTAGGGTACACACCCCAAATGATTGCTCCTGCTGCCTTACAATTAGCAACATTATCAGTGATGACTTGAATGACATTGTATGGCCCAATCTCTTGAATGGTTTTAAGTAAAGGTTGTGCAATATTAATACCAGTCTTGTAGTGATCTGAGTACTTATGGGCTGAAAGGAAGACCACACCACTAGTAGACACACCAAGAATATTTATCAATGACCCGCCTATAACATTTGTCCAATCATCATATACAATGTGAATAGATACCCCATATTCAGTATAGCCATTTGCAATTCTGCTTTGTTGTGCTTGGAGCTCTTGTATCCTTTAGGGGCACCATTGATCACTTGTACCATTTAATGCCAATAGGGTGAGCGAAGAACACTAAATGGTACACCACATGCCTAGAGAAATATAAAAAGTTTTGCATCCACATCATCCTTGCAACCTTGGTCAAGGAAATTTGATATTGTTCTATGCGTAGGCGAGAATCCACTACCATGGGGGGACGTGGATCGACCACCATACATTCTATGTGAACCTAAGGTCTCAGATTCAACCCTTGAATTTTTGGATTTGTTTTGTGTGGCCTCTTCTTCCTTCTTGTATTTGTTTATCTCTTTCACTAGCACTGGGTCACAAGTTTTGATTGAAGAAATAATGACAAAATCACAATATTCTCTTTCAGGTATTTTGTCAAACACTTAGCAACTGTAGGTTTTAAACTTTAAAATAATTTGTAGACTTTAAAGAGTTAAAACACTCACGCCAAATCTTCAAACACATAAATATTGAACATTAATCATGTACACAATGATTTAGGTCAACCTTGACCAGGGCAAAACCCAAAATGGGAAAACTCTTGAGAGATTTTATTAAAAAGAACAAATGCTTGAATCTCACAACTCAGAAATTCACTTCCAAATTACAAAGACAAACTCAGACTTATCTTAATCCCTTGCTCTCCATTTCTAGAAATTTGTGCCAAACAGGAGGAACATTTTCAGACTATTCCACACGTGCTAGAACCAGAGCAACAACTTGTGTCTAGAAAAACGTGCCACAATACGGCCTGCTGTACAGCCTATCAAAAAATTTCAATAGCATATTTAACCCTTTCTGCCTTGAAAAACGTGCAAGTGACTGTATGGACTGATACAAAATTCAATGCAGAAAACTGCCTTGGGAATCGAGCATGTACTCAGCTGCTACCTTAGAAGTTGTGCCCTTGCTGGATGTCAACCTGTAGCTTCCTTGGAAACTATGTCTTTGTCTTATTTTGGAAACTGTGCTCTTTCTCTCTGATCTCTTAACCTCTTGGTGTTTTCTCTTTGTCCCCTTTATGTTCTTTTTATATTTTATCTTAGAGAAACTCTAACCCTAACTACCATCACTATCTAATCAAAGGATGAGATTGATTAGATCTTAGGGTTCTCATTAATTGCACAATATAAACCCACTTTTATCTAAGTTGTAGGAAACTCAAATCTAGCACCTGTTTCATCCTCGGAAACTAGCTGAAATTTTGAAATGTGTTTGGTACTTGAAGGAAACGTGTTTCCGTCCATACGGACATGTTTCCCATACGGGAAACACGTTTCGTACGGATGAAAACGCGTTTCCATCACGTTTCTTCTCCTGTATGACTCGTTTCCCCTCAAATAAAAGCTCCTCACTAAATAACCGGCTCATCACTTAGAAGTGGAATTGGGAATACTTCTTCCACTCTACATTCTGTTGCTGAGCGTGCTTCTTGTTCTATTTTTGAGGAAGACTATGAATACGAGGATGACTATTAGTCTAAGATCATGTTTTACTTTTATTTCTATGTTAGTATGTTCATTGTTCATAGTTTGATACATTGTACTTGTAGCCTCATACATAAAGGCTAATTTTGGATATATACTATATAGCTTCGTTTTTAAAGGTTGTTTTTGGATATTACTACTTGCATGAATGAAATGATATAGGCTTGGGTTCATGAGTAAAATGTGATGTTACATGTATGATTTAAATTTTATTTGTATAATTTTTCATTTATCACCTAGCAATGTTGCTTGCAGCTAAATGTATTTAATGATTTATGGTTCATGTTTTATAATAATTTTGTCCTTGCTTGCATATATATATATATATATCGTGTTCCCCGTTTCCAAAATTTGGGGGGGTCGCGTTTCCAACTTTTCTTCGTTTCCCTGTTTCGTCCCCGTTTCGTGCAACTTAGACTTTAATTAATAAAGTGCACATTAAATATTTGGGCCCCACAACTTAAATCTCACTTTAACGATAAAGTACAAACTCAATTTTAAAACATAAAGTCACTTTATTTACATAACATATCTTTATACATAAATAAAACACTAGGGACTACACTTCATCCCCCCCATGATTAAGACACCCAAAAGAACTCATGAGGAAGACCTTCGGAGTTATGATTTTCTAACACTCCCTCCTAACGAGGGAGGTCCTCCTGACACTGCCTATATCTCCTCTGCCTGGGTTCTTTTTCCCTGCTGCAACTCCCTCCTGCTCTGGAATATGACCTGGAGATAAGTGTCTGAAACCAAATCGAAACTTTGAACTCTGAGACTCTACCCGAGTCTCTTGTACCTGCTTATGATCATTGTACTGGCTGAGCCTCCTACTAGTACTCTGAAGAGATCCACTCTCTTCATTTGAAAGCATCAACTGGCCACCTGCAGCTTCTACTCCATCCTTTGAATCTGTCTCAGACAACCAACCGCTTGATCCTGGATATACAACCTCGCCTCGCAGCACATAGAGCCTGTCCCTCCTGTATTTGAGAAGAATAACAGTGTCAACTGAAATTCCTACTCGAAAAGGGAATACATGTCCAGACCTGACCATCATCCTCCAAGGATGAAACTGAGAGTCTGTTGACTCTAATCCTTGGTATAAATAGGACCCCATCTACCTCCAGAAACTCTCCAAGCTCTAGTTGGAACCACACTGTTCCAACTCCTCGTACTGTTTCCCGAGGACTCCCTATGTTTGTCACCACAAAGTGTCTAGGCTCTAACTCAGTGATACTCTGAAAGACACCATACCATCCGGTCATGTGCCTAGTTGACCTACTATCAACTATCCATGAATCATAAAAACTCGAACTGCCCACACTGGAATCGAAGGATGCAAAGGAAAACTCCTGCTCAAAGTGAGCAGTATATTCCTCCACTGTAGATGCCATTGTATCCCTCTTCTTTCCTTTCTTCTCTGGACAGTTTTATGCATGGTGTCCAAACCGGTTGCATGAGAAACATCTGACGTTGCTCAAGCCCTTCTTTTTCTTGTTCTTGGTCTTGGTGGTGAGTGCAACGTTCTGCTCTATGTCATCACTAGTTTGACCACTCTGAGATCCCTCCCGGATCTCCCCCTGGGTAAAGTCATCCCACAGCCTACTCCAACTGGGCAACTTCTCCCTTCCTACAATGCACTTGAAAAAGACATCCCAGTTCTTAGTGAAGCCTTTCAGCCTTTCAGGGCTATCCTCACCAACTCTGAGTCTGGGACTATCTCTCCTACAACAACCAACTCGTCTTTCACCTGAGCAATACGAGTTAGGTAGGAGGTCACATTTTCATCTTTTTCCATTTTAACATTATGCAACTTGTCTCCGAGTGCCATCTTGCGGTTTTCATTCTTGGCTTCAAACAGTTGGTTTAAGGTGTCCCAGATTTCCTTGGCTATCTTATTCTCAGCCAAATGTGGGATCAAATGATCTTTAACCCTGTCTAGCATCACCCTCTGAGCCCTAGCTTCGAGCATCTCATGCTCCTCAAGCTCATCCTTGTCAGTGGGTTTGGTCACACTGGTGTTGGCAAATTTTCAAATCTTCCATTCTTTAAGCACCGTTGTGATTCTCACCTTCCGTGGCAGGTAGTTGTACACCCTGTCCAACGTGTCCTCAAACCTGATGCTCATCATGGCAATCTGCTCATAACCAACAAGAACTCTAACAATACTAAGGACTGTCACAAACTTTCTGCCCTACTCTGAAATAACTGTGTAACAACTCTACTAACTGCCCTGTTCAGATAGGCTCTGATACCATGAAGAAATAATGACAAAATCACAATATTCTCTTTCAGGTGTTTTGTCAAACACTTAACAACTGTAGGTTGCAGACTTTAAGGACTTAAAACACTCATGCCAAATCTTCAAAGTTTCAAACACATAAATATTGAACATTAATCATGTACACAATGATTTAGGTCAACCTTGACCAGGGAAAAACCCAAAATGGGAAAACCCTTGAGAGATTTTATTAAAAAGAGCAAATGCTTGAATCTCACAATTCAGAAATTCACTTCCAAATTGCAAAGACAAACTCAGACTTATCTTAATCCCTTGCTGTTCATTTCTAGAAATTTGTGCCAAACAGAAGGAACATTTTCAGACTGTCTACACGTGCCAGAACCAGAGCAGGAACCTGTTGTCTAGAAAAATGTGCCACAGTACAGCCTGCTGTACAGCTGTCAGAAAATTTCAGCAGCAGATTTAACCCTTTCTGACTTGAAAAACATGCCAGTGACTGTACGGACTGATACAGAATTCAATGCAGAAAATTTCTGTCAAACTGCCTTGGAAATCGAGCTTGTACTCAGCTGCTACATTGGAAGTCGTGCCCCTGCTGGATGTCAACCTGTAGCTGCCTTGAAAACTGTGTCTGTCTTCTTTTGGAAACTGTGCTCTTTCTCTCTTATCTCTCAACCTTTTGGTGTTTTCTCTTTGTCCCCCTTATGTTCTTTTTATACTTTATCTTAGAGAAACCCTAACCCTAACTACCCTAACTATCTAATCAAAGGATGGGATTGATTAGATCTCAAGGTTCTCATTAATTGCATAATATAAACTCACTTTTATTAATAAAGTGCACATTAAATATTTGGGCCCCACAACTTAAATCTCACTTTAATGATAAAGTACAAACTCACTTTTAAAACATAAAGTCACTTTATTTACATAACATCTCTTTATACATAAATAAAACACTAGGGACTGCACTTTGCCCCCCCCATGACTAACACACCCAAAAAAACTCATGAGGAAGACCTCCAGAGTTATGATTTTCTAACGTTGACTCCTATATCCTTACCTTCATCCCATGGCATAATCCTAGATAGATGCTTTCTCACAAGTTTTATTACAATGGGGTCATGTGAACTTTGTGCTTCCACCCTCTTTCACTCGCCTAAGCCTTGCCACATACTTCCACAAGGGCGTTGAAGTCTCTTTGTATTTTTCTCCATACTCCATTGTCATTGTTAGCTTCATTATCATCATCCCGTTCTATTTCTTCCTCCACACGTTATGTGCCATTGCTTACTTCTTCCTCTTCACCATTGGTATTTCAGCTTCCCAATACCACCATCAAAATCAGAAATGGAACCAAAAGGAAAACCACAAAGTTGACATGCTTCTTGACTCAAGATGAGAGAATAACTTGTTGCTTGCAATAGAATGATGGAGAAGGAGAAATGGGAAAGAGTAGGGAAGAGAACATTCAAGATTCAACATGGTGTTTTTTTTTTAACAAACAAAGAGTGAGCTTTAGAACCTCCTCTTTAGCTCCCCAATGGTGGTTGAATGTAGCTATGGCAGCCTTGAATCTCCTTTCCAAGCTCTCACAAATTTGCTCATTAACAACTAGCAACAACCCACTCAAAACCCTAGCAAAGAGGAATGAAATGAGAAATAAAATGAAAGCAAATGGAGTGAGTGTTTTTAATCCACTAAAGGAACCCTAGCCATGCCTAAACCAATGATTGGAACCTTGTCTTGGTTCCCACAAGTGAGAGAAAAAAAAGTGCCTCTAACGGGTGAGTGCTATGGGGAGTGTTTTTTAACTCTTGGGAGCGTTGAGGGAGAGATGAGGGAGCGACTTGGGAGCGTCGAGGGAGCGACCTGAGAACGCTGAGGGAGTGACAGTCCCTGTTTTGGCAGGGAATGCTTTGTTTTCCTAGGGAGCACACTCCCAAAAAATACTCTCGGAAGGGAGCGATTAGGAAGCGTGTGCCCAAGGGTGTTTCCTAATCGCTCCCTCTGGGAGTGCGCTTTGGGAGCAAAGCTTTGAGGAGGGGGGGGCTCTCCCGCGCAGCCCAAGTTTTAAGGCATAAGTTTCATGGTTTCATATTTATTTAATTTCCAACAAATAGATGTTCAATCCAATAACTATTGTTAACTTATACTCACACCCTTTTTCTTTATAATGTTGATGGCATGCACAGTAACTAATTGTATCTTAATCACTTGCTCTCCAAATTCATGATTACTTGCTAGTTGCTATTTTCTAGCTTCCTTGGACATAATTTCACTCATTTAAGTTGCTGGAAATTCTATGTTGTTTTAACCACACAATCTCATTTGCAAATATATCTTTTGGGTTAATAAACAACTTTAAAATTGTTTGTTTATTTCTAGAATGAAAGAACGACTTTGATCTATTGGCAAAACCAGCAACTAAACAAGAGTTTATGGTTTCTTAATTTATATTTTAATGAGATGACTTTTCAAAATTGATTTACAATTTTCTTTCAAGCTTTAAATTGGTTTAGTTAGCAATTTCACAATCTTCTTTATGATTTAAAGATTTATTTTCATTGTTGGTTATTAAAATCTTCTCATCTTATGCTACAACACCAATGTTGTCTATATCTACAATGATTTAATGAGGGACACCGCTTTTCATTTGACATTAAGACTCATTTAACATCTTTTGATCTAGTGCTTTTGCAACAAGTTGTTTATTATTGACAAATCACTTTTCACATTAGCTTATTGGTTGCATAATCTTATTTTATGGATGTTTTAATTAAATTATGAGTAGGCCATATGGTTGTTTTGATTTCTGGAATCTTAGATATCTCTTTCAAGACTTGTTCAAATTTCAGATCTTAATATTATATTCTAACTTGTAACCATAATCCTTCCATAATTAACTTTGCAACTAAGTCAATTTTCCTTATCATCAATCTCTTCACACTTAGTTGCCTTTAGGGAATCCCCCCTAGTGATTTACCACCAAGAGTTTGAAGACATGGTCCTGTTTTGCCCAATTCGTCCTAGAAACAGCATGAAAATTAGCTGCAAAATGTGAGCAAATGCCAATGATTCCACACCATCATCCAAGGAGACCATCCATCCATGAGAGAAGCAACAGAAACAAGGAGAAAGTGACCAGCAATGACAACATCATCATGAAGTAGCCAACACCCCCCTTCATACAAACCATGCATGCAGACCACCCATGCCATGAATCCATAATACAAGTAGGCACCCAGCTGATTCAGATGCACATTATGGAGATGGATAAACCCATATGATCATAAACTAGGGTGCTCTCCAAATGACAAATACAAGGGTTCTTCAAGAGAAACTATCCATAATACCAAGGAAAATGCATGAATGAGGAGCAACATCATATAGCAATAAGCATCCAGACCCTCATCAATCATCAGGCACAAGGCATGAACATCCCAAAGCTAGCATCCAAGTCACCCCCATGAAGTTTGTGATAAAAATCACAAGTGGACACCCATGTAATATGGGGGGTAATATGGTAACAGAACCACCACTATTGGTGCCCTTTTTGCAAGCTTTGTGCTGCGCATGTTATGATGCCAACATTTTCTTGTGCAGGGAGTTAGATTTCGTAATGCGCCCTAAAGAAAGAATGTGGGGCTCCAAAAATAGTTACCCTAAATGGAAAGGCCATGAAAATATGATTGTTGACACCTTGAAAACTGGTGTCACTTGTGTCGAACTTTGTAACTCATTTTTATAACTGAATAATTGAGTTTGCACTGTATTTAAGCATTGAAACTCAAGGAATTTGGGTTAGACACTTATCAAACACTCCCAGATGCCAGTGTTTATCGCTTTCTGCATCAGGCACTGTTGATTGTTGTCTCTTTATTTTTGATGCCCTGCATGGTGATTTTTGATAGGCTAGGTGGTTTTGCCTTGCGGCCTTAGCTGGTAGTGGATGTTTTCATGGTGCTTTGTTTGAATAAAAGGCATTTACATTCATTCTATATATTAATAGAATTACAAAGTATTTATCATTTTTCTTCTCTTTAGTTTTCAGCAGTGTTCTTGATGCTTCCATAGTGCATGGATAATGGATTGTAATTTTTAGTCTCATCGACCTTTTCTTTGTCATTTGTGGACATTAATAAAATTATCTTGTCTCATCTACAAACTTGACTTGTCTCTGTTAGCTGTTTTCCTTTTCTAGGTATCTATCTTAATTTTTTCTGCTGGTAGGCTTCTGCTGTTCTTCCATAGACTTTGTCTGTTTATTGATGGGCAAATTTTGTGTCTATTTGTGGTCTTCACTATCAATTTTCTTCTGCAAACGCAATGATCTTCACACTATGAATTTTCTGCTGCAAACGTGAATGTACGCTTGCTAAGATTGTACTCTAATATGGCTACTATCTATAATCACTCTTTTTGCTTTACTGTTCGACTCCCGAAAACTGCTGACATCTGGTTTATCTCTTGTATATTTGTCTCTCTCCATCATCATAATTGACAGGCTAAGTTTTCTTCGATGCCCTTGCTCATTGTTTATTTGAACATCTTTTAGTTCTTCTAAATTTTGAACTTCAATAATTTGAAATATTTCTGTTTTACAGAATTGTTTTTAAAAATATATCTACTTGCCTTATTTTCTGATTGTGACATGACCTTTCTCAATCATTTTATCTTTGCCTCTCTTCTTGAAAACTCAGAAGTCAGATGCACATTTTTGTTCAGTCTTCACACAATCACAGGGTCTGTAATCATTCGATGGGATAATTTTTTTTCGCTGTCCTTTCTAATGACTTTCTTTAACTTCTTTGAATTTTTCTAACGTTTGAACTAGACTAGTTTGAAACATTTCTGTTTTTAAAACTAAATGAACTTGCATTTCTTTCCTGGTTGTGACACGCCCTTATTCTATTATTTTAACCGTCTTCTCTCTTCCTGAATATATAGATATATATATATATATTTTTTCTTCTCAATCTTCACACAATCACAGGCTCCAGGACCAGTGTCACTCTCATACCACTTAGAAACTTAGGGTTCAGATGCTTGATAGTGGTTTGAACAGAAGAAAGAGATTTTATTATTAATGTTGCAGCCAAGAACACACTTGTAGATCACGTCTGATTACTATTTATAGCATCCCCTATTGGTTAACCATCTAATCCCTAACCTCATCAACTAAATGTTACATTAGTCACATGCCACTAGCATATAAAGTTACCACATTAGTATTAACCTACATATTATTGGAGTGTTAATAACTTAATACTCCAACATATGCTTGCCATAAAAGTAAGCTACTGGAAACGTCTAGCAGTGGTGCCTGAAATGCTGTTCGGCATTTTGGATACTGAAATGGAGGGAGTATATGGAGGATACTACCCTGTAACGTTTTAGGGCGGTATCAGATTCAGGAAATGTCATTTCATGTGTGCAGGGCCATTTCAAGCACATTTCATCTATGTTTGAGGGTTTATGAAATAGTTCCAGCCAAAAGGCCCACATTTTGGCCCGAAAAAATGACATTTAAAAAAAAAAGCCCAAAATATACCTAAGAGAAAGCATTCTGGTAATTATAGTAAAAAAACATTATTTTAAAAAATAACTGATTAATGATGAGCAGTGCCTGGAAATTCTGATTTTTTAATGTCTTGTCACTTGTGTTTTTTGTGTGTGTCTATATATAATATTTTCCATTCCCTGCCATATCGTATCTGGCTTTTCTGAATATTTGCTGTATTCATCTCCCTCTCCTGGTGTCCTCAGCAATTTCTGTATAAGTATCAGTGCAACCTAGCCATAAAATAATCTGCAAAAGCATTGGAAGTTAACAACTTTGAGCATGTTTACTAGAAGAAAGAAAGCCTTTGGATAAACAGAAAGGTTTATACTTTATCCTTGGTAGGAAAAATCTCTTGCTATGGATTACTAGCCATAGGATATATTTGGAGGAACTAATAGCTTTTTTATTTAATTGATATTTAATAGGTTAATCTGGAACGTTTCAGGGTGGTTTCAGATTTTGGAAATGGCATTTCAGGGCTGCAGGGCCATTTCAAGCACATTTTGTCTATGTTTGAGCGTTTATGAAACAGTTCCAGCCAAAAAAGCCCACATTTTGGTATGAAAAAATGACAAAAAACTTTAAAAAAGCCCAAAATATATCTGAGAGAGCATTCTGGTAATTATAGTAAAAAAACATTATTTTAAAAAGCACTGATTAGTGATAAGCAATGACCGGTGATTCTGACTTTTTAATGTCGTGTTTTTTATGTCTATAATATATATAGAGTATTTTCTATTACCCCGCTGTATCGTATCTGGCTTTTCTGAATATTTTCTGTATTCATTCCCCCCTCCTGGTGTCCGTAGCAATTCTGTATAAGTTTCAGGACAACCTAGCCATAAAATAATCTGTGAAAGCATTTGAAGTTAAAAACATGGAGCATGTTTAGTAGAATAAAGAAAGCCTTTGGATAAGCAGACAGGTTTATCCTTGGTAGGAAACATCTCTTGCAATGAATTACTAGCCGTAGGATATATTTGGAAGAACTAACCTTTTTATTTAATTGATATTTAATAGGTTAATCTGCAAGGTTTCAGGGTGGTATCGGATTTTGGAAATGGTGTTTCAAGCCTGCAGTGCTATTTCAAGCACGTTTTGTCTGTGTTTCAGGGTTTATGAAATTGTTCCAGCCAAAAAGGCCCACAGTTTGGCCCGAAAAAATGACAAAAAGCCGAAAAAATACCTAAAAGAAAGCGTTCTGGGAATTTTAGTCAAAAAAACATTATCTAAAAAGAACTGATTAGTGATAAGCAATGGCTGGTAATTTTGATGTTTTAATATCTCTCGTGTTTTTTTGTGTGTGTATATATAGTATTTGGCATTTGCCATTTCCCTGCCGTACTGTATGTCACTTTTCTGAATATTTGCTGTATCCCACCACCCCCCTGGTTTCTGTTTCCATTTGTGTGTAAGTTTCAATGCAATCTCGCCATAAAATAATCTTCGAAACCATTTGAAGTTAGAAACTTTGAGCATGTTTACTAGAAGAAATAAAGCCTTTGAATAAGCAGACAGGTTTATCCTTGGTAGGAAAGATCTCTTGCTATGAATTACTAGCCATAGGATTTGATTGAGGAACTAATAACTTTTTAATTTAATTGATGATGGGTTCATTTAACTAAGGACCAGCCTGAACAAATATATAAGGAGTAACATAGATCTGCAACTGTTGCTTTTTAGTCTGGTACTGTAATCGGGTCTAGAATTATTGTAAAGGTTTTCCATTAATTTCCAGAGAAATGCTTTGAGAAGTCCAGAATGTCTTCTTTTCTGCTATCACTGCTGTCAGCATTTGCTACTGAGTGCATGCCACTATACTTTATATTGTATAAATTGCCATGTCATTTCAATGACCATGGTTGGTTTTCCCCTCAAGTAGGCTGCGTCCTGTTGGATTCTCCTTCGACAGGCTTCAAAGGTTTTTGGATAGTGGTATTAACAAGTCTTTTAGTGGTCTTGCTAGAGCTTTGCCTGAAAGTTTTAGACATGTTAGAAACTTAGAAGTGTTCTATATAGGATTTTTGGTAAATCGCTTTGCATATTTCTTCCTACGTGTTAATGTGGAGGGTTCTGCAGAAATTGTTTTTAGGCTCTTACTGGCATACTATCGCATTGTGATTTGAACTTTTGAATTAGTCATACATTCTTGACATGCCTTGGTTCATGACCTCAGGTGGCCGAACTCTCAGAGCCTACCTCTTCTGAAGTTCAAGAGGTAATTCAACGTGTTATACATGGACTTCTTGCAACATTGTCTCCTAAAATGCATTCAAAGGCGCCACCTCAATTTGAAAATGGAGCTGCCGGTGTTAGAAGATCCTGGGATGAGGACAGTGCAGAAATAATTGAAAATGCTTCTCTCCAGTTTCAACCATTGGTATCTGTAACTCGTGATTATCTTGCACGGCTCCTATTTTGGTATGTATCTATTCTATCTTAACTTTTTAGTTTGTAAGAACAAAACTATTGCACAGCAAAAATGGGTTTTTGATTACAGTCATTCAGCTGCTCCATGCATATCTCAGTAGGGGAAAGATAATGGTGCTTAATAAGGGAAATGATTAACAGGCATATTGCAGTATGACCTAAATTCACGATGTGGTGATTATATGAATGGATCGGAATCTTATCTTGCTCTATTTAGGTTCTTACTTAGCTGTTAACAAATGTCTTGTGTGCTTCCAGGTGCATGCTCTTGGGGCACTATATGAGAGGCTTGGAGTATCGTCTTGAACTTACTCGGATGCTAAGCTTGTCGGGAGACATAGTGCTTGGTGTTCCTGATCAAAAACCGTCACAAACAACTGATACAGTATGAGTACATCCATAGGTTTAGGATTTATGCAACGCTATCCAGTAAATAAATATGCGAGGTAGAAAAAAATATTTATTGTGGTCTCTGATGTGTTCATTGTCTAGCATATGTTTCATGTGTCGTTTTGAGTTTAGATTGACTTTTCTTTTCCATTATTGTTGCAGTGATTTTTTATTTGATTGTGTAAATCTGAGCTGGACAGCTTTTCACCACATTTTTGTCATCTTCAATTTCTGAATATATAGTGTAAACATCACTTTGGCATCTTTCATTTAGGTAGCCATTCCAGTTCAGCACCAAGGTCTCATGTAAATAATATTCATGCCTTGGATTTTCAAATAACCTCCATTACACTTCAACCTTTTCTTTGGTTAACATACTCAAGGCTTTGACCAAATAATTACTTGTGTACAGTAGGATTATGTGTAGGATTATGTATATAATAGTAGGATTATGCAGTGTATGTCCCACAAAATTGTAAAAGATTACATATTGATTATATGTCCCGTGTTGCCGCCGGATTGCGCACCTGGTTAACTCAGCAGAAATCTATGCTATTGCTCGGTGCGCCCTAGGGGGCAAATCTCGAGTCAAGGATGTCACTTGATCTTGACTCCCTCGTTTATGCCAAACTCCTAATGAAGCCAAGGGGGGTAGTCCCTATGGAAAGTTGCTAAGTTTTTTAGAGTTTCTCAGTGAATTGGTTAAAGGTGTTGTTTAAGGAGTTTAATGAATTGACTAAAAGTGTTTCAAGATGATTTGCAAAATGAATAATTTATGAATTACTTTCACCAGCAAAATTGAAATTACTATTGATAAAGAGTATAACAGTTATATGATATAAAGCAAACAAATAACGAGTTGTGGACCAGTGCCTTGTGGAGTCAAAACAATATATAAGAATTGCTGCTGAAAGGGAAATGTTTTGCAATTGCTTCTTGGTTACTTTTAGATTTATTAATGATTCGAATTTGTTAGGGAAAAAAGGGGAACTCCTGAGATACCGTGAGGTACAGGGAGGAATGTCCGGAAATTAAAATTGGTGGCTCTTCACAAGAACGTGTGGGCTGGAATGGAGTCTCTAAGGCGGTGTTCAACACTACACCAACTAGGGTGTAGTCTAACTGTGCCTTAAGGTCGCCTCCCAGTTGTTCTCGCTTCTTCTGAGAAATTTCCCCACACAAGTTTTAATTACGAAGTGCCGGATTTCCACTATATGAATGGGTTGTTAATTTTATTAAATGAGTTGTTTAGCTTAGATGTGGAAAATTAATAGAGTGGCTACAATCGTTTATGGTTTCCCACAGGCCCAGGCAAGATGCCCCAAGGGGAAATAGCATACTCCGATTATAAACCAAATATTTATTCAAATTTGTGGTTGTTGTAGAACAATTGCACAAATATTGAAAACAAAAGAAAGCAACACAAACCTATGTGTCACTTTTCTGATTATCCACCACTAATCGGCAAAGCCTTTGTGTGGTGGCGAGAGTATACTTCGTGGCAATGAGGTTTTGTTATTTCTAATTTTACGCTTGCAAAAATAAGTGAATGAAAGTAAGATAAACTAACTTAAAATATACACCTTGCAATTAAAGTGTGTGTGTGTGTTTGTTGTGTTAGAAAAATTTATGCACAAAAATTTACACAAGTACAAATCGCCCTAGGGGGATGGGGTGTGGGTGTTGGGTATCCTACTGCTCTCGTTTAAAGATGTTACAATATTATGCTCAAAAGAATGCTACTTTAGTCCATTTTACTTGGATCTAAGGGCTTACAATAAACTAGAAATGAAAACCTGAAGAAAGGAGGTCCACGGAAGGTCTTTTTGGCACTTTTTAGCGGAAAATGGCCAGAACTTCCTTCTGTAATTCCTTGGACTTGCTAAAAACCAGCAAGCAAATCAAGTTAGAATGTGGTGGGAAACAAGAATAAAAAATAAAAAATTTTGTACTTTGAAAAAATATTTGAAATTTTTTAATGCAAGTACAAGATTCAAGTCCAGATCTAGTAAATAGAAAATGCTTCTTGAGAATGCTAAGATCTAACTTGTTTAAAAAATGCTTAATGATAATCAAATCTGAAAATAATTGTGCATGAGAACTCTAGATCTATTTCTTAAGCGTGTAACAAAATTCAAAGAGAAAGAGAGAGTTTTGTTGTAAGAGAGATGGATGAAGATCTTGATCCCAAGCTCTTGTTCTTGCAAATACTCTTGAGAGGTATCTGTAAACAAAATATATTAGATAAAAATAGGGCTGCCCAAAGAGAAGAAGAAAAACCAATTTCCAAATCCCCTTCTGGCTTTTGATCTGCAGCTTAAAACACAAGTCTTGCAACAGAAAACTGTGAGATCTAGTGTGTTAGAATAAAAAGAAATCAAAAGAACCTAAGTATAACCGAATACTGTTGGTTACTTCTAAGTCTCTTAATATCTAAGCACAAGTAAACAAGTTATCAACTGTAAATGTTTACTTCTATATCACATAAACTAGATCTAAAATAAAATGAAAGCAAGAAATGCAGTAATAATCAACAACATCACCTCATAAGCACTACTCCAATACCAAATGCACACGATGGACCTCCAAAGTCTTTCAAATTATATTAAAATAGCAACAATATACAATTTAGCAGAGGTTCAATGCATCCATGAAGAAACAATGGAGCAATGCCTTGCTTTTATAGCCTTCAGAGGGAGGGAGGGCGAATCTCAAGAGGAGGGCGAATTATGGAGAGGAGGAGCCAAGTGTTGGATCAATCCCATGATTTGTGTGATTGCTTGAGCTCCATTTAATAAGAGGGCTGCCACCTAAGGAGGGCGCCCTCTCCCAACATAGGGATCTCCAGCCAATGCACAGGATGATGCCACATCAAGGAAAGTTGCCCAAGTGAGGAGGGCACACTTCCCAAGAGAAGACACATCACACAAGCTCAAATCTTGATTGAATCAATCAAACTTTGATTGATATTCTCTTTAAATGACCATGCCAACTTAACTGGGCCACCTCAATTCCACTGATATAGGAGTTTGATTTTCTCTCATATTTATTATTTTTTAATTAAAAAATTCCTCAAAAATATTTGTGAGAGAATTTTTATTTAAGTGAAAAATAATCACTTAGAACTTTGGAAAAGTGGGTTTAGGGGTTTTATGGGTGCTCTGAGTTAGAAAACGAGCACCCCCATGCCAAATTTCACCTCCTAACCATATTTTTATCACTCTTTTTGTTTTTTTAATTAAAATATTAAAAAATCTCATTAAATGAGAAAAATTATTTTTCTCAGAATGACTTGAAAATCCTAGGGGACCTGGTGCATGTCCATATGACTCATATTGATGGCTAGCATGTTTAAAATACATAGACACATAGGCTTTAATAACCTCCCTAAGATCGACCACTATGGAAAATACTCCAGCTTTGGAGGTGTGAGTGAAAAACTCAAGAATTATACATCACTGAAGAGTAACGCATAATTCCTAAGGAAAAAACACTCTAGAGTATTCCCTTGATAGCAAACCCTAAGG
Organism: Larix kaempferi; assembly: GCA_027924585.1. Taxonomy (NCBI): domain Eukaryota; kingdom Viridiplantae; phylum Streptophyta; class Pinopsida; order Pinales; family Pinaceae; genus Larix; species Larix kaempferi. The sequence continues at coordinate 22,937,626 of BSBM01000858.1, forward strand.
TAGGCCAAGCCTCTTACAAAAATATCATGCTTAGACCAACTTATTACAATTCCTCCGCAGGGGTCTGGACATGCAAATTTTACAAAAGGGCCAAAAATTTGGCTTGATGAACTCTGAACTTTGGCAATGAACAATGAAATTGTTCAAGTCTTTTGTGGTTCACAAGTAGTCCACCAAAGTGCAACTTAGTGGACAACATCCCGTGAGTAGACTTTCACATTGTTGTTGGGCTTAGTTGACTACTTATGTCCGAGTCTCATGTATACATTTTCCTTCCTAAGGCAATTGTAGAAATACTCATTACATAAAACTTAGTTCAAAGGAGCTGACAGTGTTCTATTCCATGTGCTTGGATGACAAATGTGACATTTAAATGTTGAATATGACTTAACTTCCAAAGTATCAGCATAGATTTATCTTAAACGCAGATCTATCAAGCACCAAGAGGGATCCAATTTCTCGAGGTGTAATTTTAAATTTTTTACATGTCAAGAAAAAATTTACACCTCAAGAATTTGGATCCCTCTTGGTGCTTGATAGATCCAAGTTTAAGATGGATCTATGCTGATTTTAATTTATTTATTTGATGAATAGACATGAAATTTTTAATTACTTATTATTTTGGTAACTTATCACCCAATATAAATTTTTTTAATTACTTATTATTTTGATAACTTATCGGCCAATATGAATTTTTTCAATTACTTTTTATTTTTGGTAACTTGTGAGCCTGGTATGAATTTTTTTATTTACTTTTTATTTTTGGTAACATTATGCAATGTTACAATCTCTTCCCCATATTGGGCTGTAGAGCACCGAGAGTTACTAATATTATAACCTCTTCCCCATATTGGGCTGTAGAGCACTTCGCTACTCATCAGTGCAAATATGAATTAGCTGGGTTCAAAAGAAATATATTATTCCTCTATCCAATGAAATTTTCTTTCCTTCTCGGAAAACAGGGCTTAATATGAAAGCTCAATGTTGGGTGAGATCACAGGAATCAAGGTGACGGTATATTATCTAGATCTCTTTCTAATATGTAATCCAAGAAATGAGGGGCAGTGCTGAAATTTGTCATAAAGTAATCCATTTTTACCATTTTTACATTTACCTAGAGCTCGTGTTATCATTCGCTCTCAATTGTAGGTCATTTATCAGTGTTTTCATTTTTACCATTTTTACATTTACCTAGAGCTCGTGTTAGCATTCGCTCTCAATTGTAGGTCATTTATCAGTATTTTCATATTTCGTCTTTGCAAAACTGTTCAGATAATTTTCTAGTTAAAAGGGATTATATAAATGAAGTACAATTAAGTTAGCAGGCTGAAAGTGACAAACCATATTTGCCATAGAGATGCTTGCAGATTTAGAGAATTTAAAATAAATTTTTTTGTTATATATTTGGTTGGATGTGTAAGTTTTAAAACCAAGGTTGTCTGTGTGGCTGATTTTTTGTGTGTAAGTTTTAAAACCAAGGTTGTCTGTGTGGCTGATTTTTTGTGTGTAAGTTTTAAAACCAAGGTTGTCTGTGTGGCTGATTTTTTGTCATATGTTATATTTGAAGATATTACTGGTGATAGAAGGCATGCTCTGCACTTTAGTCCACTAATAACATCTGTAGATGCACATCCATTTGTAAAGGACAGCTGATTTTAAAGACAACATACATTCCTACTATGTATTAGTAGTCTGCAAAAAAGAAATTGCTAATTTTCTCTTGGGTTTGAAGCTTATATCATATTTCACAACTTTTCCAAAACATAGCTGGTTGAATGATGTATAAAGCAGCTTCCGTACTAGAGTTTAACAACAATCCTCCTTGTCTTGCGCTGTGTTACCAGATCCATCGGTTCTGGGAGACGGATCCCTGGATTAGATCCCCCAGGATTCGTTTCATATCCATACCCTGTGCAGACCGACTTAGATTCCTCACCCGGAAACGTAGCCCGATCATCATTCGTGGATCTTTGCGATTTTGGTTTTTAAAATATGAAAATAAAACGACTTTCAATGAGAATATCAACAAGTTTAATGGGCAATATGGTTTTTTTCAATTTAATTTGGTTGGGCGAACTTCCGAACATTGACGACCGTAACTGTGGGCTATGATCCAACCTGCATCAAATCGCTGAACCTTGTGACTTCTAAACAAAAGTAAAACTTTTCATTCTTAGGTTCTAAACCGGTCATTCTCCCGTGCGGTCATACGTTATCCTTCTCCACGGGCTTGTTGGACAGTGCTGAATCGCTTGAATGCAGACGATGCTAGAACTCTCAGACCGACTATGTTCAAACTCCCATACGTGATTCTTGCCCGAAGTTTCACAGTTGATGGCGTGCTTGAAGGTGTCACAGGTTTTCTTTGCAGTTTGAACTCATGAAAACAATAAAACACTGAAATGGCACCCATTTGAAGGGAAAACGGCTACACTATCATAAATGGATAAAGACTTCATTACTTCCTAATATAAAAGAGAAACCTATGCTTTGTATTATTTAGGCTACACTAATGCTTCTGAAAGATGATTGTAGCTACCAATAGGAGCTTTAAAATTCGCTGTGCTTTTTGGAAGATGATTGTAGTTACCAATAGGAGCTTTGAAATTCACTGTGCTTTTTGGAAGATGATTGTAGTTACCAATAGGAGCTTTGAAATTCACTGTGCTTTTTGGTACATTAGGGAAGCGTTTTAAGTGCAATCTTTAAAGAGAGACCTTCTGTTAAAAATACATTTGTTTCCCATAAATACTTTTTCCGGGACAGGATGTCTACTTTATATGTCAATCCATTTAGATTATCTACAATTGTTATTGCCAAGTTAGGAAAATAAACCCTTGCTACAATTAGAGGCCTTTAATGTAACAACTTTGCATAAGAAAGATACTTGACGCAGCACTATGAATCTTAAATATATTAAAAAATAATGCTGGTGTGATGTTCTTGGCATCATCGCTTAGGGGGTATCTAATATTTCTAATACCTGTCCACATTTAATAAAAATATACATAGATGTTAAAGAAACAAAAATATGATCATTCTAGCGGCTTAGTAACCATCTCATTTTATTAACTGAGCTAGTTAAATAATGATTACAACTTTTTCATTTTATTAACTGAGCTAGTTAAATAATGATTACAACTTTTTCTTCTTGTTGAGGGAGAAATGCTCTATTATAAAAAAAAATATACAAAGATGTTAAAGATACAAAAATATGATCATTCTAGCGGCTTAGTAACCATCTCATTTTATTAATTGAGTTAGTTAAATAGCTTATTCACAATGATTACAACTTTTTCTTCTTATATATGGAGAAATGCTCTATTATAATGACAATGACAATACATAATGATACTACAATTGTGAGATCCAAAGAAATGAAATTGATTTACCATCTAACCATACTTGTGTGTACAAGAATGCCACCCTTAAGATGGGACAATGACATAACAAGGATGTTTGTGTACAAGAATGCCACCCTTAAGATGGACAATGACATAACAAGGATGATGACCTGGCTCAAAAGTGGATCCTTTTAACACTATTAACAATTTCGACAATCCCTATGACCATATCAACAAAATCCAACCATAATGATTCTATTCTAGCCTCATGGCTAGCAGTATGGGAAGACAAGCCAAGCCTTGCGATAGAAAAGCCCTTGCTAGCTTCCTTTGCTAGAACAAGCCGAGTTTCAATAGAGCAAGACATCAATAAGTGGGCATCACTGCAACAACCAACATCACCTTGCCAACATATTCAGTAAAACAAGGTCTCCTTGTTGCCTCCAATTGGATCAAGGGTACTGCTGAAATTTGATGCTCACCCCTTCCCTTCAAATAAAAAATTCATGACATTCAAATATATTTATTGTTCTTCAATTTACATTCAAATATATTAATAGTTCATCATATTTGAAAAAAAATTAATGATTGTTTTCAAATGTCCAAATTAATAAAATAAAGAAATAAAAAAACATATTTTTAATTTTAAATACAAATAATAAGTAATTAATAGCTCATCATATTTAAAAAAAAGATTAATGATCGTTTTCAAATGTCCAAATTAATAGAATACAGAAATTAAAAAACATTTTTAATTTTAAATACAAATAATAAGTAAAACAATGTATACTATAAAGAACAAAATAATATTAAAATTTAATACAAATTCTATATTACATATAACTAAATAAAAAACAAAATAATATTAAAATTGTAATATAAATTCTATATTACATATAACTAAAAAAACAAAATAATATTAAAATTGTAATATAAATTCTATATTACATATAACTAAATAAAAAAAATTGCATTGATTGAATTAAAATTATTGATACCTACTTGCTACTTTACACTTTTTGACGTTTTAATGTCAAAATTAATCTCAATCAACATTATTTAAACTCATGAATAGATATATTGTACTTACCATAGTTCTTAACTAATCTACTCTATTCAACAATATTTAAACTCATGAATGGATATATTGTATTTACCATAGTTCTTGACTAATCTACTCTATTCCTTTGTTAATAAAATTGATTGAAAATAAAACCTCAATTTTAAAAATGCTAGGAATATACTATATTATCAATTGATAATTAAGTAACGGGAGTAGATTGAGAAATTGGATTGCTTAAACTACGTATTCCAATTTGGATTATATGAATTACTTATATGAGCTTTGAATTTAAAATAAATCAATGTTATTTAACTAACTTTGTTGTCAATCATGTTTTAATGCTCAACTTAATCTCTATGAATAATATTTAAACTTATGAATAGATATATTTTACTTACAATTATAGTTCTTGACTAATCTACTCTATTCCATTGTTATTAAAAATAATTGAGAATCAACACCCAATTCTAAAAATGTGTCACTAGAGGAGATATACTATATTACTAATTGATAATTAAGTATTGGGATTAGATTAAGAAATTGGAGTGCCTAAATTACTTATTCCAATTTGGATCATTGCTTATATATTTTTTGAATTTAAAATCAAGTCATACATTACAATAATTGTTGGATTTAAAGTAAATCAATGTTATATGACAATGATGGTGGTGGTTAACGTCCACAGAGACCAATTTTGGTATATTGGAGCTTAATAAAAAAGATTACTTGGATTGCTGTAAAATTTTATTCCTATGCTCAAAAAGCTTAGAAAAGTGTTCCTAGGTCGCCATAGTTTTGACATGTTAGAAGGTTAGGGATGTTTGTATTGTAGCAAAGATTATGAAATTGTGATGTAACGTGGGAGTACACAGGACACTATAAGAGAAAGTGACTTTCATCCTCAACGCTCATAGTCTCACAGAGATGACAAATCCTTTCCACCCATGGTGTTTTAGGAATTGTCCAGCGTATTGTTTCACTATGAAGCTCATGAGAGTTTGTTCTTATCTTAGTTATATTAATATTATTCTTTGAACTAGTTAAATCTAAGAGATACTTTTGATCTTTGAGATTAGGGTTAATGATCTCTTTATAGCATCGTAATTTTCTTGTAACCTTTAATTCTTTCTCACCCCACATATTTTCTTTAAACTTAGATGTGATAATATTTTTAATGTTATTGATATTTTGCAAAGTGGAATTTTCGTCAATCCCCCAATGATTTAACCAAGCCATGGCATCTTTATATTAGTATTTCTTGAGTTGTAGGTGGTCTTAACTGGATTTTAAAACAATTTTAGGAAGTCTATGGTCTCTCATGTTATTTATCCTATACTTGTACGTCAGGTATCAAGTCATAGCGATGCTCTCATTGGGGGAAGACCCACTTAGAGGTTATTATTAATTCTATATGAGCCATTCTTTATTATAATACACAAATAAAATAAGAAAATAAGTATATATAATGGGAAAATACATAAGCTAAATTATAATTACAACTTAGCCATAGAGACATTAGTTTTTTTAAATTAATTGTCAAATTTATCCAACATATATTGAAAAAAATTCACATAAAAGTATTAGAAATTTTTTGAACTTTGCAGTATAGAACCTCATCACTTCAAATTTAGAGTTTGCTCCCTTATTCACCTATTATTTCTAATTCACCTATTACTTCTATTGGATGGGAGTATTTTATAACTTATCCAACCTTGATTGAGTGGGTAGAGGAGAGTCTTTTAGTCACCTATTACTTGAGTCTTTGATCTCTAATTTTACTTCAGTATTTGATCTCTAATATTTGAAGTTTCAACTTTTTCTTTACTTAAGTCTTGAAGTTTCAACTTTTTCTTTACTCAAGTCCTGAAGTTTCAACTTTTTCTTCTTTCCTACTAATGTAGTGCCTTTATAGATAAATAAATTTAAAAATTAACTTTTACAGCATATTAATTATATACATTTTTTTTATTTTTAAATTTAATTTTAAAACATACACATGTATATATATAATTTTTATTTTATTTTCAAATTTAATTTTAAAACAGAACATATTATATGTATATAATATATATATTAAATTTAACTTATTTAATATATATTCAATAGATAAAATCATATTATATGTATATAATATATATATTAAATTTAACTTATTTAATATATATTCAATAGATAAAATCTTGAAATTATATATATATATATATTATATATTATGTGTACAAATTAAATTTGAAAATAAAATAAAAATTATATATATAATAATTAAATTATTATATATATAATAAAATAAAAATTATTTTCAAATTATTATATATATAATTTTTATTTTATTTTCAAATTTAATTTGTACACATAATATATATATATATATATATAATTAATTTCAAAATTTTATCTATTGAATATATATTAAATAAGAATCACATCTTATCATTATATATGGAGATCATTATACACTTGAATATATATATAATTTTATTTTCATATATATATATATATATAAAATTTTATTTTCAAATTTAATTTTAAAACATATATATATATATATATATATATATATTATTTATTTATTTCAAGGTTTATCTATTGAATATATTTTAATATATATTAAATAAGAATCACATGTTATGAAAAGAAAGACATGGTGATTATTATACATTTGAGAATGAGTGTGTGTGAAATTTATGAGTTTAACAAGTTTATAATTTCATCTCCACAATTTTATACATAAAACATTTAAAATAAATAAATGTCCAATTTGAACATAAAATTTCAACATTATCCAGAGTAAATATATCAATTTCCTTTACCATCTCCTTGTAAGAAAAGAAACTTAAAGAACAATATAGCAATATGTGCCATTGCCATCCCCTCATGATTACAACATTAAAATGACAAGACATGCTTCTACCATAGACTTGAAATCTAATGCATAAATACAATCCAAAGTTGCAGTAAATATGGTGTGGATCCTCATTCTCGATCCTCATTCCCAATTTCATGTTTTCTAGCGAAGTGATCTTTTGTTCCCATAAATACTTAAAAATCCTTCTCATCTATTCATGAAGTACCTTAAAAGGATACATATGTTAGCTAGGATATACAATCAACTTCCATAGTGTATTTTAAATTATTCCTTTGAAACATGTATATGAGTGCATATGCAAGCTGTTACTCAAATGAACATCTCTACGAAGAATGTGAACCCTCCTTAATCTCAAAATGGATTGTATAGAGAAGAAAAATGACAGGTGAAGGATATGTATAATGGAAGGGTGGGGTGTCGTTTTAAATTTTCAATGGTGTACTTTTCTTCCCATCTCGTCGCCACTTAAATGGGGTTGATTTTCTCCACTTTTTATATCATAACCCTCTTCGTTTGATTTTCTCCACTTTTCATATCATAATCCTCTTGTATTTTTTATATAAAAAATAAGTTTAACATATACTAACATACGTTTTTTATATAAATTGTTTTAACTTATATTAACATAATTTTGAGTTTTTATATAAATTATTCAATAAGACATTATTGTTCGACTATATATGATATTTTCAAGAGACTATAGATCAACACATCGATGTTTTTACGTAGTTTAAACTCTAAAAAAGAGAAACACTCCACGATCCCAACCAAATAGCTACTTGAGACAATATTATTATGCAAAAGAAAATTAACGTTACAAATGAGTTTCTCATAACTGATCAACAAGCACATGATCCTCCATGCTCTTTAAATAGAGATCATGGACCAATGGCCGTTAAGGTCGAGGAGAAGATGAACTGTCAGATCACTCTATGTCAAGAACATATCGTGACTGTCGGATTGCATATGTACAAATGCATACTAATGTATACTAACGAAACACACTTTACCTAATAGATATATTATAACAAATTGATTTTAACTAACTCCTAAGTGTTTAAATATCCTAACATGCCCCCTTAAGAACAACCTGGGATATGATTGAAGGATTTATAGAAGTGATACTACAGGAGAAGGAAGGAGGCATTAGAGCCTATCCCCCCTTAATGACAAATTCTTGAACTCTTAACATAGATCGAATTTTAAAAAACTTCGATTTTGTAAGGGACTTTGTGAAAGTGTCTACAACTTGGTCATTTATAGGGAAAAATAGCACTTTGTGAACACGATCATGGACAAACTTTCTGATGAAGTGCATATGTAGCTCAATGTGTTTGTTGTGCTGATGTTGAATTGGATCTTTGGTGAGCTTGATGGCACTCTGATTGTCACACCAAAGGGTAGTCGAATGTTGCTGCTTGAATTTATCCAAACTCTGAAAGGATCTACCGAAGCCACAAAGCTTCGTGACTTGCATTAACTGTGGCTCAATACTCCGCTTTTGTTGAAGAAAGAGCAAGAGCTTGTTGTTTCTTACAAGACCAAGTGGTAGGTCCAAAACCAAGACTGAAAACATAACCTACAGTAGACTTTCCATTATCAGGATTGTCGACCTAATCTGAATTGTACCCTAAATATATCGAAGTATCACTTTTGATGCTTTCCAATGGCTTTCATGAGGTGGTTGCATATAGCGGGCAAGAATACCAACAACAAAGGAAAGATCAGGACGAGTATGAGTCAAGTATAAGAGACTACCAACAAGTTGATGATACAAGGTGGCATCTACTTCGTGTGAAGTACAAGTGGTATAAAGTTTGACTCCAGACTGGAAGGGATATGGGGCTTGTTTACAATATTCCATGTGAAAGCGACAAAGAAGGTTGGTCACAAGCATACTTAGACCGAGAAAGAAAGATTATTTCTTTGGTTTGCAAGACTTGGACACCAAGAAAATAATGCAAATTTCCTACGTCTGTCATTTCAAAATTCTTCCTAAGACTAGATTTCATATGGGTTAAAAGTTTAGTCATTACTAGTAAGAATAAGGTCATCAACATAAAGAACAAGGATGATCAGATGGTTTCCTACTTTCTTGGTATAAACATTGGGGTCAAAATGACATCTAGAAAACCAGTGTCAAGGAGAAAGCTATCCATTTTGGTATACCAGGTTCGAGGAGCTTGCTTAAAGCCATACCGTGATTTCTTAAGGTGACATACAAGGCTAGAGTAATTCCGAACATAGCCAGGAGGTTGTTCCATGTAAATTTATTCCTACAAATCCCCAATGCAAGAATGAGGACTTGACATCCATTTGATGGACCTCCCATTTATGTATGGCTACAAGTCGGCAAGAACAAGGTGGATAGAGTTCATTTTGGTGACACGAGCAAAGGTTTCATTGTAGTCAATTCCTTCTACATGGGAAAATCATTTGGCAACTAACCTTGCCTTCAATCTTTCAACACTTCCACCTGATGCATACTTAGTTCTGTAGACCCATTTACATTTGATAAGTTTTCTTTTTTTTGGAAGAGATACAAGATCCTGGGTATCATTCGCCATTAAGGAATGATATTCTTCATCCATTACTGCGTCCCGATATGGATTTTGAAGCTTCTGCAAATGTCTCTGGATTATGATTCTTTGAAACTTTATCTAGAAGAGAGGTGGCTCGCCAAAACCGAGAACATGTTCGACGTTTATCCCTGGAATCATCGATAAGATCACCAACTGATTCACATGTTGAATGGACACATAGAGGAAGTGGTTGCTTTGGTGCAACTAGATAAATATGAGTAGGCAGAGGTGGATTTTCATCCTCACTGTCATCATCAGAAGCTGAAGTAAGAACACTGTTAAGGAAGTTGGGAGTAGAAGATTGCACAAGCGCCAAAGATGGCTCGTAGGACATAGACGACATAGACACTAAGTTAGGTTCACAGGTTGAGATATTTTCATCAAATTTAACATCTCTTCTAATTATTATATCATGGGAATGTGGTTGAAGAAGTCTATAACATTTTACATCTTCATAATATCCAAAAAATATGCACTTTTCACTTTTAGGTTGCAATGCTTTCCATTTTTCATTGGAAATATGAGCCCATGTTTCACTACCAAACACGCGGAAGTGGATGACATATGGTTTAATTTTACTCTATGCTTATTTTGGTGTGATACCTTTTAAATCTTTAGTGGGGGTGCGATTAACTATGTAATTTGCACAATTTATGGCTTCGACCCAAAATTGAAGGCTTAGTCTCTTAGCTTGGAGCATACAATTAGCCATTTATTTTAAAGTGCGGTTCTTTTGCTCAGTTACACCATTTTTCTTTGGTGTATATGGAATAATGTGTTGTTGTTGGATGCCCTGTGTAGTGCAAAAAGTAGTGAAATTGTTGTTAACATATGAATCTCCGCCATGATCATATCTTAACTTAAGAATTTGATGACCAAATTGTTTCTCAACAAGGGCATTGTAGGTCAAGAACATGTCAAATATTTCACTCTTAATTTTTAGGAAATAAACCCAAGTGCATATGGAGTAATCATCAATGAAGGTTAAGAAATATTTGAAATAAAAAGGGGAAGCAAATGGAAGAGGACCGCACAAGGTACTATGCACAAGTTGCAAGGGGGTCGAGGCGTGCCAAGATGCACATTTGTCAAAACCGTCTCGATAATGTTTTTCGAGTACATAGTCGGAACAAACACCATCCGTACAAGATACCATCAGAAGACTTGTCACCATATTTTCTTTACATAGTTGTTTCCATGAGTGATAGTGTAAGTGACCAAATCGCTCATGCCAAAGTTTGCTCAAGTCATTGCTGTGAGAAACAAAGACTGAGGGGAAAGGTGATGACTCAAAGTTGTTAAATTTGTACAACTTGGTAACATCATTAACAATTCCAATGGCTAGGACATGCTTAGGATCTTTGAAATCCTAGGCTACAACTTGGTGAGGAGTAAACGTTACAGTCTTACCTTCACCAGAATGAGTGATTTGATAGACTAACAACAAATTATAGGAAATTATTGAAACACATAGTACATTATTGAACTAACTTATCAAGCTGAACTATTGCAAATCCTACAACATTAAAATATCTATCATCACCAATAAATAGTTGTTTGGTGTTACATTCATTCATAGTAGAAAATATATTTTTATTCTTAGCCATATGATAAGATGCTCTAGAATCAATGAGAAATTCATTAAAAGAAGAGGAAGAAGATGCATTGAAAGAAAAACCAGAAGCACAAAGTGCATGTCCATGAGTTGTAGATTCAGAAGACGAATCAATGTTGATGTTGTGCTTCTTCATTGTTACTTCCAAGGCTTCTATCTTCTTGAAACACTTAGATTCAACATGACCATCTTTCCCACAAAAATGGAAATGAAGTTCAATTTTCTTACCTTTTAATTTGGTTCCTTTGTCATCTTTGGAAATACGAGCTGACTAAGAGGGTTTGGGACCCTTGTTTTGCTTATTATTGCGAGGATTCTACTTTCTTGGGATGCTTGGACTTATCCTTCTGTTGTGCCACTAAGACTTTGCTAAATGTATCAACATTACTTATTACTCCAAGATGTATGAGCTTGTCTTTCTCTCTAATCACATAATCACAAAAACATTCAAGAGTGGGATTTTATAGTGAACTACTAGAGATTTTTTCATGGAGTAAAAAGTAGATACAAAGACAAAATAGGCACGTCCAAACTTGGAAAGAATAACATAAATACAATGCTCTTTTGGCTTTTTAATTTTGCATTCTTCAACTAAGGTTATGAGGGTTTTGAATTTAGATAGATGGTCTTGAATGCAAGAAAAATCACTTGGACTTAAGGCTACCAAATCATTTTCAGGTTGGTGATCCCGAATCACATTGTGTTTACAAAACACAGTTTCCAATTTATCCCAAGTCGTATCTGGTTCATCAATTCCCGATAGGTGGAATCATAAATCAATAGAAATTGACATTTTGATTAATCCATGAACCTCACAGCATTTATTGGCCCATTTTATTTTCTTATTGTTATTAGAGGGTTCAGTTTCCGTTCCCATGGTAATCTGATAAAGTCCCCTATTTTGTAGGACATCCTCCATACGAGCTTTCCAAGAAAAGTAGTTGGTACTAGTAAGCATGATATCTCATGGAGTGGCCATACTATAATATGTAGGATTCAAAAACAGAAACTGATAATCTGGATGCAAAGATATAAAAAAAATGGGTAGTTTTAAAAAAACAACACTGAAAACAGACTCCAGATGAGGAATTTATGCTTGTTTGAGAAATGTTTGATGGTGACTCCAAATGGACACATGGTAGGTAGAAGATTGACCCACGTGGAAAAAAAAGGATTTCCCTCTTTCCAAACTTAACCTTTTAAATTCACTTTACAATAGTGATGCTTTATGTGACCCACTTTTATAAAATAAGTGGAGTTCATCTTTACAATAACGTTACTTTAAGTATTGCATGCAAAAACTAAAAAACTTTACACTTTTAAGTGACTCACTTTTATAAAATATGTGAGATGCACTTTTACATAAAGTAATTTAAAAATAGAAGTTACATGCACTTTTTAGAAAAGTAGCTAACAAAGAGAAGACTTGAACCCAAGCCCTCTTATTTAATAAATCAACGTCTTAACCAAGTGAACTAATATTAAAATATATGTAAAAATTGGGAAGGAGGAAGGGATGTTTTTTTCACTCTTTTGTCTCGAAATGTGTGCTTACCCCCAAAACCCTATTTTTGGCTTGCAAAACACTTCATAGACAAACAAAAAAATACGAAACTAAAATGGCTTGGATTTGGAGTTAGTCCTTCGTTAGCTTTCCCAGAAGTGTATGTTTCCTCATTGTTTTTGGTTTGTCGAGTTTGCACAGAGCGCACGACAAAGAGCATACACAATAAAGAAAACCCTTATCACTCAGTTTATGATTTGTCGAGTTTGCATAGAGTGCATGACAAAGAGCATACACATAATGAAAAGGTAACAAACCAGAACTAAAATTAAAACCATGCTAAAACAAAAACAATATGCGACAAATTTTAAAAAATGCGTAACTGTAACAATATACCTTTGGATCTAGTAAAATGGACGTATCTTAGGCAAACAAATACCTTTTTCAGTGAAATGAAAAGTGTTTCGAACTGAAAGAAGTTCTCTAGACACAGTATAACACCTCTTTTAGCCCATAAATGCACAAAATTATCAGAGACCGAAAATATTTTGATGCATGCAACAACACCGGTTCAAGATCTCAATCATCAACGGAAGCGAAAATTCACAAGAGCTTTGATACCCTATTCGACTACACAAGATATTTCCAAGAGACCGAAGAACTTGAGCAACCACTCACATAAACAAATCACATATTAACACTCTAATGTTTTTATGTGGTTTAAACCCTTGAAGAAGGAATACTCCACGACCCCATCCAAATAGCTATTTGAGGCAATATTATTATGAAAAGGAAAAAAAATGTTACAAATGAGCTCCTCATATTCAATCAACAAGCAAATAACCATCCATGCTCTTTAAATAGAGATCATGGACCAATTGGGTGTTAAGCCACATGTCAATGATCGTTAAGATCGAGGAGAAGATGAACCATCAGATCACTATATGTCAAGAACATATCATGACCGTTGGATTACATATGTACAAATGTATATTAATGCATACTAAAGAAACACACTTTACCAAACAAATATATTATAACAAGTTAAACTTAACTAACTCCCAATTGTCTATATATCCTAACAATCATACACATATTTTATATATTGTATTAACACATATTTTTAATTGGGACTTTTGCATGAATGAAGTTGTCAAGTTAGGGACGCATTGCTTTCATAACATTAGAGTTATCAAGTTGGTTTAAGGAACAATCATACATGGGAATTATTTTTTATAAATTAATGGTTGAATGTGATTGAAGGGATGTTTTACCTATTGCTTTCATAACATGAGAGTTATCAAGTTGGCTTAAGGAACAATCATACGTGGGAATTATTTTTTATAAATTAATGGATGAATGTAATTGAAGGGATGCTTTAGAAAGGTGTAGTCTAAATATTCTACGTTTTCAACATTTTCTGAGTATATTTTCCATCTTATTTTGTTTGTAGTTTGGTTGGAAATCTTAGAATAACATATATTAGCTATGAAAATTGCATAATTTGGGTGCCATAGTTATTCGAAGGCGCTGAATCTATTTATGGATTCAAAAACACAATTTAAACACTTCCAAATTTATATTTTACCAAAAAACATTACCGGATTTCAACCAAAACCCACCATAAAGTCCAAACGTAGAATAAATAGACTGCTCCCTTTATAAATTCTTTCTCCTTGAAATTAATTATAATTGTTCAAGGTTCGATGAGGCTTTGCATACATGAAGGTATAGACTATATTGTAAATAAAATAACATGTTAGAATTTAGGGCTACAAAGTGTTTATTAAATATTCTTAGCATTTTTCTAAATTATATTTAGATTTAATTAGTAGTGAAATTGGCTTGTCTGATGAAGTTAGTAAAAACTTCAATCATGATCATGATTCAAGTACAAATTAGTGTAAACAACTACCTTTTCTCCTTCTTAGACAAATATTTTTCTCTATATTTTTATTATTATAAAAAATTCAAAAAATAAAATTAATAAAAAAATAATAATTATTGTAATTTAAGCTAATTTTTATATTTTTATTCTTATAAAAATTTTAGAAAATAAAATTAATAATTATTGCAATTTATACCAATTTTTATAAATTGTAACACATGAAGACACCTAAAGTTTACAAACAAATACTGTAAATGCTTGATGTTTGTTCCCTTAGTTAACATATGAAGACACCTAAAACTTATAAACAAATATTGTAAATGAATGATGTTTGTTCCCTTAGTTAACACATGAAGACACCTAAAACTTACAAAAAATAATAATAATGTAAATGCAGGATGTTTGTTCCCTTCCTAGTGTTAAGGACTCATGCTTGCTTTTCATGATACTCACATTACATTGTTTCATTATTCAATTCAACTGTTGCTTTGTAGACTTTAAGAAAGTTTTCAATACGGTTCTTAGAAACAACTTATGGAAGAGGTTAGAAGAGTTAAAGGTTCCTCTTGAGTTTAGAGTTGTCGCGATAAGACTCTACAAGACTATCATAGCCAAATTCAAGAATAGTGAGGGGTGGTCAAATGACATTAATTGTAATATTGGAGTTAAGCAAGGTTGCCCCCTCTCTCCTACCCTTTTTGGAATTTACATCGATAAGCTAGAAGGATTTTTAGAGGAAGTGGGCCGCGCTGAAAAAACCTTAGCCGGAATTGTCATCATCCTTCTTCTTTATGCCGATGATATTGTTATGGCAAGATGCCCCTTTGACCTTGATAAACAACTGCGAATTCTCAA
Organism: Larix kaempferi; assembly: GCA_027924585.1. Taxonomy (NCBI): domain Eukaryota; kingdom Viridiplantae; phylum Streptophyta; class Pinopsida; order Pinales; family Pinaceae; genus Larix; species Larix kaempferi. The sequence continues at coordinate 22,953,343 of BSBM01000858.1, forward strand.
GGATTTTTGCTCTAACATGGGTATGACTATTAACACTGACAAAAAAAGGTAATGATTATCAAGTCCAAGAAGGTCACTTATGATCACTTTGTATCATTGACAACACTAATTTGGAGGAACTTTCCTCCTATAAATATCTTGGAATTGATATTCATCACAAGCTCAACTAGAACTATAGCATTGAAAAAACGATTAATGGAGGGTGTAAAGCTTATTTTGGTCTTGAAAACTGATTGTAAATCAACAAACCTTGTGTTGTGGGACAAAAATAAGTTCCTCTTTGAAACTCTCACGACTCTCGTTATCTTATATGGCTGTAAAATTTGGGATTGCAACATCTTTAGAGAATCCTGGAGAAAGATAAAAAAAAATCCAAAAGCATTTTATAACTTATAACCTTTGAATTAAAAGGAATACACCTTATCCTATTCTTCTTATAGAAGAGGGTCTTCCCCCCATTGAGAGCATCATTATGACAAGATACATGATATACAAGTACAAGATAAATGGCACGGGAGACTAGAGACTCCCTAAAATTGCTTTAAAATATACTTAAGACCACTTGTGGCTCAAGAGAGGTTGGCATACAGATAACATAGCTTGGTTAAATCATTGGAGGATAGACAAAAATGAAACTTTGCAAGATATCAATAGCATCAAAAGTACTATTACAAGTAAGTTTAAAGAGAAAATGTGGAGTGAAAAAGATTTAGAGGTCAAAAGGAAGTTAAGATACTACAAGGAGGTCATTAACCCTAATCTAGAAGACCAAAAATATCTCTCTATTTTAAGTATCTCAAAGAATAAACTAACATAGCCAAAATAAGAATTAACTCCGATGAGGTTTGTAGTGAAACATGGTGTTGGACTATTCCTAAAACACAGTGAGAGGAAATGATTTGCCATCTCTGTGAGTCTAAGAGCATTGAGGATGAAAGTCACTTTTTCTTAGAGTGCCCTGTGTGCAACAACATTAGATCAAAGTTTCACAATATTTATTATAATACTAACCTCGCTAATCTTTTAACTTGTCAAAACTATAGTGATCTCGGTACGCTTCTTTCTAAGCTTTTTGAGCATCAAAATAAATTGTTATAACAAATCAAGTAATTTCTTAAGGTCCAATAAACCAAAATTGGTCTCAATGGATGTTAACCATCATCAACAAGTATATTTATTTATTTATCATGCACTCATGTCCAAAAACACATAACATTTCTTCCAAATAAAAAGAATACAAATTCTTCCTAAGACCATTACATTTTAATTACATTGATATACAAACAAACATATTATAAATTATGAAAATTTCAATACTTACTTTTGATATATGAGCAAATTATTTTTCTTTAAAGCATGATACAATATGGTTGTTTCTCTTTCATGAATATTTTTTGATTTTTAGTGGTGGAATTTTGGGTTTTAATAAAAAAATATTAACAAATTTTTGTTTGTCTAAATGTTTCATTTCAACCAAAACCTCCAGTGTTTAACAACAAAGAATGTTTTTCTTACCTTTTATTTTATTTTTTCAAATTTATAATAAATTTGATTGATCCCATCTTAATGTTTTTGTAAAATCAAGAAGTTGTTTAAGGAAGGAATCAAGCAATCCTAACACCAAGTTTAAAATTGTAAAGATTAATGAAAAATTCTGTCTTAGTTTTTAATTGAAGGGAATAATATGCTTGACTCTTTCCCCTTAGCTTTTAAATAATTTAAAATATATCAATGAAGAATTTTGTAGATAAAGAATATTTTTCTTTAATTTTTCAAAATTTAAGGGGACACCTACACTGAGTGGATAATATTCACCTTCAAAATAATATATATATATATATTTTAAAATTTATACGAGAATGTTTTTTCATTAAAGATCAAATTCAAGTGACTTTTAGAATTTGAAAACAAAGAAGTGAAAGCATGTGAAATATTGAGCCTAGGCTGAAAACAAAGTACTGAAAGTATGTGAACTATTGAGCCCCGGGTATTTGATTGCCTTGGATTTATTTAATTATTTATTATTATTATATTATTTTAAAATAGAAGTATAATTTTTTTAATATTTTTTCATTTTTTAATCAATATCATCGAGCTACTCTTTGATTAATATTATTTTTATTTTATATTATTTATTATTATTGTTTTTTTAAATTTGAGTTTTTTTTAATAGAAATAATTGTTTCTTGATATTTATAGGGTGAATCAAAGAAATAACAATAGACTTTACAATTTTCTGGACAACTTTTACATAGAAATAATTGTTTCTTGATATTTATAGAATGAATCAAAGAAACAACAATAGACTTTACAATTCTATGGACAACTTTTACATAGAACTATGTTAACTAAACATAATCTTCTATATTCCATACAACCAGACTAATCTAGAAATTAAATCAAATACATAATAAAAACACGGATAATATTCAAACCCCAGCTGAAATCTACCCTCTGTGATCTTCGTTAATAAAAAAAGGGACTAAACCTCAAGTCCATCAAAGACCTTCCCTACCTTCCCTTTTTGATTTAGATAAATACATAATTACATAAAAAAACTAATAAAATAAGTTCACCCAAAACCATCTTAAATGTAAATGCAAAGATATATCCATTTTTAAATGAAAACAAAAAAAATAAAACTATTGATTAATACAATTTTTATTATAATTTTATATTATTTATTATTATTATTTTTAAAATTTAAAGTTATCCCTACTTAAAGGGGACACCTACACTGAGTGGATAATATTCACCTTCAAAATAATATATATATATATATATATTTTAAAATTTATACAAGAATGTTTTTTCATTAAAGATCAAATTCAAGTGACCTTTAGAATTTGAAAACAAAGAAGTGAAAGCATGTGAAATATTGAGCCTTAGGCTGAAAACAACGTACTGAAAGTATGTGAACTATTGAGCCCTGGGTATTTGATTGCTTTGGATTTATTTAATTATTTATTATTATTATATTATTTTAGAATAGAAGTATATTTTTTTTAATATTTTTTCATTTTTTAATCAATATCATCGAGCTACTCTTTGATTAATATAATTTTTATTTTATATAATTTATTATTATTGTTTTTTTAAATTTGAAATCATTTTCATTTTTTTTTTTTTAATAGAAATAATTGTTTTTTGATATTTATAGAGTAAATCAAAGAAATAACAATAGACTTTACAATTCTCTGGACAACTTTTACATAGAAATAATTGTTTCTTGATATTTATAAGGTGAATCAAAGAAATAACAATAGACTTTACAATTCTATGGACACCTTTACATAGAGCTATGTTAACTGAACATAATCTTCTATGTTCCATATAATAGACTAATCTAGAAATTAAATCAAATACATAATAAAAACACTGATAATATTCAAACCCCAGCTGAAGTCTACCTCTGTGATCTTCGTTAATAAAAAAAGGGGCTAAACCCCAAGTCCATCAAAGACCTTCCCTACCTTCCCTTTTTGACTAAGATAAATACATAGTTACATACAAAAAAACTAATAAAAAAAGTTCACCCAAAACCATCTTAAATGTAAATGCAAAAATATATCCATTTTTAAATGTATATCTTTAAATGAAAATACAAAAATAAAACTATTAATTAATACAATTGTTATTATAGTTTTATATTATTTATTATTATTATTTTTAAAATTTAAAGTTATCCCTATTTAAAACCCTCTTAAATGTAAATGTAAATATGCACCCAACTAAACTTCCTCTTATTAAAAAAAACATTATACAATTACAAAAAATCCCATTCTTTAAAAGAGTTGTTTAATGAGATAGAGTATCAAGCCCCTCCCTTGCTCATTGCCTAGAAACCCACAAAGAACTCTTTTTAATATAACATTTTAATGTCTCATAAAACTCTCTTAGTAACTCAATAGTGGATTAATGGAGGGTAGATCATGCTCCATTTTCTTGAAATGTCGAAGGAGTATACAGTCTTGTTTCCCGTTGCCATGTTGCCAATACTCAGTATGAAGTTGCCTCAATATTTCAATTGTCAAGGATGCAAGGTGGCAATACCTTACATCACTTCTCTCTACCCTAGAGCTGGGAGGGAAATCAGAAATTGAAATACCATTTTGTGTAAGTATAATTAAATTATGAACATTTGATTGACTTTAAATGAGAAGGCATAGTTGTTGAAAAAATATGATATATCGTGACTGATAACAAGTTAAACAAGTGGAATAAACAACATAGTTGTTTAGTATCTGCTTCTTATGTAATGATAATGTAAAATAAATTAGCACCTAAGTTTTGTTTTAAATGTTTTAGTATATTATTTGTGTTTAGTCTAGAAATTAGAATAACTATCAAATATCAAAAATATAATTCCAAAAGCTTTTAATATTTCCTTATGAAATGTCAAAGTAATTATAAAATATAATATTACATGTGTAAAGAAAGAGTATGAAAATAATATTTTTATCAAAAATATGTATTAGAGTGTTCTTACCATAAATATATATTGGATAAATAGTGGTAGTAGTTTGTGGTTAATTTATAGCTAATATAGTCAATAGTTGGGAAATGAAGTATAAAAACTTAATACATGGAAATTAGTATATGAAACTAATATTTTTATTAAAAACCAACATAGATCCATCTTAAAGGGGATCTACCAAGCACCGAGAGCGATCAAATCTCTTTGAGGTGCAAACCATTCCTCAACATTTGCACTCTGGGCATTATTCAAGTGTGTAATGCAATGTCGACATTTTTTTTAATATATATATATATATATATATATATATATATATTCTAAAAGGACACGTGCAAGCTTTAGGATGAGCATGGAAGGAGTTACACATCCACCCCCTACTGGGCTGTAGAATGCACCTCTTCAGTGAAATAAATGTTTTAAATATAATTTGAGCCGACATTTTTTTTTTTATAATATATATATATATATATATATATATATATATATAAGGACACGTGTGGAAGGAGTTACACATCCACTCCCTACTAGGTTGTAGAATGCGCCTCTTGGGCGCAAGAAGTATTCCATTGGTAAATAAAGTAAATATGACGAGGCAAATATTTTGTTTTTATAAAATTGCATTTAATTTGATTTTGATTTTTTTTTAACGTGAAAGTTCTAAATTATTAAATTGGTCATAGTTGAGTGTATAATCTTTACCAAAAATCACCAATGGGACTATGAAGGGATATCAAGGAATTAGAGTGATATCAAAACATATGTTCATGAGTGATTTAAGGATTACACAGTCCTTCATAATCTTATGGTTCATAATCTTATGGGCAATTTTTGGTAAACATTATACACAGAGTAAAAAAGTAATAATTGTTGTCACGCAACTTCATAGTGAGTAAAAAAGTAGAAAAGTAATAATTGAGCTCTTCAAACTTTACGCAATCGGAGCTCCAGGCAAAACAGGCCCGATAGACGAATTCCTTTCCATTCATGAGCGAATCCATAAATAAATTCTTGAAGCAAAGAATTTACATCAATGCAATCGCATCTACCTTCACTGTCAAACTGCAAGATTTAGTGCTCATTGAAGGAAAGTACGCATACAAACAAACAGGTAAGAAATCCGTTACAGTTGAATTCTATGTTTATTTATATAAATTTCAGAAACAGATAAATTTCTTTTTATATTGTTTTCCTTGAATTTCTCAAGTTTATTGGCCAGCCTGATGCAATTTCTAGATTTTGACTGTTTACTTCAGTTAAATTCTTGAGTGCAAATTTACTTTGGCAACAGAAGGAACTTAAATTTTCATGGAACATATTTTTTTCTTTTCATTTCCAAACCACAGAGTAAATTGCAAGCTCCAATCTTGTAAATGTTTTCGATGTACGACAATCGAAGTAAAAAATCCATAGTGTAATTTTGCATTCGCATGGCAAATTCTACAATCAGGCGAAGGTCATTAAAAGTTTAATAAGACTGTACATAAATATTTAATTTAGGGTAAAGGTCAATCGAGAACGATAAAAATCTTGGATAATTGAAAGGAAACCTTCAATATCACTGAAAACATTGAATAACTCTGTTAAATTGGTAGAATCGAGCAATTTATTTTGAAAGCAATGTCAACGTGTCTATGTAGGCCGATTTTGTAGGCACTTGCATTTTAAAGGAAAAATTTGTTAAATTATTTTTAAATCTTGTGTAAGAAACTACGAACTGAGATAGAGAACCTTAAATATTCATAAACGGGCGGTAAAATATTTAATTTGACAAATATGCAGTGAATTTAGAATAAAAATATTTCAAAACATAACAAACGACTTTTATCTGAAGGCCATGGAAAATCATGAAGAAAACGTTAATTATCTAGAAGTTTGTGAAAAATTCTGTCGAGTACGTAGAATAGAGCTGTTAATTCGATAGTGATGTTATCATGTTCTTGTAATTGGTTACATGTATATTCCATTACGACGAAAGCCTAGATATTCGGACTTAGCGGACGTAAATTTCAAAATGTAGACGATGCAGGAGTTCGGTTCGAATTTGTGTAAAGATGTCGTGATCAAGATAGATGACTTTAGCGATAAAACAGTCATAGAGGACAAAATGCTTTCTTCGAACAAGAAGAATGGCGATGTTGTCGACCTAAGTGGTAGCTCTGGCACAAATCCAAGGGATTTGAAGAAGTATTCCAACGATGATCTCCAGGACAGAGATCGATTCGAGCTGGAAAACAGGTTGATTAAATTTGTTTGCGAGGACGATAGTTAGGGATTTCTCTCACTCTTCAAAAGCTCATGAAATTTGAACGTTTCAAAAACCACAGACTTCGACGGGAAACCAAAATGCGAAGACAGCTGCTCCTAGGTGATTGATTATCTTATTCCCTACAAGCTTCTGCACTTGTCCTGCAAGCTTGAATCTGTTGCTTGTGCTAGTATTATACTAGAAGGAGAGATAGGTTGTTCTGTGCCTGTAAATTATCTGGATGAATACGGTAAAACAACGCTCCATCACGTTGTGGAAACTCACTATGTGCAGTGCATAGATTTGTTACTCCGAAAGCAAGCTTGAACCGACATCAAATCCAAGGGCAGTCAAATTCCTTTTGACGATGCCTTACATTGCAGAAGGTTTTCTGAAATAATGAAGATCCATCTTAAAGGGGATCTACCAAGCACAAAGAGGGATCAAATCTCTTCAAGTGCAAACCCCTTTTTAGTGTGCAAATGTTGAGAAAGCTTTTTAATTTATCTAATTTGTGTAGTTTTATATATATTCCATTGTAGGTGTTTTAAATAGTTGACATGTTATGGTGGAGAGGAGAACTGCGTTGGTGAAGTTATTTCTCGACGTTTCGAGCCGCAAAGTAGGGCTCATCCTTAACTTCACCAAAGATGAGCCCTACTTTGCGGTTCGAAACGTCAAGAAATAACTTCACCAACGCAGTTCTCCTCTCCACCATTTCATCTCTCACTGCGTAATCATGAACAGCTAGTTGACATGTTATTTTTTATAATATTTTATTATTTTTTAAATGGACACATGTCAACTCTAGGATGAAGGATGAGCACGGAAGTAGTTACACATCTCCCCCTACTGAGTTGTAGAATGAAGAACTATAGTTACCATGTTGCCAATGCTCAGTATGAAGTTGCCTCAATATTTCAATTGTCAAGGAGGCGAGGTGGCAATACCTTACATTACTTCTCTCTACCCTAGAGCTGGGAGGGAAATCAGAAATTGAATATCGTCCCCCTCTCCTTAAGTTGCTAAAGCAATTGTGGGGTGAAAGGGGACAACCCCACACATATATACACATTTAAATGTTTCTTTTGGAACTATAGGAATGGAGTGTTAAATAAACTCTCGCACTTAGTATATTTGTAAAATGGGTTTTAAAATAACCATTACATTTTAAAATGATTAAAGTTATAATAATTCTTTAAAATAACCACGATTATTTTTATAAACCATCACAATTTATAGAAGAAGATCTGCAGCTCCATTTGTACCAAATAATCACACGATCTAGCTCAGGGGGAGCGAAGGAGATAACAAGAACTTCTTGGACAAAAGAAGATGTGCGACATTCAATTTCAAGCGATCTAGGGTTTAAGCAATTCAAGTAAGATCTATATCTACAAACCCATATTGTTTATCCAAGAAGATCCGCAGCATTCAAACGAACATTATATCCAAGAGATTATAGGTATGAGCTTTGTGATCTAGGGTTTAAGCAATTCAAGCGAACAGTCTATCAAGCGACAATATATCCAAGCTCTGTGATATTCAAGTGAACAATCTATCCACCGATTCTAAGGTGTTTTTGGGCATTCAAAAAAAGTTGGGAGCAAACCATTCAAGCAAAATAGAGAGATTCATATTGATCTAGATTTGCTGTCCCATTACACCAAAGAATCAAGCGAAAATATAAGGCATCCAAGCGCTCTAGCTTTGCGGCATTCAAATGATTTAGCTCTGAGGTATTTTAGTGTCCGTAATTAATTATTTGTTTATGAAGCTATTTAGAGTTCTGTGAGCGTTCAAGCGAAGTTGGAAGCGGACCATGCAAGTGATCTATCTCTGCAAGGATCTCACAAGTCAGTTCAATTTAGGTGTACAAGTTCTTTTTTTTCTTCTTATTCATATATATAAATTCTCATCCAAGCATGAACAATTCATCGAAAGGGAGACATAGCACAACGACCCTACAAAGCATTGGTGATCACTCTTTTGAGAAAAGTAGAGAAGAAAGGGATGCTAAAATTCAAATAGTGTTAGAGGTCAAAGCATTGGTGATCATTTAGACTCTTTTAAGAAAAGTAGAGAAGAAATGGATGCTAAAATTCAAATAGTGTTAGAGGTCATGATTGAAAATAAATTTGTAGACATGCTTGAAAATAATCTTGCAGACATAATAATAAATTTCCAGTCATGCTCAAAAATACCCTTGCTGCCATGGCGGATAATAAATTTACATCCCTTGAAGATAAAATTCAAAAACAAATAGACAAGGTAAAACTGATGGAGAATAAGATCCAGTTAATGATTGATAGATTATAGGTAATGGAAAAACAAAGCCAAGAAACTAAACAATCAACCCAACAAGGAGATGTTAATATATTAGAAAATTTTAAATGGAAGGACATGTTTAAAGAGCTAAAAGAAAAAGTATCTAAAAAACTAACCCTAAATAATCTTGAAGGTAAAGTAGATATCAAGCCCATTAAGGAGGAGATGAACAAGTTGTTAGAATTAGACCATGAGTGTAACAAGCAAGCCTTGAACCTCGTAATTTTTGGTTTAAAGGAAAGTGTAGAAGATGATACACTAGCCGTAGTCAAGGAAGAACTGCATAATAGGCTACATATAGAAATAACTTGCCTAACATAAGCAAAGAGGTTAGGAAAATTGATTCAGAATAAAGAAATGTTGATTTGGATCAAAGTTCGCTCTACAGACCATAAAAATGGCATACTTAGCAAAATTTCAAATCTAAAAGGATCGAGCATATTTATAAATGAAGATCTCATTCTAGAAGATCTAGCTGAATTAAGAAAGGAGGTTCAAAATTATAAAGAAGCTAGGAAGGAAAGAAAATGAACACTAATTAGAAATAGAAAATTTGTTATCCGAGATAGAAACCAAAGAGATAATAATAAATAGCAATTAAATAGACTCCAGATCCTCTCTTGGAATTGTCGAGGTTTCCCATGGAACAAAGGACCCAAGTTAAGTTGGATCCCAAATGAGATTGATATTATTCTTATTGTTGAAACTTGGGAACAAGAGGACTCTAAGGTTCCTAACACAGAAGAATTGTTCTTTGGTCGATTTGGAACAATAGATTCTTTCGTAAAGGCATTGGAGGTATAGCTTGTTACATAAAACATCTTTGCCCATGCTAGGCGTTATAAGAAAGACCCCCACAACCAATATATGTGGATAGAGATTGCTAACATTAATGATAAGAAAACCTACATAGCAATATGTTATTTTGCCCCTATTAATTCTAACTTTTATAAAAAAAACTGTATAGATAAAAACTACAGTTTCAATGGCTTAGAAAATGATACTGCTAGCCTACGAAACAATGGCAATATCCTCTTAATGGGTGACTTTAACGCTCGTACATCGCGTACCAAGCTATTATTCTAAGCAATTATTCCAACCCTAATCCTCTTAGCTTGGACGAAGACCCCTCTCTAGACAGTCAGTACAAAAGAAGTTCCACAAATCTAGGTGAAAATTTGTTCAGCTCCGAGTTAGTCAAGTTCTGTAGCGATCAAGACCTTATAATTTGTAACGAGCTAAAAAAGTAGCCAAATTCTATCCAGATGACTTGCATTCATGTTCTCGGTAGTAGTGTGGTAGATTATGTCATATCTAGTATCCCTTTATATAACAGTACGATAAATCTAGACATTCTTATCGACCATGGGCGTGACTCTAATCATAGGCCTCTAGTTGTAGCCCTCAATTTTTTCATGCATAAAGATCCCACATAAGACAATTCTCATAGTCAAAAGCATCTGATCTTTGACAGAAATAAGGATGATCTTTTCATAAATGATTTAAAAAATGACTTGTTTCATATTTATAGTAGGGACAATATAGAAGACCTATTTCATAATTTCACTATGGTCCTCTCTTCTTCCATTAACAAGTTCTCCATCGAAGTTTCAGATAAAAAGAATAATATAAAAACCAACCCCTGGTATGATAAATAATGCAAAAATGCCAGAAGAGCCATCAAGGAAGGGATTGGAGAGTCTCTAAAAATTGACAAGATAAACAAATACAAAGCCCTAATTAAAAGAAAAAATATGCATTATATAAATAAAATGAAAAAAAACTTTTTACACCTTTCTAAGGTGGCTCCTAAGAAATTTTGGAGACAAATTCTAACTAGTGAAACTAAAGAAAATAATAAGATTGCTTTGAGAGATTGGGATTCCTATCTTAAAAAACTCTACGAATCCCTGAATGTCATAGATAACACACAAAACCTTTTACAACGAAAGAAGTTTTCTCGTTAGAAGACATTGCATTTGTGGTTAAGCGCCTAGCAAATGGGAAAGCTAAAGACATTGAAGGATATCAAGCAAAAATCCTGAAAAATTGGAGGAACTGTTCTTATTCCTAACATCCACGAAATTTTCAATCTAGCAGTCATGCAAGGTTTCACTAATCCTTGGAATCATAGCCTCATTATTCCTATCTTTAAAAGCGATGATAAAACCCCTCTAATTATCAGACCATTATGATTAGCCCTCTCTTAGCCAAGTTATACAATATCATTTTGGAAAAGAAAATTAGCATATGGCTTGAAAGTGAAGGTAAGCAGGCTAAAGGTTAGGTGGGATTTAGAAGACATCACTCTACCATGGACCACCTCATTACGCTTAGGATCATTGCGGAGGAATGCTGTAATATTAAATCCAACCTATTTTTTTGCTTTGTGGACTTTAGGAAATATTTTGATACGATGCTTAGAAATAACTTGTGGAATAGATTAGAAGAGCTAAAGGTTCCTTTAGAGTTGAGAGTTGCCACAATAAGGTTGTATGATAAAGTGATTGCCAAATTTAAGAGCACCAAGGGATGGTCAAAAGATATTAATTGTAATATTGGAGTTAAACAGGGATGCCCCCTCTCCCCTACCCTTTTCGACATATACCTCGATAAGATAGAAAGTTGTTTAGAAGAAGTAGGTTGCGCTGGAAGGACCTTCAGATGGAATAGTCATCATCCTCATTCTCTATGTAGATGATATTGTTCTTATGGAAAGGTGCCCCTCTGACCTTGATAAACAATTAAGGATTCCCAAGGATTTTCGCTCTAACATGGGTATGTGTGTTAACATCGACAAAACTTAAGTTATGATTATCAAGTCCAAGAAATACACTTACGCTAATTTTGAATATGACAATACTAACTCGGAGGAAGTTCCCTCTTACAAATATCTTGGAATTGATATCCATCACAAGCTCAATTGGAACTATAGCATTGAGAAAAAGATTAACAGAGGGTGGAAATCTTATTTTGGTCTAGAAAACAACAATACATCAACAAACCTTGTGATCTAGGATAAAAAGAAGTTCATTTTTGAAGCTCTTGTCACTCCCGTTATCTTGTATGGTTGTGAAGTTTGGGGTTTCAACATCTCTTGAGAATATTGAAAAAATATTGAGCATATTCAAAAGCATTTTATCACGTATAATCTCAAAATTAAAAGCAATATGCCATATCCTATTCTCCTTATAGAAGTGGGTCTTCCTCCCATTGAAAACATTGCTATGAATAGGTATATGATGTACACGAACAAAATAAATAACATGGAAGACCAAAGACTCCCTAAAATTGCTTTAAATTCATGTCAAAGCCATCTACGACTCAAGAGAGGTTGGTATAAAGGCGCCATGGCTTGGTTAAACCATTGGGGGATTGAGGAAAATGCCATCTTCCAAAATATAACCAACATCAAAAATATTATCACATCTAAGTTTAAACAAAAAATGTGGGACATAATAGATTTAGAGGCTAAAATAAAATTAAGATACTAAACCACTTATACTGTGAAACGAGAACTCGACACAGTTCTCGTTTTTCTCTCTCCTAATTTTAGTAGCTATTTTTAGCTCCGTTTCAAAAATGGTTGATGCTAGTATCAAACATTTTCATTTTGAGGCATTTTTTTTTGGGCCTTTGAATTATTTTTGTTGTGAAATATTTTTAATTTATATTTTCAAGTGTGTTTTTAGAAATTTAACAAAATAACATACATTTATAAGCAATTTATAATGAAAAAATATAAATTTTGCAATATTTTCTATGACATAAGGCTTTTTTATGGACAAAATAAGACATTTTTATTGACAAAATTGTAAAAAATTCCAGAAAATAAAGACATTTAAAACTATTTTCAATGAATTTTCAGAGATATTTTGTATAAAAATGATACCATTTCATATAATTTTCGGAAAAAGTGACGATTCACATAAATTCAAGAAAAACTATACCATAAATTTGTAAAAAGCATATTACAAACATTATATATAGAAATTTTATTTCTAAAATAAAGTTTGAAAGTCAAAACATTACTAATATATCTTATCAAATAATTGTCAAATTTAACATTTTCTTCAAGACATGAAACTAATCAACAATATCATGCAGGCCAAATTTTTCATCGAAATTGGAATTTTTTGGAGCTTGGCTTTCTTCATGGACATCAATGTCCTCTTCCATTGGGTCTTCTATGTCTGCAAGATGCCCAAAGTGCTCATTTCCAAACACCCCTTCTAATGGGGGTTGAGGCTCTTTTGACATCTTTGCCACAAGTGTTTCACTAAACTCTCCTTTCTTCAAACCAAATTCTTGCAGTTCATCTGGAAGAACTTGAATAGCATTAACTCTTTGCTTGATGTAATTGCATTGCAGTGGATCATTATCAATGGATATGCAATTTCTTCCTTTCTGTAAGGAGCATGCTATTGTTGTACCTAATCACCAAAAACGAAAAGAAATTTAAGTCAAATAGCATAAAGAAACATACTTTAAAACAATAAAATAATGAAGAATAAAAAAACAATAAAACTTGAAATATGCTTTCATATGTAACATCATAAAGTTTACCTGAATCCGATAACAAATCTAAGACTCAATCTCCTTCTCTTGAAAATGTATCTATGAGATAATTAATCAACGCTTGTGGCTCTTGATAGATGTTTACAATTACTCCTTTCAAATCCCTTTCTTCATATGTTAATTTTTTAACCACAGCATTATAATTTAACACCTCACTATATTTTCCTTCACTCTTTTCGTTGATTAAAAGAGTCATAAGTCTCATCTTTTGTCCAAGTTGCAAGATGTATGTTTTCAATATCATTCAGAAATGGACCACTGCTGGAGCTACGAATATTTGGCTTTTTCCTGTAACAAAAAAAATAAAAAAATAAAAAAACTTATCAATAAATATAATTGATTTATAAATTCAAAAACATGATAATATAGTGCAAATATGTTACCAATAAAGTTGCTTCCTTGTTTTACCTTTAACCTCAAAGGATGTCAACAACCCCCCTAATTATGTGTTTGAATGGAAAACAACAAATTTCCATAGTGGTGATGTTGTGACATCTACAAATCTCGAAACCAATTTATTGAATGATTGGTAAGTATAAGGCTCACATTCATAAGTAGTGTTTAGTATATTGTATCCATGAGGGATATCCGCAATAACTAGTGCGTACTCCTTTTTAGGAACACGATTTGCAATGTCTTCACAGTCACCTACAATGACTTTATATTGCATAGTGTCAAGCCCATTCCAAATATAATGATCAAGTGTATCATCAAGTTCAACGTTTGCAATACGTTGTCTCCTTTGTCGTTCTATTTTGGCTCTTTGGATATGAATTTTGAAGGACTTTGGTACTCCATTTGTACCCCTCTTTGGCATCTAAAAATGAAAATTATCTCTATAAGTAATAAAATATAAATGAATTGAATTAGCAAATAGATAAAATATGATATATCATAGATCAACATACCTTCTTGAATGCAACACAAAATTGTTTTAAGGTTTCTATTGAGCTTGAGTCTGGATAGTTGCATATGACATCATCCCAACTCTTCTCATTCAACATTATAACCATCTCCTCTTGTATTTTCATGTAAATCTTTGTGACTGGACAATGAAACAATAAAGAATGTTTACAATCATATATAATAATATAACATAATACTTAGAACATAACAAAAATGTTAAAATCAAGAAAAAAACATCGTACCATAAAAAAACATCAACTTACTTGTCAAATTCATTGCACATTTCCTCCATGGATAATTCACCTAACTTTACCTGTGATAGTATTGTAGTTATTAATGTTTCATCCTCCACACCTTGAATTGTTCTCCAAGGTGTAATAGTCATGTCCTCTGGCATATTCTTGACGTCAGGACATACCTTGCCACCGCTCCACGGAACAACTTTACTTTTTTTTCACTTACTGATTTTTTATGCCAACATTATCCCACAAGATAAATCTGTCATCAATCAAATCCCATGTTTTCCCAACTCTGAATTCCAACTGGAAATAGGCATCTACAACTATGAATGCATCACTTCCTTTGACATTTTTTTTGTTTCACATTATCCTTTTTAATAGGGATACCTATTTCCAGACAACATTGTTTCCGAAAATTTTCATCAACTCTAGATTCTTCCCCACCACATATTTGCACAAATTCACCGTGGATAAATCTCACCCTTTGAATAAATGTCATAGTCAACGCATATTCACTATCTGTGTTATGATCTTATGCCAACAACTTTTCTTATACATCTGTTAAACCAACATAAATAATGCATTTAACTGTTTCAAAAATAGGGTTATTGAGATATTCTTGCATCAACTCTCTTCTTGCCTCTGCAGAATGATTCCCCCCAAGAACATAATATTTGTAATGAAAACATCTTGTTCGATCAAATTCATCTCTAGTAGGAACATCTTTCGAGTCAACAAGGACTAGGTAGTCAACCACATGTGCATATGGATTGTGCCTCATCAATGCTTTCAAGCTGTGAATATGCAAGTGATGTGGTTTTCTAATTATAAATTGATCTTGCCCTTCCGTGGGTCTATAAAGTTGATTCACATTCAACTCAAATGTATGTCCATTGTTAATCAATTTATTCCTCCGCAATCGATCTTGAATGGCATTTTGTGTTGACTTGACAATGCCATCCTCTAGATCAGCACCCAGAGTAATGATTTCCCTACCGCCCCCATAATTTTCACTCAGTTTCAGGAATAACATTGGCTTCAGTAACAACAGATCTCCTCTTTTTCTGATTTGAAGGGGTTCCTTCTAAATCAACAATGCCTTCAACAGGAATTGAAACACCCTTAACCATATTTATTTTACGAGATTGTTTGTTACTCTTACCAGCATGAGTAGCAACCTCATTTGCAACAATTTCAACATGTTCAGTCGGGCGAGATGAAGATTTAAATGTAATCCTTTTAGGTACCTGATTTGATTTTCAGATGCCCTTTCCTCTATGTCCTTGTACTTCTTTACTTTGAACATTTGACACTTGTTTCTTCTTCCTTGCTTCTTGTCCCTTTTGAACAACGACATTAACGACATCCATAGGATTGTCCTTTGTATAATAAATTCCATTCAACATTTTTGAAATCAACATGGAAAAATCCTGCAAAATAAAAACATTATCGTATTAAATCTATTACATTGTGATATCCAAGTTATAAGAAAACCAATTTAAGAATAATATAAATATTCAAACTTACTCTCCCGCTCTCAATATCATGCACAAGCCCTTGACAAAATTTTATGAAATTTTCTTGAACATTATATTTTGAAATATTCAAACAATATCGGATTTTGTTAAAGGTCCTGGCTTGTTTCACTTGTGCATAAACAATTTCTGCACTCGACATCACACATATATCTCTTAACAGTCCCAATGGATGGTAATCTGACTAAATATATGGAAATACAGAAGAATATAAGTGAATACTTTCTGGTTTTCCTTGATATTTTTCCTTCAGATGCTAATAATACTCTGTTCTGTCTTCTTCTACTGCATATTTCCATTCTCTAGCATTCTTGATTTTTAAATCCTCAAAGTTCAAAACTTCGTCTTGAGGCTCAACATTCTTGGATGCCACAACTATTTTTTTCGATGCAATCATCGCCGCTCTTGATCCAAAAACGTTTACATATATATTTCTTGATGCCATTCTCCCTATATCCAAAAGATAGAATTTTAAAATACAATCAACAAACATTCATAATAAAAAAAAATCAACATCAATATTCACTATAAACTGTATTTGAAAAACGTTTAAAAAATTAAAAAAATATTTGTACCCCTACCCTACCTTGTCCCTCCTCCCCTTCCGTCATAGATAAAACTAAATAGAAAACAATTAAATACCCCCTACCCCCTAAACCCCCACACATAAAAATAAAATATAAATTACCCCCCTAACTTAGGAAACAATAAAAACATTCAAAACAAATTAAACCGCGCCCTACACCACCATCGCCCAACCCGCCTAAACTATATAAAAAATATATATAATAAAAAATTAAAAAAAAATTAAAACCCACCCCCTAACTCCCCCTAAACTATATAAAAAAAATATAATAAAAAAATAAAAATAAAATAAAACCAACCCCCTAACCCCCCCTAAACTATATAACTTTTTTTATAATAAATTAAAAAAAATAAAATTAAAACCTTCCCCATAACCCCCCTAAACTATATAATAAAAAAATTAGAAAAAACATTTAAAAACTACCCCCCTAAACTATATAATAAAACATTTTAAGAAAATTATTAAAAAATATTAAAAATAAAAAATAAAAACTAACCCCCCCTCCCTCCTCCTCCCGCTTCCCCCTTCCCCCTCCCCCTCCCTTCTCCCTCCGCGGCCCTTTGGCGCCCAAGTGAGCGGAGCTCAGCTCACTTTGGTGCCAAAGGGTCGCGGAGGGAAAAGGAGGAGGTGGGGGGAGGGGGAAGGGGGCGGGAGGAGGAGGGGGAAGGGAGGGTGCAGCTCCGCCCACTTGGGAGCCAAAGGGACACCCCTCACGAGCAACGTGATGTTGGGAGGAGGGAGGGGAGGGGGAAGGGGGCGAGAGGAGGAGGAGGGGGAAGGGAAGGTGCAGCTCTGCCCACTTGGGCACCAAAGGGCCGCCCCTCACGAGCGGCGCGATTCCCGAAGGGGGCGGGAGGAGGAGGGGGAAGGGAGGGCGCAGCTCCGCCCACTTGGGCGCCAAAGGTTCGCCCCTCACGAGCGGGGCGATGCCCATGCCCGGAGGGGGGCGGGAGGAGGAGGGGGAAGGGAGGGCGTAGCTCCTCCCACTTGGGTGCCAAAGGGCCGCTCGTGAGGGGCGACCCTTTGGCGCCAGCATCACGCCGCTCGTGAGGGGCGGCCCTTTGGCGCCCAAGTGGGTGGAGCTGCGCCCTCCCTTCCCCATCCGTGGCCCTTTGGCGCCCTAGTGAACAAAGAAGCCCCTTTGGTGCCTAAGTGAACGGAGCTGTGCGGGAGGAGCAGGGGGAATGGAGGGCGCAGCTCCGTCCACTTGGGTGCCAAAGGACCGCCCCTCACGAGCAGCGCGGTGCTTCCCAGCACCGTGCTGCTCGTGAGGGGCGGTCCTTTGGCACCCAAGTGGGCGGAGTTGCCTGCTCAGCATCGCACCGCTCGTGAGGGGCGGTCCTTTGGCGCCCAAGTTGGCGGAGCTGCGCATTGCGCCGCTCGTGAGGGGCGGTCCTTTGGCGCCCAAGTGGGCGGAGCTGCGCCCTCCATTCCCCCTCCATATCCCTTTGGCGCCCAAGTGAATGGAGCTGCTCCATTCACTTGGGCGCTCCGTTCAATTGGGCACCAAAGGGCTGCGGAGGGAGTAGGGAGGAGGAGGAGGCGGAAGGGGGCGACGGGAGGAGGTGAAAGGGAGGGGTGGCGGGAGGAGGGGGAAGGGAGGGGGCTCGAGGAGGAGTGGGAAAGGAGGGGGGCGTGAGGAGGAGGGGGAAGGGGGCGGTGGGAGGAGGGTGCACAAGGAGGAAGGGGAAGGGGGCGGTGGGAGGAGGGTGCGCGAGGAGGAGTGGGAAGGGGGCAACAGAAGGAGGAGGAGGGGGAGGAAGGGGAATGGGTTGGCGGGAGAAGGGGGAAGGCACGATGAGGAGGAAGGGGGGTGGCGGGAGGAGGAGGGGGCTGGGGGCGACGGGAGGAGGTGGAGGGGGAGGAGGGGGAAGGGGTTGGTGGGATGAGGGGGGAGGTGTGAGGAGGAGGAAGGAGGAAGGGGGCGACGAGAGGAGGGGGAAGGGAGAAGAGAGGGGGCATGAGGAGGAGGCAGCGGGAGGAGGGGGAAGGGAGGTGGCGCAAGGAGGAGGGGGAAGGGGATGGCGGGAGGAGGAGGAGGGGGAAGGGGGCGGCAAAATGAGGAGGAGGGGGCGATGGGAGGAGGGTGAAGGGTTAGGGGGTAGGTTTTTTTTTTTTAATGTAGGTTTAATTATTATTATTATTTTTTAAACCCAAACTAAAATTCTTGGGATAGGGGGCAAACCCTACTTCCATTAAGCAAACATGAATTTAAAAAAAAATACTTTAAAAAAAAAATATAACTAACCGAGAAAGTGGTAGAGCCTCCTCTCTTGAAAGTGCTAGAAGTTTTTCTTTGCAATCTTCTTGTTCTTCTTGAAAGCCTTTCGTGAATTGCTCCAAAGTTTAAACAATAATGTATTAATAAGATATATTAGGTTTAAGTTTACCACTCTTAAGAATGTGAGATAAACAAAAAGCCATAAAAAAAATCAATAAAGCCATAAAATAATCATTGCCAAATTAATAAAGCCATAAAATAATCATTGCCAAATTAACAATAAAACTAAGAAATTTATTAAAAACGGAAAAAAAACACTAACGTTGAAAGTGTTACTAAATTGCTCCAAATTCAATGATAAATAGTAGAAAATCTAAATGGTTTATATAGCCTAGATTAGATTTAACATTACTTGTTTTATGAATGCGGGATTAAAAATATTAAATTAGTTAATGCATTATTATTAAATTTATATAATATATAACTACATACTACAATATAATATAATACATATATATATATATTTATAAATGTATATATATATAGTTAATAAGTTGAATGTAATATGTTATATATTGTATATTATTATTATATATTAAATATATATGTATATTATAGTAGTATGATATGTATATGTAATTGTATATATTATATATAATAGTATATGTGATATATATAGTATGTAGTAATAAAATGTTATATAAATAGTATATTGTATAATATGTAGTATATATGTTGTATAATTATATATTATATAATTATGTGATATATAGTAAAGTTATATGTGTATATTTATATGTTATATTATATATATGATATATAGTAATATTTATATATATATATAAATTGTGTATAATATTTACATGAAATATTAGTAATGTTATGAATGTGGGAATAAAAGAAATGTAAATAGCCATTACTTTATTACAAATTTTATATAATTTTTTTTTCAAAAAACTTTACTAGTCTTATATGTCTGGGATAGAAATATGTAATTAGTTAATACATTATTTCAAAGTTTTTTATATCATAAATTCGTATTTTTTACTAGTTTTATGAATGTGCTGGAAATGTGCGCTTTATTTTTGTAGGGAAATTTTGGAGGAAAAATTTTGAACGAAAATTTTGGAGGGAAAAATTAGGAGGGAATTTTTTGGAGGAAAAATTTCATTCTCATAGCTATAAGATTGTTGGTTGACAGTTGCACCATTCTACTTTTTGGTGAGGACTGTGGTAAAATTTCATTGTCTTATCTATTAATATTTCTCTATAATTCTATCTTTTAATGAGAAGTCATGGACTTATCTGAATTAAATTCTAATGTCAATGAAGAATTGTATTGTTCATCTAGCCAAGATACTGGCAGTGCAAGCAATGTAATCAAGCATGTTCTTCAAGAACTTCCTAATTATGAAGATTTTGAAGACCCTATTAAGGAAGAGCAAGAATGTGATGATGATGATGATGAAGATCTTCCTCCAAGTGGGGATCCTAAAGATAGTAAGCAAGATGATGACAATTTTCCTCCTAGCGAGGATTTTCAAGGCACCAATGATGATTTTCCTGAAAGCGGGGATTTTGATGGGGTTGATGATGCTTTTGCTGAGCATGCATGTACAAATAATGTTGATGGTTTTCTTCATAGCAAGGATTCTAATGGGACTAATGATAATTCTACTCCTAGCTGCAAGGATTTTAATGGGACAAATGATGATTTTCCTCCCAACGAGTATTTTTATGGGATTGATAATGATTTTCCTCCAAGTGAGAATATTAATGGGACATATGATGATTTTTGTGAGGATGAAGACATTAATAATGGTGAAAATGATTTTCCTCCAAGCAATGATTTCAATGGAACCGATGATGACTTTCCTCTAAGTGAAGATTTCAATGGCACTGATGATGATTTTCCTCTGAGCGAGGATTTCAATGGCACCGATGGTGACTTTCCTCCAAGCGAGGATTTCAATACAGATGATGAATTTACTCCAAGTGAGAATTTCAATGGCACAGATGATGAATTTCCTCCAAGCGAGGATTTCAATGGCACCGATGATGAATTTCCTCCAAGTGAAGACTTCAATGGAACTGATGATGAGTTTCCTCCGAGCGAGGATTTCAATGGCACCGATGATGATTTTCCTCCAAGTGAGGATTTCAATGGAATCGGTGATCATTCTGTTGACGATGAAGCCACTAATGATGAAGACAATGATTCTCCTCCAAGTAAGGATGTTATAGGCACCAATGATGAGGACAATGATTCTCCTCCAAGTAAGGATTTTATAGGCACCAATGATGTCAATGTTGAATCTCAAGAGTTCCCTTTCAGTGAAAAATTTAGTGGCACCAATAGTGTTGATGTTCACATTGATCTGTCAGAAATTGATCAACTTATTAGTGATCATGACAATCATTTTCAGATTGAATTTGGTGATGATATTTTCAATGAGGGGGGTCATATTCCTCACAATGAAAACATTCATTCTAATGAGGATGTTGTTGCAGACATAATGGTCCAGGAAATGCAGCGACACAATCCAATAATGAGCAGGATTAAGTGTAGGACTAGACCTTTTTATGTCAATCCAAAGCATTCCAGTTATACAAGGTATAGGAAAGAGTTACTCACAAGTCCAAGTTCCGTTACTCATTTGATTTTGAGTGCGTTTTGCCACAAAAGTTGTTTGAAAGGTATAGGATACAATTATGCCTTGGAGAAAAGGAAGATGTATTTATCAATGAACAAAAGTATGAAAAATTCATATTTAGTGGGGTGCATGATTTCTACAAGGACAGGTTATGATTATCGCGTTAGAAATGTTATTATTTGTAGAAAGGCATTCAAATGGATTCACTCAATTGGTAATCTTCGATTACCAAGAATCCAAACAAGACTCGATAAGGATCCTACATTTTATTCTGACGATTATCAGGGACGAATCATAGGGCCATCAACACACATTGCAATATCATGGATGCATGATTTCTTTTCCAAGCATGGAGACAGTATGCCAAATAGAGAAACAATACACATTCCAGATAATTTCACAAGGCATGAAATATACAACTTATACAAGGATTATGTTCAAGGTGGTAAAGGAAATGGCAACTTCATCAGATATGCATATTTCACAAGAGTATGGAAAAAAAAGTTCAACAACGTCCGCATTCCAAAGAGGTCAAGGATGGGGATTTGCAGTACATGTGCTTCTCTTAAAGAAAGAAGGGGTAGATAAGAAGGGATAGAAAGTGTATGTTTACAATTTTTTTTTTTTATAGATAAATGCCAATTATTAAAACTAGTGATCAATATTGTTTTGTTATGTTGTTTGTAGACTCCATAATCAATACACTGCAAGAACATCGCAATCAACAATCAAATGAATGAAAAAAGTTGTACAAACATCGCAAGAAGTGTTATGATGCTCCACATAAGTATATGGGTTTGATAATTGATGGCATGGATCAGGAAAAAAAAAAAAAAAAAAACACTTTTTCCACATTTTGTCTGTGTGCCAAAGAATTTAAAGGAGGAAAATTTTATTCAATTTCACTTGGTTGGGTGTATGGTTTTTAATGGTGAAATGATTCCAAGGGTTTACTTTACGGCTCCAAATATTCACAATGATGCAAATTTTACCATCACCATAATTCACCATGTCCTTACTTATTGGCCTGGTGATCTTCCTGAAGTTCTATATATACAATTGAACAACACAAGTCGAGAAAACAAAAATCAGGTCGTGTTTGGTTATCTAAGCGTGCTTGTTGAATTGTGAATTTTTAAAAAGGTAAAAGTTGGTTTCCTTCTTGTTGGGTATACGCATGATCATATTGAGCAAATGTTCAACCATTTTGCAAGGACATTGAGGAGGAAGAAAGACGAGAGCCTACTATCATTGATTGAAATTATAGGAAAAACATACCATCCATAGCCTACTGTACATAAATTGGAAGAAACTGTTGACACACGAAGATTTATGTTTGGATCGCATGGTGAAGAAATGTGCATTGAAAAAATTAATGACATTAGCTTTCAACATCAATTTCGTATAAAAAATATTGATGGAAAAACACTACTGTGGGGAAATAAGTACTCAACTAGCACAGAATGGGGCCCTTCATCAGGTTTGGCATTTCTGAAATTCATCCCAAATCGTCAAATGCATGCTTCAAATTTATTGTTATTGCAATCATTTGCATAGATTCATAAAGCAAGGCAACATAGTAGAGATGTTGATTCTTCTCAATGCTTGGAAGAAATAAAAAAGTATATCGAAGATACATATGATTACTTTGATGTTGTTGATTCTGTTTGGTGGGAGTCTTTTTTCATGGAGCAGAGTGATATAATTTCAAACTCCACAAATGGAGATATATATTTGAAGTCTCCATTTGCTTGGCCACAAAGTTTAACAAAAGAGAAGGAGGTAACAAATGTTGAACCTCGAGGTGTTGAGTTTTCTTAAGTAGAGGAAAGAGAAATGTATATTGGCTCTAGAAGATCATCTACAAAGCGCTGAGAGATGGAAGACCTTTATAGGGGCTCAATACAAGATATCAATGAGGGTTGCATGACTGCAGTTTTGGCTACAGATGATGCACGTCATTATCCATTCTGGATTGCAAAATCTATAAAGGTCAATAAAGAAAATGAAGAAGTAGTATCAATAGAAGTACATTGGTATGCAACAGATACACACCCATTTGATGGTGTGTACAAGGCATAGATGGTGGTTGAGAAAAAAGGTTTGCAGAAAGAGAAAAAGAAAGGGTAAAAAAATAAATCGCCGCCGCATTGACATATTGAAATTAGAGGAAGTTGATATACTTTTTTATGATTTCAAGTTGACAAAGAAAGACACTCTTCACTCCAAGACTATAGAGATTATCAAGAGGTTGTTTCCAAAACAAGAAGTTGCAAGATGGGAGTCTGTTAAACCAAGCCGTATATCTCGAAGGAATATGACATCTGAAATGATGGGCATAGATGTAGACTTAGATGGTGCACCCATTGATAATATAGAAGAATATAAGTCATCTACATATTTATCCAATCCTTCATCTGCAGAAAATGTAGATTCTGATGGGGTGTCAGAATCCATGGATGAATTTGAATAAGTTCACATGAAGCATTTTAGATATTTTTTATTAGTATGATGTTTGTAATTGAAACTCTAACGGAGTTTTTGAATCTTTATATGAATCATTTGTTCTTGTATGGTCTAATATATTATTTCATTATGAATCACATCATAATTTCTTTGTTTCTATATGGTTAGAGTGGTGAAATTATTTATGAATTTTTGTTTTTTGTTTAATATGCAAGTTTAAAAAAAGTTGTAATCTATCTCTTGAAGATTTTTTTTTTCCAATTTAGGGGTTGATTTTAAAGTTTTTGTAAACAACAGTATGGGATGTTTAGGCCATGGCTCTATTTTTTACCCTGAAAAAAAAACCGTGTATACTGGTATCAACACTTTTCTATTTGGGGGGTGTTTTTAGTGTTTTTTTTGGCAAAAGTCATCGTTTTTATGGCTAGAGTTCTCTTTCATAGTATAAAGTTCTCGTTTCATAGTATATGTGGTTACTACAAGGAGGTTACTAGTACCCTAATCTGGACGATCAAAAATATCTTTTTGTCTTAACCAATTCAAAGAATAAAATTAAATAGCGAAGATAAGAACGAACTCCCATGAGCATCATAGCGAAACATGGTGTTGGGTAATTCCTAAAACACCATGGGTGGAAAGGATTTGTTAGCTATGTGAGACTATGAGCATTGAGGATGAGTGTTACTTTCTCTTAGAGTGCCGTGTGTACATCCACATTCGATCACAATTTCATAATCTTTGCTCCAACACTAACCTTGATAATCTTCTAAATTGTCAAAACTATGGCGACCTATGAATGCTTCTTTCTAAGCTTTTTTTATCATAAGAATAAAATTTTACAGCAATCCAAATAATCCCTATCTCTTCTCTTAAGATCTGATAGACCGTGAGTTTCAATGGGCATTATCATCACCATTAATTTAAAATTTTTCCAGTGTTTAGCTTATATGTTTTAATTTTTATGATTTTTTTTTCCTTTTTTCTTTTAAAATTTGTTTTTTTAATACCGTTAAATTTACATTTCAAATTGTTGTTTTTAAGAGAATCTAAAGTAACTCTAAATAAAATATTTTTCAATACAAATAATATCATTGTTGTATTTTAGATTTATATAAAGTTACGGGTCACAACACAATGTTTGGATTAAAAATAAAAATCTAAATAACCATTTTGATAAATTAAAGTTAGTGCAGAATTTTAGATTTATATAGAGATACGAGTCAAAGAACAATGTTTAGAAAAAACAAAAATATTTAAATAACATTTTTATATAGTAGTTTAGTCGCTGCCGTTTTGTATAGGTATAATTAAATTAGAACACCATCTTGTATAGGTATAATTAAATTATGAACATTGGATTGACTTTAAATGAGAAGGATAAGCATTGCATAGTTCAAAATGCGATATATTGTGAAATAGGTATTTATATATTGTATAGTTGTTGAAAAATATGGTATATCATAACAAGTTAAATAAGTGGAATAAGCAACATAATTGCTTAGTATCTGCCTCTTATGTAAAGATAATGTAAAATAAATTAGCATTTAAGTTTTATTTTAAACGTTTTAGTATATTATTTGTGTTTAGTTTAGAAATTAGAATAACTATCAAATATAAAAAATATAATTCCAAAAGTTTTTAATATTTCCTTATGAAATGTCAAAGTAATTATAAAATATATTACTACATGTGTAAAGAGAGAATATGAAAATAATATTTTTACCAAAATAATGTATTAGAGTATTATTACCATAAATATATATTGGATAAATAGTGGTACTAGTTTGTGGTTAATTTATAGCTAATATAATCAATAGTTGGGAAATGAAGTATAAAAACTTAATACATGGAAAATAGTATATGAAAATAATATTTTTATTAAAAACCAACATAGATCCATCTTAAAGGGGATCAACCAAGCATCAACCAAGCATCAAATCTTTTTGAGGTGCAAACCCTTCCTCAACATTTGCACTTTGGGCATTATTCAAGTACATGTAATGCAATGTTTGTGGTTTTAATTTATCTAATTTGTGTAGTTTTATATATATGTCGTGATAAATGTTTTAAACTTAATTTGAGCAAACATATATATATATATATATATATATATATATATATATATATTCTAAAAGGACACGTGTGAGCTCTAGGATGAGCATGGAAGGAGTTACACATCCACCCCTACTGGGCTGTAGAATGCACTTCTTCGGCGTAATAAATGTTATAAATCTAATTTGAGCCGACATTTTATTTTTTTATAATATATATATATATATATATATATATATATATTCTAAAATGACACGTGTGAGCTCTAGGATGAGCATGGAAGGAGCTACACATCCACCCCCTACTGGGTTGTAGAATGCATCTCTTCGGCGCAATAAGTATTCCATTGGTAAATAAAGATAATATGACCAGGCAAATATTTTGTTTTTATAAAATTGCATTTAATTTGATGTTGATTTTTTTTAACCAAAGTTCTAAATTATTAAATTGGTCATAGTTGAGTGTATAATATTTACCAAAAATCACTAATGGGACTATGAAGGGCTATCAAGGACTTAGAGTGATATCAAGTCATATGTTCATGAGTGATTTAAGGATTACATAGTCCTTTATAATTTTATGAGCAATTTTTGGTAAACATTATACACAGAGTTAAAAAGTAATAATTGTTACCACTAGTTTGATATGTACATTATGGAGGTAGTAAAGTAGGTTACTTAAACACAATAAATAAATACCCACATTTAAAAAAAAATATCATATAATTTTAAATTTTAAATAAATA
Organism: Larix kaempferi; assembly: GCA_027924585.1. Lineage (NCBI taxonomy): Eukaryota > Viridiplantae > Streptophyta > Pinopsida > Pinales > Pinaceae > Larix > Larix kaempferi. The sequence continues at coordinate 22,980,375 of BSBM01000858.1, forward strand.
TGTATAAATATTATATTTACCTATAGATCTTATATATATATAAGGTAAATTGACATGCAATAGGTTTCCTCCTCCTGAGCGGCTAGGGTTTGAGAGTCCGTAGCTGTAAAACTTCCGCGGCCATGGTTTCTTCCATGGTCGCCCCCCCTCTTTCTCACTAATGGTCGATGGAGTATCGGTTTCCCCCTAAGCTTGGAGAGAGGGCGGCGCTTTTGCGCGGCGACCCATTGGGTCTGCGAGCTTAGATCCAGTGGCGGCGGCGGCGGTTTTCGTAGTTCGACGACGGGCACAGGTGGTTGGCTGTGTGGCCTGGCATGGCATCGACGGCACCAATGGGAGGATGGTTTTTCCAGGGCGCAGCAATGGTGGAGTGTGTGCGCGGGCTTGTGGCTGCGGTGGTAGTGGGGCGGCGTTGAGCGGGCCCAGCTATCCCATGGCGGCGGCAGCTGCTACTTTGGCAACTGTTCTTTGGCCGAGAATCCAGACACTTCTGAAACTGGTGGCCCCTTTTTCACCAGGCGGTTCAGGCATATCGTTTTCTCCATTCGGTGGCTTTTACTTTCTGGCTTCTCCTTTTCTTTGTGTTAAGCTCTTTACCAGCTGGTTTTTCTATTGTATTTGTGCTTATCTTGGGTCATGGCTAACCCGTTATTAGGGCATTCTAGATTTAGTTTATCATTCCAGTGGTGCTTCGGTACCTGTTTTTTTAACTCATAGCAGCTGAAAAGCTTGTTTTTCGTACTATCTCAGTTGGGATTTCAGATGTCGATGACTTTCTTTTAGGTTTTTGCTTAACAACAACTACACTCTTAAAAAGTGATGATGATCTTAATGTAATTTTGTACTCGCAAGATGAAATAAAATTACTGCTTTTTTTTCCAGGAAAAAATATATATATATATATATATTATAACATTTAAGACTCTAACATCAAAAATTAAATGTTATATTTATGTATAAAATTTATATATAAATTACATAAAGTTATATATATATAATTATAATATCAATTTAATTATTAATTAAATTTTAAATAAATTGTATATATATATATAAAACAATTTATCTTACTTAATATAAAAATATAGTATCATGTAATATATTTAAATATTAATGTATTTATAATATTAAAATTAATAAAAAAATTATTGATTTTTTTTCTTATTTTTTTCCAATAAAAGTGAGGTAAATGAATAGAGAAAGGTTTCAAACATTCCATGGAAAACTAAATAAAGTAAGAATCATGTAAGGTCTCATAAAATAATCATAGTGTTATATGAAAAGTACCAAAACTCAAGCTCATAAATATCATAATTACCATTTTAGTGGACAATAAACATTTTAGTGATATGCAAATAGTTCCAAGAATTAATGCCAAACAACTTAATCACTCCAAGAAACAATTATAATGTGTACACTGCATAGGAATCAAGGAATCGATACAAGTATTACAACCAACAAACCATCCACGTGACATAATTTTACAAGACAATTGTGATCATATTTACATTTACATTTATACATGTGTAAATTGTAATTTCATATTAATTTTTAAATATTTAATATCAACATTTAAACAATACAAAATACAATTTACAGTGATTTGTCTTTTACCAATTATTTTTGATGAATACAACTAGATTTGCAATATTAAAAACATTTGATGATCATCACACGTTATCCTTTGTTCAAATTCAAACAACTTATCCTCTCCCTATCTATTGGAAGAGAAGCCCTGAAGTGCACATTCCACATTTGTATGCTGAGAGGCGATGGCTATGGAAAATTGGGTATTTAGCAGAGTGCACACATTGGCAGACAGTGAAATCCAAACGTTCCAAACGGTTCCACCCAAGTATGTGAGACAGGCGGAGAATATTCATGATGATCCAAACATGGTTCCAATTTCCAAGTGTAATGACTAGTGTATTAACAACTTTTGCCACCTCAGAAATGACGGACCCAGTGCATTAAGTGCATGAGTACGTCTCATGCCAGGAGAGTTAAAGCCTACACTCATTTCAAAATAAGACCTTTGTTGTGTTACACCAATCAAATAGCTCATAATTCATTTTTAATATATTAAACATATATATATATATATATATATACATGCAATGTTTAACTTTGCAAAAAGTTTAAATTTTAACTAGTCAACAGGATCTAATAGCTAGTCAACTACTTATCGATTACTATATAACCCTGAGTGCGTTGGAGTGGTGAGCGGAGTTTTTTTTAGGGTTTTTAGGGTTTGGGGTATTCAGGCATAGAACCAGAATATAATGCATCTCTTCCAGTTTGATACCTGAATACAGCTAACCGTGGTTGGTAATTTGGACTTTCAACCTTAACCGGAGTATCCTCTCAAAAAGGTGCTGAAGACGCGCATTTTGGGTGGTTTTTCCCAATATTTACTTATATGTTTTTGGTGGATTAACTCTAGTATCCCCCAAGAGTTAGTCTGGTCGACACAAAGTTTGTGCTGTCGGAATGGGGTGCGACTTTGCTTTATCTATTTTTACCTAGATTCGAGCATCTCTAGGGGCTCCATGATGCGTCTTGGGTAACTTATATTTTCCCCCGGGACATCTTACTAGATATTGGCTCTGGCGTTCTTTCTATGCACAGTTTCCATTTTGATAGACAATACGGTGGTCCTTGATTTTGGAAATTACAACTTCTGGGAACGGTTGGTTTAACCCATGGGTTTTGATGCCAGAACCACATATGGATTGCGGTGGTATATGATGTGGTGCTTGGGTTTTTGTGGCCGCCGACAACTGATTATGGTCTATGCCTTTTGAGGGTCAAGGTGGATTATCCCGCCTTTTTATGCAACCGTTACCACTACAGGGATGTGGTGGTTTATGCTGGGGTTTGGTGTTTCTTCGAGACCGTGAACAAAGGATCCCATGTTGGCTATTGCCGTCCTCACTGTAAGTGGTTTCTCGTTTATTTTCCTGCCATATTGTGGGTGACTATTTTCCTGCCGCTTTGTGGTGGTTTATCCTCGGTTGGGGTTGTTTTCCGATACTTTTCTATAGAAGCTGGGGTTTGGTGTGTGGTTTTGGGATAGAGCGGTTTGCAATTTGATGACACCATTTTTTCATTTCAATGGGGTATGGAGGGGCCATTTGTGCCAATCTAAAATGTCACATCTCCATCTGAGATTGACATTTGGCTCGAGGAGAACGGGCTATTCGTGCCGGATGAAGTATATCGGGACATGCTGAAGGGAAAACGTCCACATGTGGCGGGCGAAGTCAGACCACCATTTGATTCGGGACACATTGCAAAGAAGGGAAAGGTGCCGGCTGGTTCTGATGGACAGATTGGTGGTCGGAATGGCCGGACATATCAGGCTCGCTTGGGGGCGGGTGGTGGTAATTCCTCATCTGAGGATCCTGGACGTAGACGCACACAACGACGACTCGAGAGATATAGGTTCCGTCACTGTGAACACTGGTTATCCATGGGTAGGGAAGTGGGTTTGGAGGAGATCGCTGTGTTCAATATGACTGTTCTTGTGGGCCGATTCTCCTATCTGGCCATGAATCGAAAGGACATTGTTGGATGGGTCACAGAAACTTGGGGACTCAAATTAAACTATGTACCCAAGGTATCCATTCTTGCACAAGGCTGGTTCAGCTTCAAGTTTCAAATGGAGGAACACGCTACTCTTATATTGGGTAAGCTCTGGCTGAAGGGTGTGGGGAGCTTGATGTTGTAGCGTTGGCACACGGATTTTGATCTGGATCATGTGACCATTCATTTTCTCCACCTGTGGGTGCTTCTGCCTGGCCTCCCATTAGCCATGTGGAACCATTGTGCCTTTGAGGCCATTGGGAATAGGCTTGGGAGGTTTTTACATCTTGAGCTGGAGGTCTTGGATGGCATTGACAAGCGGACGGGTCGTCTTCTTGTGGAGGTTGATATTTCTATGGGCCTCATTGACACTCTACATATTGATTGGAGGGGTAGGACCTATACTCAGGTCATTGACTATTGGGGCATTTCGTTCCACTGCTCCCATTGCAAGGAGGTTGTCCATCTTTGGCGTCACTGTAAAACCTCGGTGCGACCCACTCGACTTTTGGAGGACCCGCTCTGGTCATCCGGTGATAGCGGCGAATTTGAGGTTGATGCTGCGAGTGATTTGGATGGCTACTCCAATCGTCTTCCTCCCCCGGGAATTGATGAGCTCGACATGATGGGTAAGCTCGAGCACTATGATCCTGTTTTTTATCAATCCCTTAATGATATGGAAAAATATTTCATTAGAGATCTAAATTTTAATAAAGATGTTGGAATTGGTCTTTTGTTTCAATCCGTTTCACTTGAGTCCTCCCTTAATGTTTGTCCGGTTGTGGATATTTTCGAGGGTCCTATCCTTAGCCCCACCCTTGCTGCCCCTGCGCCGACGGAACTGGTATCTCCTGTTTCTGAACCCTCCCTTTCTGATACGGTCCTCGTTTCTTCAAACCCTTCTCTCTCTTCAACACCTCGGGATTGTACCTTTCCTTCAACTCCAGCCCTTGCGTAGTTGTCCGAAGAAACTATCACGGGTAACCCCCAAACCCTCTTAATCCCTTCCTTTGCGGATATGGTCAAGAAGGACCCTATTCCTACCTTTTTTAAGAACAGGGTGGTGGGTGACACGGTCTCTGAAAAGCCGGTGGAAAACACTCCCATGGTAAACCCTTCAATGGCCACTAAGGGTGCCAGATTCGGAGGTTTAGCAAGTGATTTTTCACCTCTGAAGACTCGCAGTGCGAGGAAAATAAAGGGTGCGTTGAATGGTGGTTCTAAGGAGGGAGACAATGTACCTTCCTCTCTCGCCGATATTTCTGGGGTTTCTACTTCTCATGATTCTGGGGCGCTTAGAGGCATTAAACCCTTGCAAGGGGTCGCAGATGATCATTTTTTCCCTCAACATTAGGGGAGTGTGGGGCCTCCCTAAAATGCTAGCCCTCAAACGAGTTCTACACATTTCTAATCCTGATATTGTTTTCCTACAAGAAACTATGGTCTGTGCTGAGACGACGCAAACTTTTTTCACCAAAATCAAACCTTTTTGGATGGTGTGTGCGGTTGACGCCATTGGACTGTCGGGCGGGTTGTTGGCCGCTTGGAACCCTCTGGTTCTTGACTTACAAACTTTCAGTGTTTCTGTTGGGATTTTGTTAACAGGGAGACTGAAAGGGTTCCCAAAGACCATGAATTTGGTTAAATGCTATTGCCCATACCAGAATCGGGAGGCTTTATGGAATTCGGTCTGTTCTGAGCAACTACTGTCTTTAGAGAACGTGATACTGGCTGGTGACTTCAACTTTACCTGGGGGGCCTCCGAGATTTGGGGGAGACGTGCCAAACTGGACCCCTTGGGTGGCCTTTTCAGGGATTTATTTGACACTCAACAATTGGTGGATATTGAACCATCCCCTCTATCGCTTACTTGGTCAAATGGTCGATTAGATGATGCCCTCATATCTAAACGTTTGGATCATTTTTTCGTGGCGTAGAAGCTACTGGAAAAATTCTCAAATTTCCGATCTTGGGTGCACAATGCAAAAATAAGCGATCATTTCCCCATCATCTTTCAAGTGGAAACATCCCATTGTTGACAGAATTACCCCTTCAAATGGACTACGCAATTTAAGATTTTGTATCACTAAATGGACTAAGTCGAGAGAGGTGGAAATGGATCAGGAACTCGTTCAGATTGAAGGGGACTTGGCAATAATTTTGGAAAATAAGGCCAAAGGTTTTCTCAATAATGTTCAGCGGGATTCTCTCATGGAATTGGAAGGTCGCAAGCTAAAAATTCTCCGTTTTAAGGAGGAATCCTAGAGGCTAAAAAGTCGGGTTTTGTGGATCAAAGCAGGGGATCAAAATAAAAAGTTTTTCCACAAGTTTGTTGATGCTCGTCGTATCCAGAACACTATTTGGGATATTAATGATCATAATGGTAGACGCATATCCACGCTTGGCAGTTTACAGGCTGAGGCTCGGTGTCACTTTCAGGAAATTTATCATGACCCAAAGGACATACCTATGATCGAGCAATTCAAGGTCATCCGGGAGTATCCTCGACTTTTCTCTGATGAGGAGGGAGACACTATTTTTAGAGAAGTTTCCCTTCTGGATATCGAAGTTGTACTAAAAGGTTTTGACAAAGATAAGTGCCCTGGTCCGGATGGATGGACGGTTGAACTCTTTATTGGGTTCTTTGATATTATGGGTCCTGATTTGTGGGCGGTCGTTGAGGAGTGTCGCTGCAAGGGATTAGTCACTGGTGTATTAAACTCTACTTTCATTGCTCTTATTCCCAAGAAATCCCATCCCGAAGATTTTGGAGATTTTCAACCCATATCTTTATGTAATCTCATTTATAAATTCATATCTAAGATCATTGCTATCTGCATCAAGCCTGGGTTATCTAAATACATTTCTATGGAGCAGTATGGTTTCCTGGAGGATCGATAGATTCTGGATGCGGTTGGAGTTGCTCAGGAGGTATTCCATACTGTTGAGACGAACCAACTTAGTTCCCTCTGCCTTAAACTGGATTTGGTAAAAGCATGCGACCGGGTGGATTGGACTTTCATTCTCCTGGCTCTGGTTCAAATTGGTCTACCATGGACTGTGGTCAAATGGATTATGGATTGCATCACCTTTGGTAATTTTGCGGTGATTATCAATGGTCTACCCTCCGGTTTCTTCAAGAGCTCTTGTGGCCTTCGTCAGGGATGCCCGTTATCTCCATCACTGTTTCTGTTGACTATTGAAGGTCTAAGTCATCTTATCATCAAGGCTAAACGAGATGGACTCATTCTAGGTATCAAAATGTCTGAACATATTTCCATCACCCACACTCTATTCGTAGATGATGTAATGCTTTTTGGCCCCGACTCAATTATTGAATGGCGCTCTTATAAGAATATATTGGACCTGTTCTGCAAAGCCTATGGGATGCTTATTAGCTCAGGTAAATCTTGGTTCTTGGAAAATAATGTGGATTTGGAGGTTAAATCTATGGTCAGTAATTTCTTCCCTTTCAATTTTCGAGAACTTTTGAGTGCCACCACATATCTTGGATATTACTTGAAGCCGACCAACTACCTCATATGTGATTGAAGCTGGTTATTAAATCATTTTGACAAACGCATCATCCATTGGTGCTGGCGTTGGCTCACTTTGGGAGGGAGGCTTACATTAATCAAATCGGTGCTACAAATTCTGGTTGTTTATTGGATGTCCCTCAGCAAAATAACCCAGTACATCCTCATGAACATTCACACATGTATTTTTTCGTTCCTTTGGTTTGTGGATGGCTCGACACATAGGTTCCATCTGGAAAATTGGAGACTCCTGGCCCGGCCGAAACATTTGGGGGATTGGGCTATAAAAGATCTGGGGAACTTTGATTTAGCACTCAAAACAAAGAGTCTGTGGCGTGCACTTACCTCGGGCTCTTTATGGAGTATGGTTATTAAGGAAAAATATTTGAATCATTGCTTAGTGGCGAATTGGTTTCGGCGTGGATCCCCGGGGGGAGGTGGTGCTTCCAATATTTGGCATGGTCTACTTGGATCCTTCCAATACCTATATGATAGGCTGTCCTGGATACCTGGAAATGGTAGGGATATCCAGCTGGGGGAGGATCCTATATTGGGTGGCCCAATTTTTTTCAAACTCTCCGATGTGCTGATTGGATTCCTTTGATCCAGAGGCTATTTAACACTGAACCATGCTTTTAATAGGCACCCTGATGGGAGTGGGAATCCTTGCTGGATTCGGGCGGGTCACTTGGGGTTGTCAGGGAACTTGGCTCATGAATGGGACTGTTATTTGGATGGACATATAAACACGAAGTTATCTTTATCTGAGGTGCCCGATCATCTTGTTTGGTCCTGGAACATTGCTACAGGTGCTGCGACTACCAAATTGGCCTATGACTATATCACCTCGGGGTGTCAGGTACAGATAAGGTGGTGGTATAAGTTGATCTGGGGGTTCTCGGCCCCATTGAAATTAAAATGTTTCTTTTGGCTGGCCATGAGCAATAAGATACTTACCTGGGACAATCTGTGCCGCAGAGGCTTCTATGGACCGGGCCGTTGCCACCTTTGTGGATCCTGCGATGAAAATGCGATGCATCTTTTTGGCTCTTGCTCGGTGGCATCTGATTTATGGGTTAAATTAAGTGGATCATGTAACATGAGGTTCAATTGGGATCTGGGTAGACTGGAGGAGAGTTTCCATAGATGGGGACGTAAATTCATAGATTGGGAGGCACTCCCAGTTTTTGTTTTCTGGGAATTGTGGCGGGCAAGGAACGAAGGAATCTTTCAAGGAATCGTTTTTCACCTAGATATTATGGCGGGTCGTGTGATTGCTGCGTTTCGGGCCTTTAACTCAGATTGTCCATGCAACCCGAAGCCCATTACTGGTTTGCCTTTTCCCTTAGTACTCACATACCCTTGTGGGTTTTTCGACGGTGCCTCCCAATAGGGAAGTGCAATGTGCGGGGCTGGGGCGGTTTTATACCTCTCTGAGAACTGCTATTACAAAATTTTGTTGCATTTGGCACTTGGAACCAACACTCGCTACGAGCTATTGGCCTTATGGATGCTGCTTCGATTTGCCATCCATTTGGATTGTCTTCGTCTTCGGATCTGGGGTGACTCAACGGTGATAATTTCATGGGCCAATGGATCTGGCCGTATCATGGTTCTTATGCTCCTACATTGGCTAAACAAGACCCGTTCCCTTATCAACAGGGCTGAGGTTGTTGCTTTTCTCCACGTCCCTCGGTCCTCCAATCAGTTGGCGGACGACCTTTCCAAACGTGCTCTCCTTTCTTCTCCGGGGCTCATTTTTTGGGAGGACTAGTCTATGGATGTGATGATTTTGACGGGCAGCTTGGACCACATTTTCTAGCTTTGGTTTTATCTGTGGATAATGATTTATATATGATTTGCAGGTTTTTAAATCCTTTTGGGCGATCAACTTCTAGTTGGTCGACGGATTGGCCTCACTGTAGTTCTTCAGAGGGCCGTTGCTGTCTTTTTGCTGTTTGTCTTTCCGGGATATATGTTTTTATGGTTTGTTTTTCTGGTTTCTGCTATGTTTCGAGTTGCCCATTGTTTCACCATGGCGGATGGGCTTGATACTTTTGTTGGCTCTTTTGGTCCTTGATGCCCATTGTTTCGCCTTAGGCGGATGGGATGGTTATGTTTCGGTTTTATTGATTATATGCCCATTGTTTCGCCATCAGCAGATGGGTTAGTTCTTGTTGGTATTGTTGTTTAGTGGATGATCTTGGTTGGACATGGTCGGTTTTTTTGGGCGAGGAGTATATTACTTTATCCTTGGATGTATCCGTTGATACTATTTACTTAATTAATAGTATGCTATTTTCATTGTGTGAAAAAAAAAACCCTGCCTGCAAAAGGGATAATAAGAGTGACATTGCCACCCATAATTGTGGAGATATTGTATCACTACTTTTTAGTAAAGTGTTAAATATTTACCACTGAAATGAGAGACACGACTATCATTGTTTTTATAAAAGAGTAAATCTTAATTATATTGTTTTTAATAAAAGATTAAATTTTAACCGTAAAATTTGTAAAATTAGTCACATTGTTCTATCACTTTTTATTAAAAGAAACAAGGCTGCATGGCAGCTAATACGTGCATAATTGAAAAAGCTATTGCATTTGCATAGATTTGAAAAAGCTATTGCATTGGCATAGTTTTGAATGAGAGTTCTAATACATTGCATATTTTTATTTCTATAAAGTTGTATGACGACTAAATGAAGGAGGCAAGCATTAAGGATCAAGCATGTACCGTACGAAGTAGGCAAGCACTCGACAAGAATCCCACCTTTGCATACAAAACCTCTAAGGAGCAATTGCTTTGCCCTACTATTAATAAAATGGGATGTGGATGCTTAAGTATATCATCGCTTTAAAAAACATAGGCAAATGACCATATAGGATTTATTGACTACTGATCTGAATTGGAACAAGTTGCATATGCTAGCATGCGTAGCTAGGAATACGTAGAGAAAGACAAAAATTTGGAATACACATAACCAAAAATATTCCCAGTATGGTCTCCAGAATGTTATCACTCAAGATTCTCTTGGGTTGCAGCAGAAGGGATCATGAGGTAACTATTTCAAACCAATATTCAGTGGATGGAAACTAGCCTTTCCAACAACAGAGAGGGCTCACTCTTTCACAATTCACTCAACACTTAGAATATTATTTGCACAAGCTGGTTATAGGTAAAAGTGGCGGCTAGACCTTCAGATAATGACTTATAGGGATTTTTCAGCTAGTTGGGGTTAAGGACAGGAGCACCATTGGGTATGTAGTTAAAATTCAGTGGATTTATAGCCACAAATGACTGATTTAGACCGCAATTCAAGAGGCAAAGGCGAGGTATATGAGGTTTTTTCAAGTCAAAGATATCAGCAAATGAAGGCAGAAAAGGGAATGAAGGCAGAAAATGGAACAAATTCCATCACAGAGTTAGAGCATTTGGAAATGAATTCTAACCTGCAACTTCAAGAAGAAAGGGTGGAATACCTAGTCATATGCATCTGAAGCATAAAATATGAATGTCAGACCATGTAATCTTGATCTAGATACTGCAAAAGCAAACAATCAGTGGGAAATACAAATGAAGAAAACATGCACAGAAAATAACAGATATCAAAACACTCATCACAAGAATTTATGCTCCAGAATCAGGTCTTCTCATGAATTGAAAGGCCAAGTTCAATACATATGCAGAGCTTTTAATCTCTCAGAATAAAAAAATATCCAACCCTTTGGTCTTATTCAGAACATGCCTTTATAGGCTTACAAAATATCAAACAACTTTTAACTAATTCAACCATAAATGGATATTTACTGACAATGGTCTTGAACTGGAAAGGATGAGGCCGTTCACGCCGAGTTGGTCCAACCAACTGCCTCTGAGTCTGTTAGATGCGCTGGTGGGAAACTTTGTGCAATGTCAGTGCGCATTCGGGTTGTGGAAACCACTTATTCGTCCATCGGATTGGGCCATTGGAGGTTCATTTACAGGGCTCATCAAGTCATGGCTTCTTCCTACCTTCAAATCGACCTTCAATTGTGGAACAATTGGCCTCTTCCCCTGTGAAACTCTACAATTTCCGAAATTGCAATTTACTCTGTAAAACCATCTCAGATCCACAATTATCCTTTCGCAATCCGCAGTCCGCAATGCGAAGATCGAAAGTCAGGGACGCTAAGCAAACCTTGTCAAAAATCACTTCTGCAATTTGCATTCCGCAATGTGGGTTGCGGAAACTAGAAACCTAAATCTGCGCCCCCGAAAAAATTATTCCTCTGCAATCTGCATTCCGAAATCCATCCTCTGTCGTCGATCTCCTTGGCTCAATCTGGACCATTCCCTCTCGCCAAAGTGCGGAAAACCTCCATTTCTCCATCTTTTTCATTGCGGCTTGATTGTTTGGCTAGGATTTTCTCGACACTTAGCCATTTTTGGGGTTTTCTTATTCTTTCTTTGGTGCAAGAGGTCAATGGGAATGCTTGGGGTTCTGGTAGGGAGTGCCCTTTCCTTCTTTGGCGAGAACATTGATAGAGGTGTTAACAACGACTCCAACCGGGGATGTTATCCTCCTTGTGAGGTGTTAACAACAAACCAATTTCCCTTTCATTTTTTATTTTTTCCTTTTTGTAAAACAGAACTGAAACACAGCTAATCCGAAACTAAAAAACGGTAATGTACAACGAGGACGAGTTAACAGACTTGTTTTTTACTTGAGATAGTGCTTCAATAACCACCCATTGATGGGTCTCTTCTCAATTGGTTCATCATCCTCATCCTGCAAGAAGAAAGTGTTGTTTCCATGGCATACGATGACTGTATAGGGCCCCTTCCAGAGGTTATCAAAATTTTGGGCTTGGTCCTCTCTTCTAGCATCCCATTTCAATACCAGATCTCCCACTTGGAAATCATCAGCCTTGTTCTTTCTGTCAAAAGTCTTTTTAACCCTATCTTGAGCTAGCATAGCTTCAGCATGTACTCTGTCTCTGACTTCCTATATCTCAACCAGTTGGTTAGTTCTCTTTAGTTCAGGGTTTGGCTCTTCTTCCCGATCTTGTAGCAGCCTCATTGTAGGCCCTATAAGGGAATCGGGAAATATCACTTTTGTTCCATATACTAATTTAAAAGGAGAAGTTCCAATGGATCTTTTAGAGGTGATCCTATCAGCCCACAGAGCAAAGATCAGCTTGGTGTGCCAAGCCCTTTTGTTTTCTTGCAGCAACTTCTTAATGATCCTAACCATAATTTTATTGGATGAATAAGCTAATCCATTTCCCTGGGGGTAGTAAGCAGTAGAATGACCCAATTGCATGTGGAACTTGTCACAGAATTTTACCATTTTCTTGGATTTGAAAGCTAGAGCATTTTCAGTGATTATTTTAATAGGGAAACCAAACTTGGACATGATATTTTCTTTTAGAAATTTGATGATGACTGTGTATGTGGCTTGCCTATTGGTATTGCCTCAATCCATTTAGTGAAATAATAAGTGGCAGTCAATATCCACTTGTGTTGTCCAGAGGAGTTAGGGAAAATTTCACCAATGAAGTCAAGCCCCCACTGCCTGGTTGGTTTTTGCCTCAATGCTTATATTATTATGTCCATAACAGATTGTGTTCATTTTACACATATTAGTTCTCAGGTATGAAAATGATTTTTCAATTTACAAAATAAAACTTTGATGTTGAATTTCTATATTAATCTATATTTAAATTATTTAAATTCAGATTAGTTGAAAGTTGATGATATCACCCTCGATATTTGGAGTGGGGATCTCAACTTCCATCAGTCCACAATGACATCACTATCCCAATAAATACCTATTAGGTTTGTAAGTTCTCCTGCCCTATCACGTCCTCCAGTGGCTCTTGTTACAATGTGGATGGGACTTGGACTCTCGAATGATATTAAATCAAGCCCATACCCATAAATTTGTTCAAGATAAATATACGTCATCAGTCCCGAGAAATTGAATATGTCTTTACACCTTTAGATAAGCCAGCTCCAATCGTAGTGGAGTGGTATACCTTTACTCTCCACTCTTTCACAATGAGTTTATGTGCATTTAGGTAGTCTTTCATTTAATTTGCATTTCGCTATACTTATGAGATCTCATACCGTCACTGTATTCCCACGTAGAGTGCAACGCATATTTACGTGACTGAAATGCGTAGAGCAGTCTAACTGTACATGTGTCATGTGATCCATAGATAAGGCTGCTATTTCAATATTATCCGAAACACCAAAGTATCCAATGTGCCGAAAAGCCTACGTGCTTTTACCATTCCTCCCAGTCCTCGTCTATCCGACCAGATCAGACCATTTCATATAGACAGAGCAGGTGGCATTGCTACATTAATAGAAAATTATTATTATTGTTAAGCAAATATGGGAACAAAAATATCGGTTAGGTATTAATTTAGCTATTGAATGAATGTTGTCTTTTATCCACCTTAACTAATTCAACTCTAAATATTGGTTGGGTCTCTAATTCAACTTTAACAATTGGTTGGGTCTTTCTTAAAATATATCTATGCGAATTGGTCCTTGGTCCTTTGTTCAGCTTTATACTCACTTAACTAGGTTCAAGATTGAACTTTGGTGAATGAAATGAACTCCACCAATAGGCCACCGTAACCTTGACAAGTTCGAGGTTGAGCATATTATAATAATTTTATGTGAAACAATGGCATATTCTGAAGAATGGTTGTTATGCTTTTTAAAATTCATAGCATACTCTGAAGAATGGTTGTTATGCTTTTTAAAATTCATAGCATACTCTGAAGAATGGTTGTTATGCTTTTTAAAATTCATGCTCAATTTATATTGCAACCAGGCGTTGAATGCCTCGTGAATACAATTATCAAGTGGAGTGACGATGATACAAGAAATGCTTGCATGCAACTCGGGACTGTTATGGGCGAGACTCTTATGGGCCTCTTGAACGAGGTGAAAGCCTTTTGCGTGCAGCTCCCCTAGGTGATAAGGAACTGGTGAAACATGTAAGAAATTTGAAGAAGGAGGTTTTCGATTACCAAATGTTGTGTGAGGCAACCCATTCGTGCGTTCAAGGAGAAGAACTGTTGGAGAAGGATATGCATGGAGATATGGACATAATCTGAGAAGCTATTGACTATTTCAAGCATTCTCTTTGTGTTACATGAGAAAATAAGAAGGAGAACCAGGATTTCACATTGAGCAAATGAAGCAAGAGTCCCATCTTTGTCACATGCAAAGTGTTAGGATTTCTCTTACCATAATTGTTGCATGGATCACGAGTGCTAATTGATACATATGTTCTTATGAAGCAGTAAGAAAACACCAAGAGGAAGTCGTTGAGCAGGAGAGCAGAGAAAACAAGAAAAATGCAAAGCCAGTGCTGAACGAACGAAGGAAAAGATAAGTGCAGTGCAGGCAGAGAGGAATAAAAGCGTAGAGTCCTTCTTAAAATATAACTATGAGAACTGCGCCCCTCATCCCGATGTGACCAAGCAAGTGTTTCCTACTTCATGAAGTCCAGAAAATGTGAAAGCTACTCTGAAAAAATCTATAGTAGCGTACCATCCAGACAGTAATCGAAGAGAAAGTGATGATTGGCAAGTTCTGTGCGAGGAGATTACTAAGATTCTGGATGAAAAATATACATATTGCAAGTGATCACAGGAATAAATCCATAGTTTGCTGATAGAGAGCAAGTGGCTGTTTCCGATAGACTACGAATATATAGTTTTCTGTTTACAGTTAGTGAGAGAGCCAGCGGTTTGGATTAACTATTTGAGAGACTGCTAATACATAGTTTTTTTTATAACAGCTATGTGATGTGTATGTAGTTCTAAAACAATTATATGATATATGTGTTTGCTACTAATATTGTTTACGATCTCTATGTTAATTTTGTTGATCAAATTCTCTGCATGTTTTCTTGTCTGACCAGATTTTGTTGTTCTGAATATCGACGTTAAGCGTTGGATTTGAAGTTATACTTGTTTTAGTATTTGGGTTCTAAAATCTATCATTCACTGTCTTGCTTATCTTCTTTGGTGAAATCGACAAGAAAGCAGTTGCTGCGGCTTTGGTTTATGAAAGAGAGAACCCCTGTTGTTTGTTTGCCTTTGCCAATGGTGGCCACTTCACTTCCAAACTAGTTTCATCGTATTTCATCCTTGCATTGCATGAGATCGTCACTATTCCACTGCAGTATTCAATGTCCCCTCTCTCCATGGTCACGTCCGGTTGTAGCTGGCCATAATGAGAATTCTACATTTGGATAGAAGCCCATCTTTCCCACGATGAACTATCACACTATCAATATTTTATTTTAAATAAAGAGATATATTTAATTGCAATAAAGAACAAAGTTTATGTTTTAACTCTGTTTTTATGCTTTGGACTTAATCTTACAAATTCGTTTGATGTTTACGGAAAATTTTAAAACCATTTAAATAAACTAATGTTTAATACATGATCATTCATTAGGATTATATTTCTTTAATTCGATGTGTACTTTTTATTGATCCGTTGAAAATATCCTAGTTCTGAATTTTTGGGTTTGAGGAATTTGATTCATATCTCTTTTTCTCTATTCCATTGAACTAATTAAGTGGTCTATTATAGTGTAATATTGATATCGGTGACATTGTATTTACAATTTTTTTCAAAGAATAACGTGGTTGCAATTGTTTAAGGGTTAGGAATTGAATCATGAAGAGTTTTATTAACTATATTTAATGATCGTCTATTTATAAGTGTTTTATCTAAAAAGATTTGAGCATTTTCTTTTAAAATTGGAGATGCTTTGTTTTTATGAAGAAGCTATCACATAATATTAAAGTATGTAATAAAATCAAACATGTTTGTAGTGGCCAAGTGGTTGAATAAAGTTTTGAATGCTAGAAGTGGGGAAACATAAATATTAGGAATCATAATTCCATAACAATTGCATCTAATTCCTCTATAATTTGTCGTAGCATTTGCATTCATGCTAATGCATTCTCATAGAACAAGCAGACGGATTCTATTTGTTTATGATCTAGCTGAATTGCTAATTCTCTTTGTCATGGACATTGCCACTTGTGACTCTTGTTTTAAAATAGAAGCATACTTATTTTAATATTTTTTCATTTTTTTTAACTAATATCATTGAGCTTCTCTATAATTAATATAATTTTTATTTTATATTATGTATTATTATTATTATTTTTTAAAATTGAAATAATTCCTACTCTTTTTTTAATAGAAAAAATGCTTCTTGATATTTATAGAGTGAATCAAAGAAATAACAATAGGCTTTACAATCCCTTGGACAACTTTTACATAGAGCAATGTCAAGTGAAAATAATCTCCTATGTTCCATACAACCAGACTAATCTAGAAATTAAATCAAATACATAGCAAAAGCATTGATAATATTCAAACCCTATCCGAAGTCTACCCTCTGTGATCTTAGTTAATAAAAAAGGGGCCTAGACCCCAAGTACATCAAAGACCTCCCCTTCTTAACTTAGATAAATACATAGTTACATAAAAAAACTAATAAAAAAGTCAAACCAAAACCATCTTAAATGTAAATGCAAATATATGGACCTATCTTTAAATGTATATCTTTAAATGAAAATACAAAAATAAACCCATAGATTAATACAATTTTTATTATAATTTTATATTATTTATTATTATAATTTTTAAATTTAAAATTACCCCTACCTAAAACCCTCTTTAATATAAAACCCTCTTAAACATAAATGCAAAGATGCACCCATCTAAACCTCCTCTTATTAAAAAAAAAACCATTACACAATTAAAAAAAGTTCCATTCTTTAAAAGAGTTGTTTAATGAGATAGAATATCAAGCCCCTCCCTTGCCCATTGCCTTGAAACCCATAAAGAACCCTTTTTAATATAACATTTTAAACTCTCATAAAAATCCCCTAGTAACTCAATAGTGGGTTGATAAAGGGTAGATCATGCTCCATTTTCTTGAAGCATTGAAGGAGTATACACTCTTGTTTCCGGTTGCCATGTTGCCAATACTCACTATGAAGTTGTCTCAATATTTCAACTGTCAAGGAGGCGAGGTAGAAATACCTTACATCACTTCTCTTTACCCTAGTGCTAAATTAGAAATTGAATATCATCCCCCTCTCCTTGAGTTTCTAAAGCAATTGTGGGGTGACAAGGGGACAACCGTGTTGATCACTATAATTGCCTATTAAATTAATTTAATAAACATAGTGCTCAATATAAATTGTCAACCCAGGGAAGTCTGGTTATTTCAAAAGTAATAAAGCAAAGTATATGTATAAACATTTAAGTAACTGATTAATCAAATAGACATCACCCAATCTACCTAATTGCTAAGTCTATGCTCTGCTTACTGCTCAATCCAACATAGTGCTCTATCTTTAAATGAAAATACAAAAATAAACCCATCGATTAATACAATTTTTATTATAATTTTATATTATTTATTATTATAATTTTTAAATTTAAGATTACCCCTACCTAAAACCCTCTTTAATATAAAACCCTCTTAAATGTAAATGCAAAGATGCACCCATCTAAACCTCTTCTTATTAAAAAAAAAAACCATTACACAATTAAAAAAAGTTCCATTCTTTAAAAGAGTTGTTTAATGAGATAGAATATCAAGCCCCTCCCTTTCCCATTGCCTTGAAACCCATAAAGAACCCTTTTTAATATAACATTTTAAACTCTCATAAAAATCCCTTAGTAACTCAATAGTGGGTTGATGGAGGGTAGATCATGCTCCATTTTCTTGAAGCATTGAAGGAGTATACACTCTTGTTTCCAGTTTCCATGTTGCCAATACTCACTATGAAGTTGCCTCAATATTTCAACTGTCAAGGAGGCGAGGTAGCAATACCTTACATCACTTCTCTCTACCCTAGTGCTAAATCAGAAATTGAATATCATCCCCCTCTCCTTGAGTTGCTAAAGCAATTGTGGGGTGACAAGGGGACAACCGTGTTGATCACTATAATTGCCTATTAAATTAATTTAATAAACATAGTGCTCAATATAAATTGTCAACCCAGGGAAGTCTGGTTATTTCAAAGGTAATAAAGCAAAGTATATGTATAAACATTTAAGTAACTGATCAATCAAATAGACGTCACCCAATCTACCTAATTGCTAAGTCTATGCTCTGCTTACTGCTCAATCCAACTTCAATTACTAATTTGACTATCAAAGATCAAGAGAGTTCACAATTCTTCTACAATATCAATTCCAGAAATAACTGTTTCAGGAATAAATTATCTAAATTGATTTTGTAAGAAGTTAAATCCTAAATCATCATCATAAAAGAGATTCAATCCACAATTCCAATATTCAACCATAAAGGAAATCCGCCTTCCTCCTACCCTGTAAATTATATGTCATCTACCAGTTCATCAATTCATGAAAGGAATGAAGCAACAGTGATATGCAGCAACAGAGCACATGTGTAACATCAGTAATCAATAACAAACTTGCAAGGGGAAACTACACATTACTCAGTCGACTGTTTCAACAAATCAGGAAAAGCTATGAAAGGAAAATCCTACACTTAATGCTCACACTGTTCAACAAACTGAAATTAGAAATTAAGAAATCATATGCTAAATAATCAAACTGTTTCAACAATTCAATAAATCTAAATAGCAATTCCACACCAAACAAAATAAAGGAATTAAACAACTAATTAACTCGACAACTCTGTGAGAAGGTGGGCCCTTTCCTTCTAACAGAGATGCCGCTAAAGGATACTAGAACTCAGCACACAATGGATCAAGAAAATAATGCCTCTTTCATTGATAGAATGAATTCAATTACACAGCTCTCCCACTCCTGTCACAAATTCTCTTCAAAATAAGCCTAACCTTTTGAACCCTCTTGTATCCCTATAAATACTAGACAAGAAAATTCAGGTCCTCTTAATTCAGACAGCCATGAAGATCGAAGATCTTTAGGCAGGCGAATCAATACTTCAAAAATAGAAACAATTATATTCATAATTACATCTGGGATAAAATCTGTTTCATAGGCATTAATTCTCTTCACAATCCAACTGATCAGATACCAAGTGAGTCTCAGCTGGCCACATGGATAGATGCTTAAGCTGTTTCTGTAACAACCTGAGCCTGAGCCCTGAAAAGCATGACTCCTAGCCACGTGCTTCTTTATCCATGTGTATCAGCAAGATGATACACATGAATCCCATGTGGTCTCAAATTACTTTCATCGATCCTTCACAAGTCAGCACAATTAGGAACAAAATCCATAACCACAAGCAATTTTTAAGCATTAATATAACAAAGCAATAATAAATTATACCTATTTGAATCCATGCTTTTCCTTGGGAAAGATAATGAATTGGTTACAATAATAGGGAAAAAGGGTCTCAACGGAAGTGAGCAAAAAGGGCCATTTCTAGCACCCAAAAAACCCCACACATATATACACCTTTAAATGTTTCTTTTGGAACTATAGGAATGGAGTGTTAAATAACCTCTCGCACTTAATATATTTGTAAAATGGGTTTTAAAATAACCATTGCATTTTAAAATGATTAAAGTTATAATAGTTCTTTAATAACCACGATTCTTTTTATAAACCATCACAATTTATAGAAGAAGATCTGCGGCTCCATTTGCACCAAAGAATCAAACGATCTAGCTTACGGGGAGCGAAGGAGATACCGAGAATTTCTTGGACAAAAGAAGATGTGCGGCATTCAATTTCAAGCGATCTAGGGTTTAAGCCATTCAAGTAAGATCTACATCTACAAACCCATATTGTTTATCCAAGAAGATCCGCGGCATTCAGACGAACATTATATCCAAGAGATTCTAGGTCTGAGCTTTTTGATCTGGGGTTTAAGCAATTCAAGCGAACAGTCTATCAAGCGACAATATATCCAAGCTCTGCGATATTCAAGCGCACAACGGGACCCCACAAAGCATTGGTGATCATTTAGACTCTTATGAGAAAAGTAGAGAAGAAAGGGATGCTAAACTTCAAACAATGCTAGAGGTCAAAGCATTGGTGATCATTTAGACTCTTTCGAGAAAAGTAGAGAAGAAAGGGATGCTAAACTTCAAATAGTGTTAGAGGTTATGATTGAAAATAAATTTGTAGACATGCTTGAAAATAATCTTGCAGACATGTTTAATAATAAATTTGCAGTCATGCTCGAAAATACCCTTGCTGCTATGGTCGATAATACATTTACATCCCTTGAAGATAAAATTCAAAAACAAATAGACAAGGTAAAATGATGGAGAATAAGATTCAATTAATGAATGATAGATTATAGGTAATGGAAAAACAAAGCCAAGAAACTAAACAATCAACCCAACAAGGAGATGTTAATATATTAGAAAATTTTAAATGGAAGGGACATGTTTAAAGAGCTAGAAGAAAAAGTATCTAAAAAACTAACCCTAAATAATCTTGAAGGTAAAGTAGATATCAAGCCCATTAAGGAGGAAATGAACAAGCTCTTAGAATTAGACCATGAGTGTAACAAGCAAGCCTTGAACCTCGTAATTTTTGGTTTAAAGGAAAATGCAAAAGATGATACACTAGTCGTAGTCAAGGAAGAACTACATAATAGGATACATATCGAAATAACTTGCCTAACATAAGCAAAGAGGTTAGGAAAATTGATTTAGAATAAAGAAATATTGATTTGGATCAAAGTTCGCTCTACAGACCCTAAAAATGGCATACTCAACAAAACCTCAAATCCAAAAGGATTGAGCATATTTATAAATGAAGATCTCTATTCAGAAGATCTAGATGAATTAAGAAAGGAGGTTCAAAATGATAAAGAAGCTAGGAAGGAAAAAAAATGAGCACTAATTAGAAATAGAAACGCTATTATCCGAGATAGAAACCAAAGAGATAATAATAAATAGCAATTAGACACGCTCCAGATCCTCTCTTGGAATTGTCGAGGTTTCCCATGGAACAAAGGATCCAAGTTAAGTTGGATCTCGAATGAGATTGATATTATTCTTATTGTTGAAACATGAGAACACGAGGACTCTAAGGTTCCTAACACAGAAGAATTTGTTCTTTGGTCGATTTGGAACAAGAGATTCTTTCATAGAGGCATTGGAGGTATAGCTTGTTACATTAAGGAAAACATCTTCCCCCATGCTATGCGTTATAAGAAAGACCCCCACAACCAATATATGTGGATAGAGATTGCTAACATTAATGATAAGAAAACCTACATAGCAATATGTTATTTTGTCCCTATTAATTCTAACTTTTATAAGAAAAACTGTATAGATAAAAAACTACAGTTTCAATGGCTTAGAAAATGATATTGCTAGCCTACGAAACAATGGCAATATCCTCTTAATGGGTGACTTTAACGCTCGTACTTCGCGTACGAAGCTATTCTTCTAACATTAATGATAAGAAAACCTACATAGCAATATGTTATTTTGCCCCTCTTAATTCTAACTTTTATAAGAAAAACTGTATAGATTAAAACTACAGTTTCAATGGCTTAGAAAATGATATTGCTAGCCTACGAAACAATGCCAATATCCTCTTAATGGGTGACTTTAACACTCGTACTTTGCGTACAAAGCTATTCTTCTAAGCAATTATTCCAACCCTAATCCTCTTTGCTTGGACGAAGACCCTGCTCTAGACAATTGGTACAAAAGAAGTTTTGCAAATCTAGGTGAAAATTTGTTCAAATCCGAGTTAGTCAAGCTCTATAGCGCTCAAGACCTTATAATTTGTAACGAGCTAAAGAAGTAGCCAAATTCTATCCAAATGACTTGCATTCATGGGCTCGGTAGTAGTGTGGTAGATTATGTCATATCTAATATCCCTTTGTATAATAGTACGATAAATATAGACATTCTCCTCGACCATGAGCCTGCCTCTATTCATAGGCCTCTAGTTGTAACCCTCAATTTTGTCATGCATAGAGATCCCAAAGAAGACAATTCTCACAGTCAAAAGCATATGATATTTGATAGAAATAAGGATAATCTTTCATAAATGATTTAAAAAATGACTTGTTTAATATTTATAGTATGGACAATATAGAAGACATCTATCATAATTTCACTATGGTCTTCTCTTCTTCCATTAACAAGTTCTCCATCGAAGTTTCAGATAAAAAGAATAATATAAAAACCAACTCCTGTTACGATAAATAATGCAAAAATGCCAGAAGAGCCATCAAGGAAGCGACTGAAGAGTCTCTATAAATTGACAAGATAAATAGATACAAAGCCCTAATTAAAAGAAAAAATATGCATTATATAAATAAAAAGCAAGAAAACCTTTTACACCTTTCTAAGGTGGCTCCTAAGAAATTTTGGAGACAAATTCTAACTAGTGAAACTAAAGAGAATAATAAGATTGCTTTGAGAGATTGGGATTTCTATCTTAAAAAACTCTATGAATCCTCGAATGTCATAGATAACACACAAGACCTTTTACAACGAAAGAAGTTTTCTCGTTAGAAGACATTGCATTTGCGATTAAGTGCCTAACAAATGGGAAAGCTAAAGACATTGAAGGATATCAAGCATAAATCCTGAAAATTGGAGGGACTGTTCTTATTCCTCACATCCACGAACTTTTCAATCTAGCAGTCATGCAAGGTTTGACTAATCCTTGGACTCAGAGCCTCATTATTCCCATCTTTAAAAGCGATGATAAAAATAAACCCTCTAATTATTGGACCATCATGATTAGCTCTCTCTTAGACAAGTTATACAGTATCATTTTGGAAAAGAAAATTAGCATATGGCTTGAAAGTGAAGGTAAGTGGGCTAAAGGTTAGGTAGGCTTTAGAAGACATCACTCTACCATGGAACACCTCATTACGCTTAGGATCATTGCGGAGGAATGTTGTAATATTAAATCCAATCTGTTTGTTTGCTTTGTGGACTTTATGAAAGATTTTGATACGATGCTTAGAAATAACTTGTGGAAGAGATTAGAAGAGCTAAAGGTTCCTTTAGAGTTGAGAGTTGCCGCGATAAGGTTGTATGATAAAGTGATTTCCAAATTTAAGAGCACCGAGGGATGGTCAAAAGATATTAATTGTAATATTGGAGTTAAACAGGGATTACTTCTCTCCCCTACCCTTTTTGGCATATACATCGATAAGCTAGAAAGTTGTTTAGAAGAAGTAGGTTGCGTTAGAACGACCTTCAGATGGAAGAGTCATCATCCTCATTTTCTATGCAGATGATATTGTTCTTATGGCAAGGTGCCCCTCTGACCTTGATAAACAATTAAGGATTCTCAAGGATTTTTTCTCTAACATGGGTATGTTTGTTAACATTGACAAAACTTAAGTTATGATTATCAAGTCCAAGAAAGACACTTACGCTAATTTTGAATATGCCATACAATACCAACTCAAAGGAAGTTCCTTCTTACAAATATCTCATAATTGATATCCATCACAAGCTCAATTGGAACTATAGCATTGAGAAAAAGATTAACGGAGGGTGGAAAGCTTATTTTGTCATAGAAAACAACAATACATCAACAAACCTTGTGATCTCGGATAAAAAGAAGTTCATTTTTGAAGCTCTCGTCACTCCCATTATCTTGTATGGTTGTGAAGTTTGAGGTTGCAGCATCTCTCGAGAATCTTGGAAAAAGATTGAGCAAATTCAAAAGCACTTTATCACGTATAATCTCAAAATTAAAACAATATGCCCTATCCTATTCTCCTTATAGAAAGGGGTCTTCCTCCCATTGAACACATTGCTATGATTAGATATCTGATGTACAAGAACAAGATAAATAACATGGAATACTAGAGACTCCCTAAAATTGTTTTAAATTCATGTCAAGGCCATCTACGACTCAAGAGAGGCTGGTATAAAGGCACCATGGCTTGGTTAAACCATCGGGGGATTGACAAAAATGCCACCTTGCAAAATATCAACAACATAAAAAATATTATCACATCTAAGTTTGAAGAGAAAATGCGGGACATAATAGATTTAGAGGCTAAAATAAAATTAAGATACTACAAGGAGGTCACTAGTACCTTAATCTAGAAGATCAAAAATATCTTTATGTCTTAACCAATTCAAAGAAGAAAATTAAATAACGAAGATAAGAATGAACTCCCATGAGCTTCATAGCGATACATGTTGTTGGGCAATTCCTAAAACACCATGGGTGGAAAGGATTTGTCAGCTATGTGAGACTATGAGCATTGAGGATGAGTGTCACTTTCTCTTCAAGTGTCGTGTGTACATCCACATTCGATCACAATTTCAAAATCTTTGCTCCAATACTAAACTTCATAATCTTCTAACTTGTCAAAACTATGGCGACCTATGAATGCTTCTTTCTAATATTTTTTTATCATAGGAATAAAATTTTACAGCAATCCAAATAATCCATATCTCTTCTCTTAAGGTCCGATAGACCAAATGAGTTTCAATAAACATTAATCCTCATCATTAATTATTATTTTTTTTTACTCCTTTATTTAGCTATATATATTTTAATTTTCATAATTCTTTTTTAAAATGTTAAAATTACAATGTTTTTTTAATTTTTCCCTTTTAAAATTTAAAATTTAAAATTTGTTTTTTTAATATCGTTAAATTCACATTTCAAATTGTTGTTTTTAAGAGAATCTAAAGTAACTCTAAATAAAATATTTTTCAATACAAATAATACCATTGTTGTATTTTAGATTTATATAAAGTTACGGGTCACAACACGATGTTTGGATAAATAATAAAAATCTAAATAACCATTTTGATAAATTAAAGTTAGTGCAGAATTTTAGATTTATATAGAGATAAGTGAAAACAGAATGGTTGGAAAAACAAAAATATTTAAATAACATTCTTGATAAAACAAGTCCTATATAGGAGGTAGTCCCTGCCGTTTTGTATAGGTATAATTAAATTATGAACATTGGATTGACTTTAAATGAGAAGGCAATTAATAATTAATAAGCATTGCATAGTTGTCCAAAATGGGATATATTGTAAAATTTGTATTTATATACTGTATAGTTGTTCAAAATGCTATATTTTGTGAAATATGTATTTATATATTGTATAGTTATTAAGAAAATATGATATATCGTATAAATAAATGGAAAAAATTAGCACTTAAGTTTTGTTTTAAATGTTTTAGTATATTATTTATGTTTAGTTTAAAAATTAGAATAACTATTAAATATGAAAAATATAATTCCAAAAGTTTTTAATATTTCCTTATGAAATGTCAAAATAATTATAAATATATTACTACATATGTAAAGAGAGAATATGAAAATAATATTTTTATTAAAAATGTGTATTAGAGTGTTTTTATCATAAATATATATTGGATAAATAGTGGTAATAGTTTGTGGTTAATTTATAGTTAATATAGTCAATAGTTGGGAAATGGAGTATAAAAACTTAATACATGGAAAAAAGTATATGAAAAGAATATTTTTATTAAAACAAGCATGGATCCATTTTAAAGGGGATCTACCAAGCACTGAAAGGGATCAAATCTCTTTGAGGTGCAAACCCTTCATGTAATGCAATGTTTGTGGTTTTAATTTATCTAATTTGTATAGTTTTATATATATGCGGTCCTAAATGTTTTAAATCTAATTTGTGCCGACATTTTATTATTTTATATATATATATATATATATATATATATATATATATATATATATATATATATTGTAAAAGGACACGTGTGAGCTCTAGGATGAGCATGGAAGGAGTTACACATCCATCCCCTACTGGGTTGTAGAATGGGCCTCTTGGGCTCAATAAGTATTCCATTGGTAAATAAAGATAATATGACGAGGCTAATATTTTGTTTTTATAAAATTGCATTTAATTTTATTTTGATTTTTTTTAACGTGAAAGTTTTAAATTATTAAATTGGTCATAGTTGAATGTATAATCTTTACCAAAAATCACTAATGGGACTATGAAGGGCTATCAAGGACTTAGAGTGATATGAAGCCATATGTTCATGAGTGATTTAAGGATTACATAGTCCTTTATAATCTTATGAGCAATTTTTGGTAAACATTATACACGGAGTAAAAAATTAATAATTGTTTCCACTAGTTTGGTATGTACATTATGGATGTAGTGAAGTAGGTTACTTGAACACAATAGATAGATCCCCACATTTAAAAAAAATTATATCATATAATTTTAAATTTTAAATAAATATGTATAAATATTTTATTTAATAGATCTTATATATATCTGATAAATTAATGAACAACGTATATACTACATAAAATTATAATAATAATAATTATTTATATTATATTTATCTTTAAATTTTCATATATTATTAAATTTTAAATAAATTTTAGTTATTAATATTTATATGAATTTTAGTTTTAAAATTATTCCATTTTTATAATATTTAATTTAATATATAATTTGACGATTAAAATATCAAATTTTAACATTTACGATTAAAATATCAAATTTTAACTTTATATCTCTATATATAAAGTTAAAATTTGATATTTTAATTGTAAATATTAATTATATATATATGTATAACATTTACGATTCTAATAATGAAATTTAGATCTTATAACATTTAAGATTCTAATGTCAAAATTTAAGTGTTATATTTGTGTATAAAATTTATATATAAATTACATAAAGTTATAAATATAAAATTATAATATCAATTTAAATATTAATTAAATTTTAAATAAATTATAGTTATTAAATTTTATATATATATGAGAATTTATCTTACTTAATATAATAATATAGTATCATATTAATTGAAATATGTAGTTATTAAATTATATATATATGAGAATTTATTTTACTTAATATAAAATATAGTATCATAATATATTTAAATATTTGTGTATTTATAATATTAAAATTACTAACAAAATTATTGATTACTTTTTCTATTTTTTTTCTAATAAAAGTGAAGTAAATGAATAGAGCAAGGTTTCAAACATTCTATGGAAAACCAAATGAGGTAAGAATCATGTAAGGTCTCATAAAATAATCACAGTGTTATGTGAAAAGTACCAAAATTCAAGCTCATAAATATCATAATTACCATGTTAGTAGGTTATGTACCCTCATTTGCTATATGTATAAAAGCTAACATAGTTTATTATAATAAGGGGAAAGCTATTATTCCGGGATAATAATAATTAGAATAATAGCTGTATCCTTTCAACATCGAATCGATAGAACAACTTGAGCCATAAGAGTATAGAGGAGTTTCAAGGGTAGTCTTGAACAATTATTAATTGATTCGGGGATGGGGTTCAATGCTGGGCAGGATTTCTATACTCAGGAAAGGAGACTTCATAGGTATTAAAGAAACCAAAAAAAGTTTAACATCTTTTATTTTTGTTATACCTACACGACATACAAGCACAGTTGGAATAACTATTAACTATTAGTTCAATCCAAAGAACTAGGAACAGTTTTCCAAGTTGAATGAAAGTCGAGATGATTGGGATACCTTCCATACATTTTAGTGATATCCACAGAGTTCCACGAATTAATGCCAAACAACGTAAGCAATCCAACAAACAAGTATAAAGTGTACAATGCATAGGAAATCGATACAAGTATTACAACCAACAAACCATCCACGTGACATAATTTCACAAGACAATTATTATTATATTTACATTTACACATTTGTAAATTGTAATTTTGTATTATCTTTTAAATATTTAATATCAACATTTAAACAATACAAAATACAATTTACAATTTATAGTAATTTGTCTTTTACCAATTAGTTTTGATGAATACAAATAGATTTGCATCATTAAAAACATTGTGATGATCATCACAAAGCTTAGCAAGATACCTTTTGCACAATACTTATCCTTTGTTCAAAGTTAAACAACTTATCCACAATACTTATCCTTCGTTCAAAGTTAAACAACTTATCCACTCCCTATCTATTGAAAGAGAAGCCTTGAAGTGCACATTCCACATTTGTATGTTGAGAGGTGATGGCTATGGAAAATTGGGTATTTAGCGGAGTGCACACATTGGCAGACAATGCAATCCAAACGTTCCAAACTCTTCCACCCAAGTACATGAGACATGTGGAGAATATTCATGATGATCCAAACAGGGTTCCGGTTTCCAAGTGTAATGATTAGTGTATTAACAACTTCTTCCACCTTAGAGCATCTAAAAGGATATTACATTCCTCTATAGTCTGTCTAAAACAAAAAATTCTACTGATATATAATCGACAAAAGATTCCTAGGACCAAAAAGTTTTTACACAACATATAAGATATTTGCTAGTTTGAGTGTTGGTTGCCTTCCGACGATTGAGAGATTTTTATTATTTCCACGTTTTCTTGAGACCACTGTACAGTTTCTTCTTCCCCGGGCATGCCATGGAATCCTTCCATAACACTTCATTGGTACGAGACTAGAGAGGTGGAATTGCGGGTCCCATTGTTGACTGAGTTGTGGAGGATATCCACTTCTTCTTCCAGAACTATTAAGTGTTGACGAAGAGCATCCAAAGCTTTTGTCGTTGCTGCATTTGTTAGGATATTCCTATACTCCATCCTAGTCCTACTAGCATTTTCATCCTTTGCATTTTTCAGTCTTGCATGCATTCCTGCATGCAACATGCATTCTGCATGCATTGCTTGCATCCGCATGCTGCCCAGTCATCAGGTTGATACCTCCAGCACCTAGTCCTTAGTCTCCCAGCACTCGGGAGGTACTTTCCACTCAGATTAAGCCCTCCTAGCCTGTCATGCGCCCAGTTCTCACCTTCCACTGAAGAAGGGCACCTTTCTCACCTACCAGTCCAGTTTACTTCAATTAGCCACCAGTCTTTCCTTGATTTGAGGCTAGACTGACTGCTCACTGCAGTTATCACTCCGATTGACCTCCGATGAGACATGACTACCTATTGTGACTTCAGTTAGCTCCTCATGTGCCCTCCACTGAGCCTCCTTCATTCAGTTAGTTCCAGTTACACTCAGTTACACCTACCACACTCAGTTAGACTCAGTTTGACTGATGGTTGACAGTTACTTGAGCATTGATGACTCCACTGATGATGATGAAGACTTCCAGTTGTGCTCCGATGACACCAGTTGTGCTTCGATGACACTCCAGTGATCTTTTGATCACTCCATGAAGGTTAATTCGAATCCTCATGCATTGTATTATTTATTTGTCCATTTGTGATTAATGAATTAGTGTGTGTGAAGTATTTTTGCTTCTATCCGAGTTCTAATGTATTATTATTCTATTGCTCATCTTACTGCATTGACTACTCTTAATCTTATTCCTAAATTCTTTCTTGTGAGGTATACATCATCTCTTAGATCTGCTGTGAGGATTTTCACATGGTATCAAAGCATGTTGAGAGTATTGTTTATCTCCATTCCTAAGAGTTTTTTGCAGGTTATTATCAAGATTTCGAGTGCAGCAGTTTCTACATTTTTGCAGCAGTAGCAGTTGCAGATATTTCTATTATTTTTTGCATGTCTTCTACAGCTTCCATGTATTCAGAAGAAATCCCTCCTCTTTCTCCATTCAACTATGATCTTCTTTCTCCATTCAACTATGATGAATGGAAACCGAAAATGATAGCATATTTGAAGAAAAATGATCTCTTTGATCATTGTTTTGAAAGAGAGTTCAAATCCTCTGAAGAAGAGATTGATTGGTTAAATAAAGGTGACAGAGTTTATGCAACAATGATGTTTTCTTTGCCTGAATACATGATATACCAATACCTTGATGATGTTGAAACTCCAAAAGAGCTATGGGCCCACCTGGATGAAAGATTTGGCAAACAGAATGAAGGGATTGGTCCAAACCCTTTCGAGAGCAAGCCCAGTGATGCATTCGCCCTCCTTGATGATCCCATTGATCATGAATCAGTATCAAACATATCTCATATTGAAGTTTTCCACAAAGAAGAAGAACTTGCAGATTCTACACCCATGCTCCAAATTTCTTCTATTTTGAATTATGTGCCAGCTCACATTCTACAAATTGTAGAAGGCCCTAAATCCTCTCTTGCACCAGAGTCTGTTGGTTTGCATCATGATCACATGAATGTTTCGGAGGTAAAATCAGCCATTGGAGGTAATGCATTCGCGCTCCTTGATCACTCACCTCTTATGTACTACTATATGATCGTTATTTCATGCTTTTAGAAGGTTATTGAAGACCATGGTTTTGATCTCACCCCTGCTGGTTCAAAGGAGATCTCAAGAAACCATTGCCATTCGCTTGGGATAGTTTCTCATGCATTTATTGGTTTTGATCCCACCTCTAATGGTTCAAAGGAGATCTCAAGAAACCATGATTCAAGTCTTGGATCTAATTTGGATTCCAAGCAAACACTGATATTTGATGGCCATTTCCATTCGCTTGGGATAATTTCTCATGCATTCAATGGTTTAGATCTCACCTCAAATGGTTCAAAGGAGATCTTAAGAAACTATTATTTAAGTCTTGGATCTGATTTGGATTCAAAACATTTACTATTATTTGATGGTTCTTTTAGAATAATCTCACCCATGATGGTTCGAAGGAGAAGACAAAAGACTATCTGCACATTCATGTTTTTGATCCTACCTCAGTTGATTCGAATCATAGGTTCAAGGGTCATCCTCATACTTTTTGGATTTGTTCTCATCACATTCGATTTGAAGAGTAAGTACAAGCACACGCTTTTTGAGCATGATCCACTTCTTCCCAAGAAGAAGATACCTCCAGACATATGACCAAGCATCACACCTGCTTGAGTTTGGAGCATTTATTTTTGTGTGTGCCTTACAGTCTATTTTGAGGGGGGGTATTTTTCCCATGAGGTTTTCCCCATTTCCTCGGTTTATTGAAAGTTATTATTATTAATTGTATTGGGTGACCTTTGGTCTTAGTTACCAGGGCCCATGATGGATTAAGGGGGGCTGTTAGGATATTCCTATACTCCATCCTAGTCCTACTAGCATTTTCATCCTTTGCATTTTCAGTCTTGCATGCATTCCTGCATGCAGCATGCATTCTGCATGCATCCGCATGCTGCCCAGTCATCAGGTTGACACCTCCAGCACCCAGTCCTTAGTCTCCCAGCACTCGGGAGCTAATTTCCACTCAGATTAATCCCTCCTAGCCTATCATGCGCCCAGTTCTCACCTTCCACTAAAGAAGGGCGCCTTTCTCACTTACTAGTCCAGTTTACTTCAGTTGGCCACCAGTCTTTCCTTGATTTGAGGCTAGACTGACTCCTCACTGTAGTTATCACTCCAATTGACCTCCAATGAGACATGAATACCTATTCTGACTTCAGTTAGCTCCTCATGCGCCCTCCATTGAGCCTCCTTCATTTAGTTAGTTCCAATTACACTCAGTTACACCTACCACACTCAGTTAGACTTATTTTGACTGATGGTTGATAGTTACTTGAGCATTGATCACTCCACTGATGATGATGAAGACTTCCAGTTGTGCTCCGATGACACTCCAGTGATCTTTTGATCACTCCATGAAGGCTAATTCGAATTTCCACCTTTGGCATTCGAATCCTCATGCATTGTATTATTTATTTGTCCATTTGTGATTAATGAATTAGTGTGTGTGAAGTATTTTTGCTTCTATCCGAGTTCTACTGTATTATTATTCTGTTGTTCATCTCATTGCATTGACCACTCTTAATCTTACTCCTAAATTCTTTCTTGTGAGGTATACATCATCTCTTAGATCTGCTGTGAGGATTTTCACAGCATTTTTCATTCCCATGTTTTGAATTTGAGAAGAGAGAGACTGAATGATTGTGATGTTGTTCTTTAACTGATCTTCATGCCTCCTTATAATCTTCCTCAATTCCACTATTTCATGCATGTTTTTGATACAATTTGGGAACTCCATTTTGTAGTTTTTGATGAAGTCCGAAAACTCCTATAAAATCACAATAGCAATGGAACACCTTTTGCAAATTTTGACGAGATGAGACACATAGAGCTCACCTTCCCTTGAATGGAATTTGACCACAACTTCATAACTAAAATTTCTCCTTTGGGCCTACTTTCTCTATAAGGTGTCCACCCTGTTGTCTTTGATTTGAAGACCTTTCCTTTTGTTGATTATTTTTTCCCAATTCCCGTCCTCACGACTCCAACCTAGGGAGCCTATTCATTAGAGGGACACCGGGATTCAACGCAATTCAGGTGCACTTTAGCTGAAACAAGGTCTTCTAATGATAGATTAGACCTATTTGTCATCCTGTTCAAACACCCACATTCCTTAGGATGCGAGACATATGACCAGATATCGCAATTTGGAATGAATTTTGAGTGGTGGAGCGTCACTTGCTGATTGATGAGGGAATTGCATTGCTTATATGTTCCAAAATGTGTTTAATGAATCCTGAAACGGTGGAGCTTACCTTGATCTCAATGACCACCTTGCTTCCAATGTTTAATTGAGAACGACTCCCAAATATATAACAGATGTTTTGGAGTAGCATTATTACAATCAATTCAAGAGTTAAATCTCCAGGACTCTCGCTTGTGTGAGCTTGATTGTGATCTCCGCCTCTTATCCATTTTGTACATGCTGATTTAATTGAATTTGATTGAGTACAGTTGGATATTTTATGCATAGATGGATCATGGGATATGACTTAGTGAGATGGCACCATTTTTTACAAGAGACCCTTCATTGCCCTAGGTGGCATTATTTTCCCTTTCATCCGCCTTCTTGTTTTGATGACGAAGAACATGGTAGAAACCGATGGAGTTGAAGTTCCTGATCTCATATTTGATCATGTCTATCCATCTAGCAAGAGCGATGTCCTTGGGTGGGGTGACACCATGAACTAACTTGATTATAATTTTTGAGTCTCTAATCATTGTGAGACGGTCTAATCTGAGAAGACGAGCTTGTAGCAGGCCTTGATATAGAGCAACAAATTTCGCTTGATTGTTTATGGTTTTCCCCATACCCCATTCGTAATACAATTCTTCTTGTCCATCGGGCTCCAAAATGATCCCTCCGCACCTGCCACCCCTAGATTTCCCTTCGAGTATTCATCAAAGAATAAAATCATTGCTTTTTGCAAAATTTGCCAATTCTGGAATTCTCTGTTGGAGAGTTTCAATTTCCATTTCTTTTCTGCTTGAGAGCTTATGGCTTTATTTTGCGAAGGGTTCCAACATATCCCATAACCAATCCTTTTCATCTTGGTCTAACTATTGCATGTTATGGTTTGAATCCCTCTTAGTTTGGAGGTAATCCTTTAACAATCCGCGAGCTTTTATGGCTACTCTTCAAGGGGTGTCACACTGCTCTTGAAAAATAGTGGCATTCCTAGATAACCACACCTTCCAACAAAGATACTTGGGGAGTACATTTGACACTCTTTTAAGAAGAGGTTTCCTTTGAAAATTCCCTTTGTAATGTTTATGCCTAGACATAAACATCTCCTTATAGTTTGTTGGCATTGTCCACCTATCTGTAATTGCCAAGAAATCCTCCTGCCACACTTCAAGGGTATAAGGACATTCTATAAAGAGATGTTGACAAGTTTCCGCAACATCTTTGCATATATCACATCTAGAAGGGCCCCAAAGTCCTCTCCTATGATAATCATCAACAATTAATAATCTATCATGCACAAGGATCTAGTTGAATATGTTCACTTTGGGAAGACCATTTGGGTTCCAATCATGCTTCCACATCTTGGAGGTCGGAGGGAGTGGAAGACTTTGTAAGCCTGAGCTATATCCTTCTTTTAAGGAGTAGCCTTGCTTTCCCCAACCCCTTGAATCCACTCTTTTATTAATGGGAGCACAACCAACCAGGGCTGCGTGTAGCTCATTCAGAAGAGGTCTAAAGTTTTGATGAGTGTTGAATACTTTCCAGCATGTCCATTTATCATTACTCTCATTCCAAACAGAAATATCGCTCAGAATTTTAATTCCTTGCTCATCCATCCACTGTTTCAGCGGTATGAGATTTTGATTGTGCTTCAAAAGAATCCTCCCCATTATGTTGTCGTGCCAGACCTTTGTGGTTTTCCCATTTCCTGGTTACCATGTCAGTTTGGATTGAATTAGAGGTGTAACAACTTTGAGTAACCTCAAAATCAAGGAGCCTTTGCTCTTCGGAATAGGACTGTCCAAACATCACTTCCTGCTCCCTTTGAAATATTTATTGTGGAGACATCTCTTCCACCATTCCAATCTACTGGTGATCATTCTCCATAATATCTTAGTTCCTAGAGTTCGGTTCATGATCAAGGGGTCTTTTATCCCCAATCTTCCTATGCTTTTGGGAGCTAGGACAATGTTTCACTTTACAAGATGGTAGTTTTTGGAGTTAGA
This sequence comes from Larix kaempferi, assembly GCA_027924585.1. NCBI lineage: Eukaryota > Viridiplantae > Streptophyta > Pinopsida > Pinales > Pinaceae > Larix > Larix kaempferi. The sequence continues at coordinate 23,014,854 of BSBM01000858.1, forward strand.
ATTCCCTGCCCACCATAAAAAGCAACTTATTTCCATGTTAATATGTGACAACACTCCCTTGGGTGCTAAGAGTGCCGAGCATTTGAAAATTGGGAGGGTTGATAGCATTGATTTGATAAGGACAATGCGACCAGCTAAGTTCAACCAGTTCACTCCCCATTTGTTGAAGTTACCTTTAATTTTCCTTATGACATCGCTCTAGATATCCATGCTAGTGGATGAAAGAGATATTGGCATACCAAGATAATTAAAGTTCTTCCATGTGTTGGTAAGGGGAATCTAATGATTTTAGCGATATTTTGAAGGATTGCATGCTGACATTCCACCCATAAATCTTGATTTTACCTTCATTAATGGTACCTTCCAGAAAATCTAAAAAGGAATCCAAGATTGACATGAACCTGGAAGCAATTACTATTGATGCTTCTCCAAGGAACAATGTTTCATTGGAAAATTGTGAATGATTTAAGTCTTTTATACCTCTAGTAGTGATTATGCTCGGAACATTTCCCTTTATTCTCTCTCTTTCTTGCTTTCTGCTCAATTCCTATGCCACAAAGAGATACAAGGAAAGGGACATTGGGTATCCCTGACGAAATCCTATGCTACTTTTAAAAAAGTTGGTGGACCTTCCATTAACTAGTGGGCTTATACAAGGCCCACTAATGCATGCCTTTATAATATTGATAAGTTTGTCATCAAATCTGAATTGGGTCATAACTTGGAAAAGAAAAGGAATCCTAACTCTATCAAATGCATTTTTCGTATCAATTTTGATCAACATACCTCGTTCCTTGCACACTTTGCTGGAATAGACCGCTTCTTGTACCATTATTATATTTTCCACAATTTGTCTACTCTGCATGAACCCACCCTAGTTCTCAGCAATTTTTAGATGGAGTAATATTTTTTAGTCTATTTGCTAGGATATTGGTAAATATTTTGTAAGAGGATTTACAAAGCGAGATTGGGCGGATTCTCGAAAACGAGGAGGGATTTGCCTCTTTGGGGATGAGAGCTAAGAAATACGAATTAGTCCCAGCCCCAACCTTTGCTTCTTCATTATATAAGCGTGCATATTTTGAGGTCTTTTACTACGTCTCAACATGCTCTATAATAGTGAATAGTGAAGTCGTCTGGACCCGGGGCCTTGTCCGTGGCTGAAGACCAGATTGCTTTCATGAATTCAGAATCCTCTATTCTTTGGTTGAGATATTCAATATCGGATTCTGATATCGTCGTGGGAATGTTCTCTAGAATCGAGCTTGGAAGGCCGTTCGATCCCGATCCCTCTTGATTATACAATTACTAAAAATGTTTTTTAGCCTCCTCTTTTATCTCTGCAATTCCAGATACGAGGGATGTTACCATCTCTCGATCTAATCTCTATGACCTCATTCCTTTGCTCTCTGATTTTTGCTTGACGATGGAAGTATGAAGTATTTTTGTCTCCAAATTTCATCCATAAGCTACCGGATTTAAGACTCCATTGTTCTTCGTCCTCTCTTTGACTAATTTTGAAAAGTTGATATCTAATATATTTTTCTTCATTCCTGTCGTGAGAGGTAATATCTTCCATCTCCATTCTTGGTTGAATAGACTCTAGTTGGGCTGTTAGAATCTCTACTTTTTTCCATGGATTGGCATAGGATTTTTTTAGTCCACTCTTTCAAAGCGAGCTTGGTGCGTTTAAGTTTTTGCTCCCAAACGAAAGAGGGGGAGCCATCTATCGAGCATGACCAAGAGGAGGAAATGACAACAAAGGCACATGGATCATGTAGCCAAAGGGGATCGTAGCAGAAGGGTATAGGACCTAGGTTAGTTTGGTCTTGAAAACTGAGAGAAGTTGGCTTATGATATTAAATTATAGAGGGGATAATACGAGAGGTTACAGAGTGGTTTCCGACAGAGAGATTGCTATGAAGAAGAAAACGATCCAGCCGTATCTATATCCAATCTTAGTGCATGAGCAAATTCCCTCCTTGGGATTTGATTTATCAATGTATTTACCAAGCTTGCTTCTGACTTGTCTCAAAGAATTGTCTCCCCAATAGTGAAGGGGCAAGTGAGGGAGCTTGACCCAAACCAGAATGGATGAGGGCACATCCAATTACATATTGAAGTATGGAATCCATCTATTGAGATACATTCCACATTTTTCATAGAAAATAAGGTCCATTCCTAAAAATTAGATCTCTGTCGGCTTGTAGTTCAAATAAGAAGGTACAAAAACCCCTTCCACATAAGAAATGGGATAAATTTCCTTGAATCAATATGACACAATTTTTTCTAAATCCATTTTGACATGTTCCTCGGTGATGGCCAGATACCTCTGAATTGTCCGATCAATCCTCTTTCGGTCCGATCATCGATTTCAAGGTTAATTTTGGGATTCTAAAAACCAAAATCAAGGGTTTTTGAGCCGTTCGTTTTTGTTTTGACATGATGCTTTTGGTTAAGTTTGTAACATTTGTTAGATTTTATACAATTCTAGCAGCATAATTTAATTGCAGATAATAAAATAGGACCACTAAAAGAATAACCAAACACAAAAACAATAGACACATAATTTTATCCTGGGAAACCCAACAAGGAGAAAACCCAGCAACCTTCGCATAGAGATAATCAGTCCAGAGATCAATATACATCCAGATATCAAGAATGAGAGAGAGAAGGACAAACTTCTCCAAGTGTAGTAACCCAAAAAAGAATTCTCCTAGTTGTAGTAGCGAACTTCTTCCTCTCTAGAGCGAACTTGCTTGTGTTGAGTGAGTGACAAAATGAGAGGAGTACATCCTCTATTTATACTCATCAAAGTGGCCCTTTCCTCACTTGGGCCGACTTCTCTAACTGACTGGGCCAACTTGTCTTGGGGAAATATAAAATTACATTTATTAAATTTTTCCTTTGGGTAATTCTAACCCAAGGTTTACATTGATTCTTTCATGATATTTTACATGATAAAATACATCAATAACTTCTCCCAAAGGAGGTATAACAATAATATAATAAGGTACAATAAAATACAATAAGAATAACTTCCAAAGTTACATTATTTCCAACTCTCCCTCTTAAAAAGGAATGTATTCCTCAAACACAGTCATCATCAACATCAATGAGCACGACCATTTGGATCTCAACTGTACATCATAACTGTCTCGAATATCTCTATAAATACATAAGGTATTCAACACAATATCAGTACATCGAGAAGTGTCATCATGCATATATTCCACTTAGTCCATCGGTGGGTCCATACATTATCTCAAAAATCTGCATAGTCCATTGGAGAGTCCATCATGCATCAGCTCAACCCAGTCCATCAGGGAACATGCACCAACTCAACCAGTCCATTGGTGAGTCCATACAAGAGTACCAATGTGCATTAGCCTCTCCATCCCATATTAGGATGTCTGAGATATCTCCTCACTCTTTTTAGAGTGATCGAGAGAATGCACTAAATCTCTCCATCTCATGGTGTATGCGAGATATCCTCACTCCTTTTAGAGTGATCGAGAGTATGCGTTGGCCTCTCCATCCTATCTCAGGATGTACGAGAGATCTCCTCACTCCATCTCAAAGTGATCGGGATAATGCGGTGGCCTCTCCATCCCATCTTAGGATGTCCGATAGATCTCCTCACTCCATCTCAGAGTGATCGGGAGAATGTAGTGGCCTCTCCATCCTATCTCAGGATGTCCGATAGATCTCCTCAATCCATCTGAGAGTGATCGAGAGAATGAAATGGTCTCTGTATAATCATCTTTCCCTCTCAAGGAGTGTCACATTCTCTGCCACACCAAGCCTTTCACGAAAGTATGCAAAATTTATCGTGGGAAGAAGCTTGGTAAGAATGTTTGCAGTTTGGTCATTTGTCAGAGCATACTGTAGCTTGATCGCACCTTTCTACACCATATCACAAATGTAGTGATACTGAATATTGATATGTTTCGATTTGTCTTGGAATACAATATTCACTAACATCTGCACACAACTTTGGTTATCATAGTGAATCGCAATTGGATCTAGAATCTGTCTAAACAAACTTGCAAGGAGTTTTTGAATCCACACATCTTCCTGAGCTGCAGTGCTTGCGTCCATATAATCGTTTTATGCAGTACTAAGTGATAATGAGGTCTTCTTCCTACTGCACGAGGAAATTACAACAGATCCCAAGTTGAAGAAACACTCAGAGGTTCTCTTCCTATCCAAAGCACTCCTGGCCCAATTGGAATCGGAAAATCCCTGCAATCGCAAGTCACAAGCTGAAGGATATCTCAGGCCATATCTCATAGTGCCATGCAGGTACCTCAACACATGTTTTGCAACAAACCAATGAATATGTCTTGGATCACACATAAATTGGCTAAGGGCACCCATTCCAAAACATATATAGAGTCTAGTGTTGACCAAATACATCAATGATCCAATCAGCTGGTGGTACATGGTGGAATCTATCAAATCTGAATCGGAAGCAGAGTTTCGTAGCTTATTCAGATTCACATCCATCGGTATGGCCATGGGATTACAATCCAATATTTTGAATCTCTTTAGTATGTCAATGGTGTATTTTACTTGGCTCAGGAAAATCTTATCGTACCTCTGCCATACTTCTAATCCCAAGAAGTAGTGTATTAATCCAAGGTCCTTCTTTTCAAATTCAGAGGCAAGTTTCTTTTTACACCATACGATAAGTTTCTCATTTCCGGTGAGAAACAAGTCATCAACACAGAGTACCAAAATCAGTGGCTCACCATCCACAACCTTGTAGTAAAGGTTGGGGTCTTCATCACTCTTGGTGAATCCCAAGCTCACCAAGTATCCATCTCTCCGACCATACCAAGCACGTGGTGATTGCTTGAGTCTATATAAGTCCTTTTTCAGCTTTCATACGTGGGAATCCTTTCCATGAATCGCAAAACCCTCTGGTTGTTCAATATATACTTCTTCCTCGATTACACTATTGAGGAAGGGGGTTTTGACATCCATCTGACGCAACTTCCATCCCATGGCTAAAGAAATAGAAATGATCGTTCTGATGGAAGCATATTGAGCCACGGGAGCAAAGGTATCGTCATAATCAACTCCCTCTTTCTAAGAGAATCCTATAGAAAAAAATCTGGCCTTTTGTTTCTCAACACTCCCATCTGCTCCATGCTTGATTTTGTAAATCCACTTGGAAGTCACTACCGACTTCCCCTCAGGTCTCGGCACAACCTCCCACACATCATTTTTCATGATGGATTGATATTCTTCCATCATGGCATCCTTCCATACTTGGTTCCTGGAGGCCTCCTCATAGGTGGAGGGTTCTGAGTCAATAATGTGACTCATCAATGCTACATAAATAGAAAATCTTTGAGGTCTCTTACTTTCTCGGAAAGTACCATGGGGATATTCATGCCCCTCTACATCCTGCAATGTCTGTTGTGCCCATCTAGGCCTCTTTTGACCTACTGCAACATCTATGGGAACATCAATTGGATCAAATGGATCAATGGGATCAATCGACTCTTCTCATCTAACTCCCTCTGAACTACTAGAGGGGGAGATGATGCCATCTCCTCTGGATCTATTAGCTCCTCATCATTGATCTTCATATCAGATCCTCTAGCTCTTCTAATATCCATCTCCTCTTCAAAGGACACATCCCTGCTAACCTCGATCTGTCTCGATCTTGGGATGTAGATTCTATAAGCCTTTGAAGACTCACTGTATCCAACAAATTTTCCCTTCTTCCATGAAGGCTCTAACTTCGTGCTCTTTTCCTTGGGCACATGAATGTAGACTAGACAACCAAAGATTAGAACATGGCCCACTTTTGGTTTCACTCCTATGAAATCTTCTTCTGGAGTCATGTTCTTCAAAACTTTACGAGGGCATCTATTTTGCACATAGATAGTTTTTCTAGATCCTTCTGACCATAAGAACATAGGAAGACTCTAGGTCATGTATCATGGCTTTGGATGCCTCAACAATCGTCTTGTTATTCCTTTCCGCAACCCCATTTTGTTGAAGGTTGTAAGGAACCATGTACTCCCTCTTTAATTGCTGCTTCCTTGCAGAAATCACCACAATCTGTAGAGGTGTATTCTCCACCATTGTCTGACCTCAAGATCTTAATCCTCTTTCCCGACAAGTTCTCGACTTGTGCCTTGAATTCTTTCAATCTGCATAACACCTCTTCAGATTCCTTGGTCTTGATAAAGTATATCCAAGTCTTCCGAGAATAATCATAAATAAATGTCACATAGTAGTACTAGAAACCCAATGAGGCAACTATCATGGGTCCGAACAAGTCAAAATGTACTAGATCCAAAATCCCTTTGTATATGCTCTCAGTATTCAGAAAAGATCCCTTGGAATTCTTTTCAAGTGCACATCCTCTACATATTCCTTCACAGTCTATAGGGAGTACTGATAGAACTTTCACCATATTCCTTAATGATAGAAGAGATCTATAGTTAATATGAGCAAGTCTTTTGTGCCATATCTCACCCATACTAGTAGAGTCATGTACCAGAGCCTAATCTGGTGGTGTGCTCAACCTATATAATCTCTCCTCTCGTACACCAATCACCCATGTTGGATTCATGCTTGAGTTCTTGTGCCATGCAAGAACCTTCTCATTAGAGAATGCAACTTTATAACCTTTGTCCTCCAAAGCTAATATGGAGACAAGATTCCTTTTCATCCCAGGCACATATAATACATCACTCAAGTGTAAGGTACCACAGGATTCCAACTGAAGGGAGGTGGCCCCAAATCCCTTCATAGTGTATTTAACATCACCTCCAAGTACAACACGTAGATGGGATTCTTTCTCAATCAATTCTGAAAGATTTTATTGCGTTGAGAGGCGCTCTACAACCCAGTATGAGGGAGATCGTGTGAGTCAAGTGTTTGCCGAGTAACAAAATAATAACCAAATAATAAAATAAAATATTGTAACGTCGTCCATTAATAAAAATAAAAATAAAATCCATGTTGACTCATAAAATAATTTTTTTTATGAAAAGTAATGAAAAAATCCATCTTTGTTTATAAAATAAAAACTTAAAACTTAAACCCAGATGTATAAATTAAATAAATTAAAAAAAATACACCTCAAGAAATTGGATCCCTCTCGGTGCTTGATAGATCTGGGTTTAATATGGATCTACGCTAGTTTATAACCAATCATATGTCTAGACGCACCACTATCTATCAACCAAGTATCACTAGTGGTGGGAACGGTACTTGATAGAGCTGATATGAAGAAGAATTATGTATGATCATCATTCCTTGGATTCTTGTGATGGGTGTCTTGATCAACATCAGCAGTTGAGGCTTCATGCTTCCTTTTGTTTGAACTTCGACAATTTATGGCATAATGGCTATACTTATTGCATTTGAAGCATTGAATATGAGAGATTCTTCTTCTTCTTCTTCTTCCTCTGATCCAGTGTCGGGTTTGATCTCCTATATTTGTTCCTATTGCTATGAAACTTTCTTCCTTTTCCTTTTCCTTTCTTGGCATGAGATGTAAATGCTTGATTCTCTTCAGATTGAGTGCCATGTAGTTTATTCCGTGCTGCAATTCTCGTTTCTTCCTGGATGCAATCTGCCCATAATCGATCAAATTTGGGAAACTTGGTTCGTCCACTTAGAGTTTGGATGAATGGTTTCCAAGTGGGAGGGAGACCATTAAGAGTTGTTATAACAAGTTCTCTATCTTTAAGTTATTCTCCACTAGTGCTTAGTTTGTCCCTTAGTTTAGAGATCCTCATGAAGTAAGAAGAAATAATTTGGTTCTGAATTTGACATCTTGAGATTTGATAGTTGATTCCTCAATGCAAGAGATCGATCGATGCTACTATGTTCAAATAGATTCTTCAAGGTTTTGAACATCTTTTTGGCTGTCTTCTTCTGGAATATCTGAGGAACCAAATGATATTTTATTGAATCTACCAATATTCTTCTTGCTTTGGCATCATTCTTTCTCCATTGAGTCTTGTCATCTTCCGCTTCTGGTTCTGGAACCCTCTCATTGAGGAACTTTAAGAGATCATTTTATTCTAATATAAGAAGAAATCTATACTTCCAAGAGATGAAGTTGGAAGCCCCATCAAGTCTATCTTCAACCTTAATTCCAATCATCTTGACTTTAGTGCTAAACCACAAACCCTAGCAGGAGCTAGGTCAAAAATGAAGTTTGGGCTTTTGCAAAATTGATTCCATTGAAAGATGCGCTTTATCAAGGAAAGTTGAGAATAGGTAAAATCAAACCAAATTTGTGGACAGAAGGGCTTGATCTAAGAAGCCCTAGTTTTGGCCCCGACATAGTATTAGGTCAAAAAATTAAATTTGACCAATTTGGATTTGGCCTCCACAGAAGGATAAGCCTTCCCTAGGGCAAAATTCCCAATGCTCTTTTCAAGGAAAACTGAGGTGGGAAGGCTTCAAAATATGAAACCCTAATTTTCGAGAATGACCTCTTTTAGCACTGCTATGATACCATGTTAGATTTTATACAATTCTAGCAGTATAATTTAATTGCAGATAATAAAACATGATCACTAAAAGAAAAACCCAACACAAAAACAATAGACACATAATTTTATCCTGGGAAACCCAATAGGGAGAAAACCCAACAACCTTCATATATAGATAATCAGTTCAGAGATCAATGTGCATCCAATTATCAAGAATGAGAGAGAGAAGGACAAACTTCTCCATGTGTAGTAACCCAAAAAAGCCTTCTCCTGGTTGCAGTAGCAGACTTTTTCCTCTCTAAAGTGAACTTGGTTGTGTTGAGTGAGTGACAAAATGAGAGGAGCACATCCTCTATTTATACTCATCAAAAGTGACCTTTTCCCTCAGCTGGGCTGACATCTCTAACTGACTGGGTTGACTTGTCTTGGGGAAATATAAAATTACATTTATTAAAATTTTCCTTTGGGTAATTCTAACCCAAGGTTTACATTGATTCTTTCATGATATTTTACATGATCAAATACATCAATAACTTCTCCCGAAGGAGGTACAACAATAATATAATAAGGTACAATAAAATACAATAAGAATAACTTTCGAAGTTACATTATTTCCAACAATATTATTGATTTCTTGACACATTTGATATGTGTGGGGATCGTTGACTATTGTTAGAGACAAGGTGGAGGAGAAATACTTTGTTGCATTGATGATTGATGTATTGATGAACGCGTTCCAACTATTTTTCATCAACATTGATGTGACACATGAAGCACTTTGTCTTTTGCAAGATGAACTTAAAAGTATAGTATTGATAGAGGAGAAACACAAATTACAATTAGAGAATAACTCAAGCAAGAATATATTTATCACAAAATCAAAGAAGAATGGTGCAAATAGAAAGAAGTTATTTGTGTAGTCATGAAATTTAGAAATCAACCAAGGATGCGATTTATCACTATTGTGGAAATGAGATTCATTTACCATACCATTTCTAGAAGCAAAATAATGATTAAGGGAAGGGAAAAAACATTATGGAAAGTTTTCTAAGAAGAAAGATTAGGGTGTTTCCATGAATATGAGTAACACTTTTTGGAAAGACGTGGCTAGAGGTCGATGGATAGAGGGTTAGTTAAGCCCCCGGTAATAAATATAATTCATCACATCAAATACCACGGGAAAATTGACCACAGGTTACCAAAGCCATGGGCCATAAATCATTAACAAACATGCTTTAAGCTAATTACTAACAACCAAAGGTGTGGCTTCTTAAGGCATTTTACAATGGTGTTCTCCAATCCTTTAAATATAATTCATCACAGTAAATACCATGGGATACCAAAACCATATGCCATAAATCACTAACAACAAATATGTGTTAACCTAATTAAAACTTTCAAAATTCTATGTCACATTAAAGTAATAAAATAATATTATCTAGAAAAGAATAAACTAATTTTAATATTATGGTGTTATATATATATATATTTGAATTATAGTTTATATATACGTTGCACATTTACAAATGTCATTAATAAAGAAATGTGTACACTGATCTACATCGACCTATATAAATTCCTAAGTTGTAGATAAAATATGACAAATTTACAATGATTAATTTTTTAAAATATGAGGTGAAACATAAAATATAAAAATATGAGAGATATATATTTATATTTTTAAAAAAATATAGCTCGATTGAGCTATTTTCCTAACCCAAGGTATCCATCGATTGAGGGTTCAACTAACCCTCGATTGAGGTATTTAAAACAACTGTTAAAACCCTAGATCAAAGTATTTTAAGACTTTAAAAACAGATAGCTAGCCCCTTTTTCTGCACATTTAATTTTACTGGCCTCTTTGAAAGGAATAAACCCTATCATTAATTGCACCCTATGTGGAGGACTTGATGCTAGTGGATTCATCAACGAATCCTATTTCTAATGGCATATAATTTACGAGGTTTTGAGTTTGTATGATATTTTTTTAATTTTCTTTTTAAACTTACACTTAAAAACCATGTCCACAACTTCAAAGGAGCCCAAAGAAAAATCAACAACATAAAAAACACACAACCATTTAAAAAAAAATATATGTGTCCCACATCAACACATCCTCTTCAAAAGGGTATTTTGTGGTTTTTCAATTTATGTAAACAATAAAAGAAATTTTACGTACACACAAATGTATGCAAAATGCGATTAAAATATTCAGTGGCCAGTTTCGAAAAATAATAAAAAATATATTTTTTCAAAATAAATTTAAATATGTACGCCCCTGTGCATTCTATGTGTGTGTGTGTGTGTATTGAAAATTATACATTTGACATGAAATTATTTTAATCGCACACAAGCCACTTGTCAACTTTTCCTTAAATTTGCAAGGAGAAACATTTCTTTAAATGCAATTTTGATACGTTAAATGACATTAGTGTATTTTTTTAAATATCATTGGAAAGATAACATAATTCCCTAGAATTTGTTTTTTATTGCATGTAGAAATTCACAAGGCATATATGAGTTTCAAAGGTTTCAATTTAATAAATGACTACAATATCGATTTTTCATCGTCATATTTGACCAAAAAGTGTTGCCCATCTTCATGGATTCACCCATTAAGAGGATATAAGATTGGCATTTCTCGCGTCCATGGTAGCTACAAGTACCTCATGATTCCTTGTATAATGACTAGAGCACATGGAAGCACATGATAGGAAATAAAGAGTTGTTCAAGAAGCTAATTACATGCATTGATGATGCCATAGTTCATTTTGGCGATAATTGAGTCTTGAAGTTCAACTAAAGGAAATATTCTAGTATCATTGGTCATTGGTGAACCACACGGCATTACAAATGCTTTGAATATTCCCCTCATGAAGAACTTGCCATTAGTTCAACATAATTCAACAATTGAGCTTGAGGAGAGAGACTTTGTTGCATTGATGATTAATGAATTGATGGATGTGTTCCAACCATTTGTCATCAACATTGATGTGATATATGAAACCCTTCGGTTTTTTCTGGATGAGATTCAGTGTTGACAAAGGAGAAATACAAATAACAATATGACAATAACTCAAGGAAGAAGGCATTTTTTTTTCAGAAAATCAAAGAAGAATGGTGCAGATAGTAAGAAGTTATTTGTGCAATCATAAAGTTTAGAAATCAACCAAGGATTGACTTATTAGTATTGCATAAAGGAGGGTCATTTAGCATGATTGCTAGAAGCAAAATTGTGATCAAGGGAAGGAAAACAAACATTAAGGAAATTTTGTTAAAAAGAAAGATTAAGAGGAGATAAGATGTGTTTTTTCATGTATGTGGTAGCTACAAGTACTTCATGATTCCCAATATGTTGACTTGAGCACATGGAAGCAAGTGAAAGAAAGAGTTGTTCATGAAGCTAAAGACATACTTTGATGATGCCATGTTCATGTTGGCCATAATGGTGTCTTGACGTTAATCTAAGTATCGTTGGACATGTGTGAACCATAAGGCATTACAAATGCATTGAATGTTCCCCTTATGAAGAAATTACTATTAGTTACACAAAATTCAACAATTGAGCTCCTAAACCCAATAAGGTAGGCACTACTCCAATGCTCTTGGATAACGGTGAAGTGTGGGATATTATAATACATTATATGTTACCGATATAAAGAACCAATATATGTTAATCAAATAACCGTGTTGAAACAAAAACTCAAGTTTATAAAGGTTAAGTTTCTAATAAAAGACAAGAAACAATTATCAGGGAGTTTCATTAGGTTGAGGAGGATGCCTTCTACAAGTTTGAACCTAAGGTTGTTAGAGAGAGTTCATTGGCAATACCAACATTGCATCATTGAAAAATATGTACTTGATGTTTGATCACCTAAATTTTTAGACTTTAAAGTTACTTGACATGTTAAGTGTAATAGATTAATTCCTTATATGAAAGGCTTGGTGAGCTTTGTGTACCCTACATAACGAGCAAACAAAATTTGAGCAAGTTGTAAAAGGGAAAATATGCCACACAAAATTTGTGTTGGAATTGTTTAAACAAATTTTTGTTGGTCCAATGAGAGGTTCATCTATCATTGGAGTGAGGTATGTGATGACTTTTGTAGATTGCCACAACAAGAAAACTCAAAACATGGGTCTAGTTTATATATAAGAAATCATAAGGATTCGTGTCCTTCCTAGAATTTAAAGTAAAAGTAATGGAATTATGGCATGAAGCTAAAAACTATGAGGTGAAATTGTGGTAAGAGAGTAAAAGTCTCCAGTATTCAAGAATCGCCACAAGTAAGGAATCTATATACAATTTATTCCACAGTAAAAGTCTCCAGTGTTCAAGAATCGCCACAAGTAAGGAATCTATATACAATTTATTCCACAGTAAAAGTCTCCAGTGTTCAAGAATCGCCACAAGTAAGGAATCTATATACAATTTACTACATTATACACATGGAAAAATAGTGTGATAGAGCGCAAGAATGAAATGATTGAGGAAATGGCTCATCACATATTGAAATGCAAGAATTTAAGATGAATTTTGAGCATTAATAATTTATTGCGTTGTTCGTTGGATAAATAAAAATCCAAATAAGGTAGTTTGGAATAAGACGTTAGATAAAGGGTGGAGTGGAAAAAACATCTATAAATCCTTTGTGTAGGTTTGAAAACATCGCTTTTGATTGCATACCTAATGAAAAGTGTATAAGGTTTCAAACACATGGCACACATGTTTCCTTCTAGCCTATGATATAAAATCAAAAATTAATAAACATTGGAAGGTTAAGGAGCACAATAGTACAATTGGTAGAGATGTTAAGTTTGAAGGGTTCTTAACAAAACCTAAACAAATAAGGGGAAACTCTAAAATTGCTAAAGCAAAATTAGAAGTATGAGGGATCATCACTACTTTAAAGTTTTTTTTTTAATTCATAATTTTCACAATGATTTTCCCTTCCCTTCATATGAAGAAAATGAATGCATAATTTAACTTTCAACATAAGTATACATATTTATATAAATATAACATAAATAAGTTATTCTATTGCATAATAAGTAGTTAGAATTCCACGATACATCATTAATATAAAGATGATTTAATTTTCTCTTATTTATTTATTTAAATAGCAATGTAGATTCCAAGGACTCATTTGATACAAGGCTCGACTTGGGCTTTAGAAAGATCACTATGGAAGATCCTATCTTGCCTTATCGGCTAAGGAAAATTTATATTGGGTCACCTCCCAGTAGTCACCACCCAAATACAACACGTGGCCAGGCCTTCCTCTTATCACCTATACATATTTGATATTCCCTTTCCTACCCACGATAATGGAAATATTTCAAATACATAGTAGATGAATAGATCAATACAAAAAAAGTTATTATCTTGTCTATAATTTACGCCATAAATTTTCATTATTCCACAATTACAAGATAAGTAACTACTTTTAACTTTTTACACACAATTTTTATTTTTAAGAACTCTTCTTTTATTTAACACACGGGGAAATTGGTTTGTGACATTATCCCCTCATTTAATTGTTGATGTCCTGTGAAGTGAAGCATGTCATGTTGGGTTCTAATACCTATTACAATGAGCATGCATATTGATTCTTATAATTAAACACAATTAAACATTAAGCAATGGAACACAACACATCAACACAATACACAAAGATTACCCTGAAAACCTCTCTATCGGGGAAAACCAACAAACCAGTGAGCTTTACCACTCATCTATTAATCAACACTCTTAAACATCATTTACAAATGAGATTTACTAGACAACACATCACACTTCATTACATTACACCATACACCATATTATTTGCATAACCATTACATCTTATTTATAGATGTGATAAATACACTAGCTCGTAGTACCTGAATTAGTTACAACCAACTGTTGATTAATGGGAATGCATAACTTCCTAACCACTTTCAATTATTCAGTTACAGTTGACTTGACCTAGTCAACCTTTGGTCAATCATGAATCATTCTAATGTTCGTCGAATTCTCGTCTACCACTCGTCGTATTCGACTAAACAACTATTTTGATCATTCAGTCAACCAAACTTCCACTATCCATCGACCTCTGACTCCAGTCGACTATTGAATTTGACTGTTGATTTCATGCAAATAATATAACATTCCCAAAATTCTCCCACTTGTTGTTTTATTTACATAAGCATCTCCATACCAAAATAAAAAAACCCACATCACGGATTTCGTGAAAATTGCAAATTGGCTGTAGGTGATGATGGCTATTTTTTTTAAATCCGTGCATTGGATTGAGCTGAAACTTGCCAATTTTGTTCATCATAATATTATCCATTCCCTGTCCAAAAATCATGAGGATCCAATGTATGGTTTGTGAGATATACTAAATTCAAATTCTGCATTTTATATAAAGAACAATATGCATGAGAAAATGAATAAACTGCCACAAAATATTTCCTATCCTCTGAAAATATGATTGCATTTGAGATCCTATAGAGTGTTCAGCAATATCTATCTCATCCTCCCCAACTGAACTTGTTGCATGTCCTCATGCAAATTGGCATAGGTTATGAAAGTGAAAAAGGAAATGGAGCATGGTGAGGGAATTTTCCAAATTATTCATTGCTAGCATGTAAGGAATTGCATGATTAAAGTTTAGAAAACAACATACCTCCACTTACCCAAGAATGATGATGAACTATGCAATAGGAACGTGGTTGGTGATGTTGTTGGTGCAATTGATGGATCAGAGAAGATGTCACTGCTGCAGGATCATAAAAATGTAACTGAAATTGCTGCTGTTGAATTATGGAGAATGTGATTGCTGTGGCTGGATGGTGGAAGATGTCACTACTACAGGATCATGAAAATGTAACTGTAAATGCTGCTGCAGCTGAAACTAGATCATGGTAAATGTCGAAGGCAGAAAGTGGAACTGTGGTACTCTCATATAGCTGAAGTCATGCTGCTGTAACTGCTGAGGGAGTCATGAAAAAGTGTATAGTCTTCACCCACTACAAAAATTGATGGTACAATTCTAGTCATGCGAATAAATGTGTCGATGTCGAGCATGAAAAGAAGTCATTGGATTACCGACCATTGATGAATGTCGTTAACCAATGCAAGGCAAACTCACCATTGATGTCAATGAGTGCCAAGGTACCTGAGTACATCTTGCAAAGTGCAAATAGATGTGATGATGTTGAGCCACTTGCAAGATATGATGATCAAGGGACATTGATGTATTCCCATGATTGTCAGCGAGAGAACTTGCCATTAAGGCATGCAAGCCTCCAGGTACTCAAAAAGGAACTCTAGTCTATATCCCAGATAAGGTGCCGAGGTCGATGGGGCAAGACTTGTTGAAAGGTGGGCCTTAAGGAATCCCACATCAGTCAACGCGAGTTTTTACAAAAATATTGGTAGGACTATAGGAAAGATCTCAGTAGCAACAATGTTTATGGCAAGGAAATGTAATTATGGAAAGGGAACTGGATGTTCTTATTCAAAAGGCATAAAGGGACTGAAAAAGAAGGAAATTATGTATGTAACTCAGAAAGATAGGTGCGTGTGAAGTCACGACGAATAAGGAAATGGAAAGTGGACTTCAACATGGATGACTAATGTGCTTTGAAGGAGATATGTGGGTAAACATTCATGACGCAAATGGGTTTATGAATGGTTTCTGTGTAACAATGAACGTCATGATGTTTATGATGAGTAACAGCTCCTTCAAGCTGTCCATCAAAGCATGTTTCTCAAAAAGTTTTGTGATTCTTAAAAAATCACTTCAGCAACAAAATGTAATTGTCTTCGAACCTAAAAAAAACTTAGTACTAATCCTGCATGAAATTCGTGAGAAGTTCAAAAAAATAATATGCAGAAAGACCAATGTGGCAAATCAAAGAAATAAAATGCGTTCTTATACTTGTTGCCGTTGTGCATTTGTTTCGTCGTTGATTACTGTAGCTATTACTGCCAGCTGTAACAGACTTCTACACATGGATGATCAATATGCGAGTAAAGAAGTCACGACCCAATAATGGTGTTTTTGCGAATGTGTTGCTGTGTAACAGCAAACATCATGATGCGTGAACAACACATGTCGCAAAAAGTCTCTTTGGCTTTTGTATGCTATTTTTCCCGTTGATTGCTGTCAAAGTGACTTGAAGAAAACAAATTATAGTGAAGCGTAAAAAACATGTGTTTGTATTGTTTTCAGGAATGTAAGAAAGTCAATTTGCAATTTTTGTAATTTTACAATGTTTTTTTATTTTTATAATTTTTTTTTCATGGTTTTATAATTTTTATTGTTTTTGTTTTATTTTTACAACACACAAATAAAAATGGCAAAAATACTCAAGATTTTATCCGATTTGCGTTCCTAGGCATTCAGCATTACTGCCTCGGCTCTTTAACAAAACATCCAAGATTTAAAAATTTTAATAGCTGTAACAACCATTAGATCCTGCATAAACCATGCGCTAACCTAACATGCATACTTGCCCCATAAGTATCGATCTGCTCCTGTCTGTGGTTCTGAGTTATCCACTTTATTTTTCATCGTCGTGCATGCAGCCTTTCCTATCACAAGAAACTATCGACATTGTGAGAAAACATCATTATAATTGGTTCATTGTGCACTTTTATGGAAAAATATCCCGAAACATAGCTCTACATTGGCCGCTTCTATCAAATGTTCAATTTACACAAAGTCATGCTGGTGCAAAAATAGGTCATGTGCCTATATGCACTGTGTAATAATGCTCACAGTTGAAATCGCAGCCCAAGTTTTGGTATTGTTCATTCGGCTGGGATATAGGAACTCAATGCAACTGCCAATCCATTTGATTTTGAACATAAAACTTACCTTACCTTCCTCCTTCTGCGATCATAATCTCTTTTGGTTCCTAGCCTATGTCATCAAGCTTCAGTGTGTAAAAACAGTCAGAAGACACTTCGTATTAAAAGGATAGGCTGCGTATAGGTCATTTCAATATTACCATGAAGGTGACATTGATATGCATTTAAGTTTTTACCATTTCCCAATTAGCCCAAATATATTTTATTATCGTTACAAAGATCATCTTCCCGAGCTGCGCTGAAAGTTTCTGATTGAATACCTGAAAGGCATACCGTCAGAAGCTCCAGGAGCTGCTGGGCCACCATCTGAATTTGGAAGAGCCCATTAGATTTCTATATAGGTGAAGCCAGATGTCCTTGGAATCCCCTTCCTGTTGCCATAATCGCGGCCCTTGTTAGTGTACCAACATATCAAAGGTTGTGTGGATGAATGAGTGGCTCAAAGGCTAGAAGTGTATGGGCATAGAAAATCCGCAAATTATGTTCTAGATTCTTTCCTTCCTTCAGAAAGATTCATATTCTTAGTATGGATACGAAGAACCTCTAGTTGTCCCATGAAATAGTGCAGGTTCTTGGGATAGATATGAGGATTGGTGAAAGGGTATTATCCCAACGAGCAGATATGTCATGGACGTCCTTGGGGGAATCACACAGAAATAAACCATATTTTGACACTAACACCTCAACCTCGCCAACACTAATATAAGTGCCTTCGACACTACTAGTAAAATATTTACGCTCCTCGATCTGCTCATGGAAAAGGTAATGGGTAAATCAGTAATGTAAAAGCATGAATAGCATGATTCTTCCAAGGTCTCAACTAGTTACTTCATATCGAGTAATCTCTGATTTGTCTCTATGTGTTGGGCATCATTGACATCCTTTTGGATTATGCCCTGAAACAATGCAATATTAAATTGTTGTCCAATGGAAAAAGATGACCATGCTATCCCCGGAGCTATGTTCGAATTACAGTGAGCCAATTTATGGATGAATTGACAGCTTCATAAGTTATGATGAGTGGCCAAGGCAAGTTTGGTAAACATGGATCTGGAGCCTGAGAAGGAGGGGGTTGGGATTATGCTAATTCTAGAAATATCGATATCCCCGAACCTAAGTTTACATCCATCTATTTTTGTAACAACCATATCTATTAACAGCTGAATGTTTTCTACGGCGGGTAGATTTGCAACGGCGGCAGAGTCGAAATGGGGAGAATGTAAAGATAGTGGAGAAATCATGGAGGATCGCCTGAATTCTGCCATAGAATGTGAAGTTCTTAAGGGGTCGTTATATGTTTTATTGCGGCGGTTGGTAATCTATGGCAGAATCTCCTTCCCCCCACAAAACATTATTGAGATTGTTGTAGGATTATTCGATTCCCTTCCATTTGGATGAAGATGCAACAAACTTACCTAACTACCCAGTTCTAGGAAAGTAATGATTGATTTTCTTGTTGCGTGTATTTCTCCATGATTGAGATATTTTTACAACTATCAACGAGATGAGCGTGTCACCATTTGGTCAAGATGCTCGCCAATCTGGTCGAGAGAGCTAATTATTCCACTTCTTTATTCCAGACAAGGAAAGATCAGAGGCATGCAATCTTGAAGCTTGGGGGTCGAGTGATTAAATTATTCCATGCCACCGTGTTTTGGTTGCAGGTTTAGGTATGAATTTAGGCGTTTCATTCAACCTCCAATTTCTTTTATTCGCAATCAATTCATAGTATGCCACTAACAGTTCTTGTGTGTAGGTCAAAGGATAAAAATTAAGAGCTATAACATATCGAAGGATAAATGCACCGTTAGGTTTAAATTGAGGTTTGAAGGATAAAGGCAAGTCAAGGCGACTCCAACCAAAAATAAACCAAACCGAAATAGAATTCGAGTGGCTGAAACAGTAAGATAAAGTTAACAAACATGAAATTCTGTGCATGCAAATGGACGAGAAGCTTACAGGCGTGACACTGTTTCAGCTTGGAGTTGCGATGTTGCAACTTGGAGTTGCAGCTATTATAATTTCAGCGACTTCTTTAGCTTAGAATGAAATTGCCACATAAATTTGCAGTCCAGTTTTATTTTACAAATTGAATTTTTTTTTAGCAAACGGAGATAAATGAATTACAAATAAAAGATGAAATCGATTAGGCATGTTTGCAAAACATTAAATTATTCTTTCCTGAAAACGTTAGAAAACATCCTATTTTCTGATCCTCAGATCGCATGAAGCACGGAGGAGAGCATACTTATTGAAATCTAAAAAATGAAAATAAAATCCTACCTACTCTATGCTAATTAAAATTTAAAAATTAATTATGTGTAGGCAAACTTCCAGTGTAGCCATGCACGCAACAGTAATAAGAATATATTGCTTGTCAATTTTGTGAATGAAAAATGAAAATAAACAAAAATGTGTGAAATTAGTTGCGGAAACTGTGATTTAAAAAAACAAAAAGACTGATCTAATCTAATACTTACTTGGAACCATTTTTCGATAAGCGCAATTTCCCTCACTCAGATCATGCTGCAACTCATGCTGCAACTCCTCGTTGTCCTCCTTGACCTCCTGCTCGCATAATTGTTCGTCATCAAATGTGCAAGTTTCTTCGTATGTTGATTCTTCATTTGTTTCTAGAGGAGTAATTAAGCTTTCGACTGCTGTCAAGATCTCCTCTTCATGAGAAGAGGAGATCCCTACTTTTGCAAGGATCTGAGTGAGTTGTTCCAAGCTTAAACTCATTGTTAAATCATTTTTAAAAAGAGATTCTTACAGCACCCAAATCTAAATGAAAAAAAAGAAAAGAAAAAAAAACACTCCAGAAAAAACACTTTGTACAGAAAACAATTACTCTTCACAGTTGCAAAAATCATACACACTTGCAGAAATTGAAATTCTAGTGTACGCTTGCAGGAATTGAAATTCACACTTGTAGAAATTGAAACACTCAATGTAGAAATCGAAATGCACACTCTAGTGTACGCTTGCAGAAAATAAAACTAAACTTCAATCCATCGTGCTTCCCCGACAACGACGCCAAAATGTTAGGCGGAAATATTGTCATTTAATTCCGTTGTAGTACTTGCCCAACTATTTAATTTGTCAATCCGAGGTTCATAGGATTACGAAGCACACACAAAATATATGTAGGATTGAAGTTGAATTAAGCTAATCTAACCCCCCTTGCTACTTGCTACTTGCTAATTGCTAATCTAATCCCCCCTTAAGATGAAACACACAACTGCTAATCTAATGCTGGAAGCTGAAACACATGGCTGAAAGTAAATTGCATAAAAGAAAGACAACATATGAAGAGAAGCGAAACAACACATGTGAGCTCACATTAACAATAAAGAAATCTTAATTTACATCACAAGAATCAATGACAAATCATGAAAGCATCAAAACTAAGATTATGAACAAAAGCTAAGAATCCCCTTCTCCATATTACAAAGTCAAAACTAACTTCTACAATCTGAGACTAATCTCCTCCTAATCTACTATTAATCTACTACCTAATCTCCTCCTAATCTACTATTAATCTACTACCTAATCTCCTCCCCCAAATGAAGAGAGAGCACTCTCTTTTATACATGAATTTCTTTGAGAAGAAGATAACCATCTCATAATGACAGATCCACTATTCCCTCAACCACTCTCAACTACTTTCCTATTATTACAAAATATGACCCCTTCAAATCCTCCACATGTTTCTCATATATCCTAGATAAGATATTCCAACCATAATATCTCCTTGAAATGGTGGAGGAGATATTCAAGGATTCTTTCTTTGAATTGATCCTTCCATATTCCTACACATTACAAAGCTCATCCATACTTGAGATATTAATGAAAAACATGTTAATTTCCAATATTTAATCATAAATTCACTTATAATACTAAAATGAATAAAGTGGAAAATAATAAGATGAAACTCAAGTATATGTATGGAAATGGTACGATGAGAGGTTAATGGGATGATGAAATGTGAAGAATAGCGAAAGGTAAAGTGGATGAAAATATGACATTTCTGAGTCCCAACATGTGTTAGGTCAGATACTCATGTGGACCTCCAGTTATAGTAGGTACCCATGGGGTGGACCTCCAGTTATAGAGGTAGATGCTTTGCATGTTGAAGCATTAATGTTGTGTGATGTATTACTAACCATGGTCATCGATTGCGATTAAGTCTCCTTTAGAGACTGGACACCTCTAGAGTGAATTACTTTAGCATATTCTGATATGAAATATAATTATGAGTATATTCTGATATGAAATATAATTAAAGTTAACACATATTGACCATGCATTAAATATAAGAGATAAAGATAAATGCATAGAGAAAAAGAGAATCCGAACTGCTCATGAGATGACTAAGTGAACTCGAATGGTTAAGCTTCATTTAAAGCTACAATGTATGCCTCAGTAAATTAAAGAACTCACAGTGGTCACTACAAGTAAATAAATCAACATGATTTCAATTAATAATAGTTAACTAAGTGGTAATAAAAAAGGAATAGTTAACTAAAGTGTTTTTCATTGATTACACTTTAGTTAAACTAAAATATGACACTTAACTTAACTAAAAGATGATACTTCAGTTAATTAAGTGTTTGCATGATGACACTTGAGTTATCACATTACGACACTTAAGTTAATCTTCCTAACTAAGTGGTCATGCAATCAGTTAGAGGGCGAGTTCACTCTGGAGTCAGTTAAGCATCATTTAACGTCAAAGATGAAATCCATTGCACATATGTTAATGCAGGATTGAAGAAACCAATGCACAAGATAATTCTCCAAGAAGGAAATTGATATTTTTTGCATGTTATGCACCATTACTCATGCAACCATTCACTACATCTTGCATGGAAGTGATTCTTGCTTGTTATTAATGTGTTGGGAACATGGCAAGTTGATACAATTGATCTCTATTCTCTATTGCTAAATATTCTCTCTTATTTAGCACCTGGGGTGCAAAAACCAATATGCTATTTTGTAAAAGTCATTCTCTGCTATCTATCATATTATACTCTGAAGATTTGCTAGGGTTTTTCATCCTCGTTGTTTTTAGGGTTTTACCTAGGGTACATCTTGCGTTATGGTTGAACTTTTCATGTGATTGAATGGTTCATTGATTCAAGTATTCAGTATTTCCGCACTTAAAGTTTTTGAAGTTCAAAGCTCATCATATTTTCTCAAAAATTAACATGGTATCATAGCTCAAGGCGTGAAGGAGATAATATTTTTCAAGCAAACTTGATCTTACTTAGATCCTGAGGAGTTGAACACAATAATTTAGATCCATGGCATCGATCTCTGTTTGAACGAAAGACCATCTTGAGGGCACTTCAAATTTCAACACTTGGAAGGTGAGGGTGTTGAACATATTGGAGGAACATGACTTGGATGGATATGTATCAAATGTGGTGGAGGATCCTACATCTAATGCAGGGTGCATCAAATTCAAGAAGAACCAAGCTAAATCCAAATGTATCATCTATGATTTGGTAAAGAACAATTTGATGTGCGTGATCACTTTGTTGAACACCGCAAATGATTGTTTGATACATTGAAAAACCTATATGAGAGAATGCCTCGAGTCAAAAGAGGGAATTGAAGAGTAAGCTTTGAAACCTAAATATGGATAAGGATGAGACAATGACCTCCTTATTCCCCAAGATATGTCAGGTAAGAGATCAACTTGCTAGTATTGGAGTAGTGGTGGATGAAGATGATCTTCTCCAAACCACTATTAATGGTCTCCCATACTCATGGGAGACATTCTTGGCTACGGTAAATGGACAAGAGGTACAGCCTAAATTCAAAAGGTTGTGGAATGAATTCTTCCAAGAGGAGGGGTGAATCCAGATCAAGTCAGTGTGCATCAAAGAAGAAAACCTTTCCCTCACGACAAGGATGAAGAAAGGCAAGAAGAACTTCTGTCAAAAGAAGTTTTCCCATTTGAAGAAGAAGGTATACAACAAGGAATTTGACAAGTCAAAGGTTATATGATACAAATGTGATAAGAGGGGCCATTATGCAAGGGAGTGAAAAGAAAAGAAAAAGGGAAAATGAAGGTTTCATGCTTCTACCGCTATAGAAGATGAAACTACTCAGAAGAATGCACCTGAAGAAAATGAGACAAGGAGGGAGTATTACCTAGTCTCAACACTTTTCGGATTTGTCATCACTAGTGAGGACACATGGTTGGTTGACAGTGGTGCATCCAAACATATGACTGATTATAAGAGTTCCATCACCAATCTCAAGGATAAAAAGTTTGCATGCAAGGTAGAGTTGGGAGATAGCACAACCTATTCGATCCAAGGAGTTGAATCCACTTCCTTCCAGTTGAGTTCAATAGATATTTTATATGTGGAGGACATTCTTTACATTCCATGATTGAAGAATAACCTCCTATCAATTTCGTTTTTTGAAGATAAGGGCTTCCGAGTTATCTTCATGGATAATGAAGCACTATTATGGCCGAAGAACAAAGACTTGAAATATGCAACAATGATTGGAGTTAGAGAGGGAGGTCTCTACAAGGTACCCAAGAAGTACATTCAAACTATGGAATGGGAGGCTTGGTCGCCTCCACTACGAAGCGCTACCATGATTACAACAAATGGTCATCTATTTGATTTTGAGCATGATAGAGTATGTAGGGGTTATGCATTTGGGATGAATGTTAAAAAGAGTTTCTCTAGCAGTACTACTAGATATAAAGGGATTTTATATTTAATATATTCTGATTTATGTGGTCCCATTTCATCCCCTTCCCTGAGTGGCTATTTATATTATGTACTTTTTATAGATGACTTCTCTAAAAAATAATGGATTTATTTCTTAAAGGCTAAGAGCGAAACCTTTAGAAATTTTCAGGAATTCAAATCCCTAGTTGAGAATCAGACAGGAAATCACATTCGTGCTTTGAGATATGAAAATGGAGGTGAATTTGATTCACATGCATTTAATGAGTTCTGTAGTGATGCGGGACTTTGTAGATAGTTAATTGTACCCTACAACCCTCAGCAAAATGGGGTTGCTGAAAGGAAGAATAGAACTATATGTGAGGATGCAAAATCCGTGATGCATGATCAAGACATGTCTATCTCATTATGGGAAGAGGCCACTAGTACAACAATATATATCCAGAATAGAAGTCCTCATGCCATTATGGATGAGAAGACACCTGAAGAAGAATTCACTGGTGAAAAACCAGGCATTTCATAGATGAGGATGTTTGGGAGTCTTGCATACATTCATGTGCCGAAAGAAAATAGGACAAAGATGGATCCAAAAGGAAAGAAGGGAACCTTTTTTGGTTATAGCGAATAATCCAAAGGCTACAAAATATATGTGCTAGGTGAAAGACACATTGAGGTCATCCTAGATGTGCCTTCCATGAAAAGGAAACATTCAAGCGATCGAAATATATTTAGTATGATACATACACAGAGGAGCATGAGACTCCTATGATGGAGGAACCAGATACTAATTCTCCCCATTCAGATGTTCAGAGGGAGATTCCAACAGAGTTCTCAGATTCACTAGCTCTTGATGAACCAGTGGAACTAGTTGATTAAACTCCTTCCAAGAGGAGGTATGCATGGTGCCAATATATACTACAAGATGTAGAGAGGCATGAAGCACCATTAGGATCTTCTAGAGAGCGAAAGCAACCTGAAAGATATTCAAGGTATGTTTCACAGATGAGTCACATTAGTGATCAGAGCCTTCCACCTATGAAGAAGCTGCAAAGAAGCAAGTATAGAAGGATGCAATGGTAGAGGAATACAAGTCTATTATAAAGAATGATGTTTGGGAAGTTGTTCCTAAACCTGAAGGGAAGTCCATAGTTACTTTCAGATGGATTTACAAGATCAAGCATGTTGCTGATGGATGTATTGAAAAGTATAAAGCCAGATTTGTTTCCCGAGGTTTCTCTAAGAAAGAATTCATTGACTATGAGGACACATTCGCTCTTGTGGCCAGGTACACCACTATTCGTGTTGTGATCTCACTTGCATTTGTTCTAGGATGGAAACTTCACCAGATGGATGTGAAGACAACCTTCCTTAATCGTGAGGTTTAGGAAGAGGTTTATGTTCAACAGCTTGAGGGGTTTGTGGTTCATGGGAAGGAGTCCCATGTGTGCAAATTGAAGAAATCCTTGTATGGAATTAAGA
This sequence comes from Larix kaempferi, assembly GCA_027924585.1. Classification (NCBI taxonomy): domain Eukaryota; kingdom Viridiplantae; phylum Streptophyta; class Pinopsida; order Pinales; family Pinaceae; genus Larix; species Larix kaempferi. The sequence goes on from BSBM01000858.1 coordinate 23,040,386, forward strand.
AATCTCCCAGATATTGGTATTCTATAATCAATAGCTATCTCCAGAGATTGGGCTTCTCTAAGAGCGAAGCTGATCAAAATTTGTACTTCAAAGTAGTGAAGAACCAACCATTGATATTGGTTCTATATTTTTATGATTTGTTCCTTACTGGAGAGGAACAAATAATTGCTTGGTGTAAGAGGGAGATCACTTCTGAGTTCAAGATGAAAAACTTAGGTCTTATGCACTACTTTCTTGGCCTTGAGATTTGGCAAAGAAAAGATGAGATTATTCTTTCTCAACGTAAGTACAATGTTGATATATTGCACATGTTTGGCATGATGGATTGCAAATCCATGAGTACTTCAATGGTTTGTAATTTGAGGAAACTACACGAGTTAGAATCTGGATCGGATCCAGTGGACCCCACTTTGTATAGACAACTTATTGGTTCGTTGATGTACTTGATACACTCAAGACCAAATATATGTTATGTTGTGAGTATTCCGAGTCAATTTATGTTTGATCCGAGACACAAACATTGGGTTGCTACTAAGCATGTGCTTAGATACCTTCAAGGTATGATTTCTTATGGACTCATATATGCCTCTAGTGGAGGGGTGTTGTTACTTGGTTATACTGACTATGATTGGTGTGGTGGCATTGTGGACTGAAAGAGTACATCCGACTATTGTTTTAGCTTGGGTTCTGCTATGATCTCTTGGTCCAGCAGGAAGTAGGGATATGTATCCTAGAGTACTATATAAGTAGAGTATATTGCTGCTAGTACTGCCTGCTGAGAAGCAGTGTAGCTTAGGAAGCTACTTATGGGTTTGTTCGGTGAGAATCTTGAGTCTACAGTCATTCGGTGTGACAATCAAAGCTGCATCAAGATTTCTGAAAACCATGTGTTTCATGATAATTCGAAGCACATTGAAATGAAGTATAACTTCATCGGAGAAATGGTCCCTAAAGGTACAATGAAACTTCAGTACATTGCTACTCATGAGTAGATTGCAGATGTGTTAACAGAGCCTTTGTTAGTGACGAATTTCAGGTACTTACAAGACAAGTTTGGTATGGTGGAGAATGCCTCCCTCGCTGAGAGGGAGTGTTAAATGTACAACATCACGAGTCATTTTCGAAGTCAGTCTTGTGTATCCAGGATTGGGCCTCATGTGTTGAGGTAGTGATCCTGAGTTGGACTCAGGAACTTGGAGTATATTCTTGAGTTGGACTCAAGAATGACTTAGCCTTAAGTTATAAAAGGTTATTTTTCATGTGTTGAGGTGAATGCTTTGATGTATCAAAGTGATGATGTTGTAAAGTCTTGTTGGAAAAGGCTCAAGACTTGTACGTCAAGTCATATTCTCATGGGGTGGACCTCTAGTTATAGAGGTATATGCTTTGCAGTTTGAAGCATTAATGTTGTGTGATGTATTACTAACCATGTTCACCGATTTCTATTGAGTCTCCTTTAGAGACTGGCCACCTCTAGAGTGAATTACTTTAACATATGATTATTTGGTCCGAGAGTAATATAATATGATCACAACATCTAAAAAATATTCCGAGTATAATATGATATGATAGATATTTAAAGTTCACACATATTTAACATGCAGTAAAGATAAGAGATAAATATAAATGCATAGAGAAAAAGAGAATTCGAATTGCTCATTAGACTACTAAGTGAACTCGAATTGTTAAGCTTTAGTTAAATCCACAATGCATGGCTCAATTAATTAAAGAACCCACAGTGGTCACTACAAGTAAATCAATCATCATGATTTCAGTTAATAATAGTTAATTAAGTGGTAATAAATAAGTACTAGTTAACTAAAGTGTTTTTAATTACTTACACTTTATTTAAACTAAAAGACGACACTTAAGTTAACCAAAAGATGACACTTTAGTTAATTAAGTGTTTGCATGACGACACTTGAGTTATTGCATTACGACACTTAAGTTAGCTTCCTAACTAAGTGGTCATGAAATCAGTTAGAGGGCGAGTTCATACTGAAGTCAATTAAGCATCATTTAATGTCAAAGATGAAAGGCATTACGCATATGTTAATACATGATTGAACTGATGCACACGATAATTCTCCAAGAAGGAAATTCACAGTTTTTGCATGTGATCCACCATTACCCATGCAACCATTCGCTACATCTTGCATGGTAGTGATTATTGCTTGTTATTAACGTGTTGGGCACATGGCAAGTTGATAAAATTGATATCTATTATCTAATTCTCAGTATTCTCTCTTATCTAGCACCTGGGGTGTCAAAAGCAATCTGCTATTTTGTAAAAGTTATTCTCTACTATCTATCATAATTATACTCTGAATATTTGTTGGGGATTTTTATCCTCATTGTTATGAGGGTTTTCCCCAGGGTACATATTGTGTTATGGTTGAATGTTTCATGTGATTGAATGGTTCATTGATTCAAGCATTTAGTATTTCTACACTTAAAGTTTTTAAAGTTCAAAGCTCATCATATTTGCTAAAAAATTAACAATTAGTACCCTAATGGAAGTTAACCTAGGAATGGTGAGCTCCTAACATGGATGCCTAATGAGGGAAGCTATACCAAGAGCCTACTTTAAATGTCAACCCAGGGAACATACAAACTTTAGAGATGCATGCACTATCTGTGCTCTTATAGGATAATCTCTTGTCACAGTTGGATGTCGGTATCGATGTTCTAAAGATTGTCTACTAAATATGAAAACTGATTATGCTATGGAATTAAATACTGGAAAGCAATAAATCTAATTAAAAGAATTAAAGTGTTGAAAGCAGTAAATCTGTTCTAAGAAATAAAGGTACCAAAAGCAGTAAATCTATTCTAAGAAATAAAGCAATAAATCTATCTTAAATAATCAAAATGCTGAGAGTAAAGGGAACAATCTTATAAAATTACTTAATGCAGAATAATAAATCTAAAAATGAACATGCCATAACAGATCTATTCTAAGATTGGGGAAAACAAGGTGTGTAGTTATTTTATGCCTAAAACCAGAAATCTGATCTAAACCATTTTAAATCCCAAGACTAAAATTGAAGTGCAATCGTTTCAAGTTATCCATCTACTACTAAAGAAATTGATCACGATGAGAAACAGTCAAATACCTCAGATATAAACCATGGTATTGAAAGCAATGATGATACACATGCAATCAGTGATTCAAATATGCGTTGAAAGAAAGAACCTACAGGACTATTGAAACTGTTCTGTTGTACTACAGAATGTATTATAAACTACTACAGAAATAATGAATCATTCAAACGCTCCCATATGTCATAGAACTGTTCATCAATGTAAAACACATACTTGGAAAAATACCTGCAAATAGGTATCTCCTAACCTACGTGTTGGAGGGGCCCTCCCCAACCCGTACTCAGGAGAGAATAAAAACTTAGAAACACTGGCTGGAATTAATCATCAATCTCTTAATTAAAATATAGAATCCATGTCAAAACAAAGGTCTGTACTTTGCAGTATCGATAGGGCAGAAAACGTTAAAACAATGTTTTTCTCAAACTAACAATCGGGGCCTCTCGCTACCCGAGAGGTCCATATTTATATGATTTAATGCTGATCCTAACTAATTGTTAAATTGCCGATTCTTCTTGAAAGTGGGAGTGCGTCCTCTATAAATCAGGAAACAGGGCGCTAAGCTTGGTGATCCTTTAGTCTTCTACACGTCCATCCTTGAATGACCCTGAACCTGCTCAATCACGCTTGGTTTCCATATAATTAGTTTATTTGATACACATTCTAACATCCAAGAATAATCATAAAACAATTCCATTAAATAATTAAAGTAAAACATTTCCCCCCACAAATGAGTATGTTTCATCACCATTGCTTGAGTTTGGTTGCTGGAAAAAAGGTTATCAAATACCTGAAAACTTGACTCATCATTCTCTCCCATACTTGAAGGATTCACCCATCCTTGGGTGACTTATTTGATTCATAGATGACCTCCCTGATGTCCCATGCTACCACCCTAGGGATCCCTGCCTGACTGTGATACCCAAAGTTTTGATCCTCCCTGGTCCATGTCCTCCTTTCTTCCTCTTCATTTATCTGTTCCTTGATGACTGGAGAAAGAAATAATGGGGGATTCAGTCTCATATCGATCCATCTGAGTTGGTTCCTTGCCAAGGATTCTTTGTAGAGTGTGGCTTTGAAAAGGGCATCATCAAGCCTGAGGGGAGAGTGGATTTCTCTCCTCTTCAAATCGTTTTCCACTCTACTCCATCTTTCCTTAATGGACTCATTAACTTCCTTCTGCGTGCTGCGAAGTGTAATGTCAAAATGAGTCACGGCCTCCTGTTGTTTTGTGAGGAGAATGGGTATCAGTTCCTCGTCCTGAGTGAGGATCCTGTGGTTATAGATTATTCCCTCGGGGTGAGTTGGCTCAGGTCTGATCATCAATGGTGTTTCCCATTTGGATGCAACATAGAGATGGTAGTCCTGTGCTCGCTCAATTTCGTGGTTCATCCACGAACATAATGCCCTCAACTGGAAATTTCCCACATATGGGTTTGGTGACCAGTTGGGAGAGCCAGAAACCACGAAGTTATGCAAAAAGAACTCACTTAATTTGTCTTTCTCCAGCTCTGTGGAGTTCAAACATGCATCCATAAACTCCTTGGGGGTGCTTACCTCTATAGGGAGTCCTTGCTTCAACCTCTTGAGCTGGAATTTGCCCCATTTCTCCTACATATAGACTGCATAGATTTCCGATGGGGGTCTGAGGTCTCTCAGTTTTTCATATTGCTGGCAATAGTGGCCAAAACGTCTTTTAATTTGGTGACCTCCTAGTCCTTTTTGGCCAATTCGGCTTGTGCCTCCGCCAACTTTTCTTGAAGTGCTAAATGCTTCTACTCGGCCAGCCGTAACTTCTCTGCATGGTGCATCTTCAGTATTTGAGTTTTATCGGTTGAGAACGGGGGAGGTGTGGGATGGCTTCCTGGCCCAATCCTTAATGCTACCAGCTCGTTTCTGAGCTTCTCCAATTCTGCTTGTGCCTCGGCGAGTTGGGTGACAACCTCGAGGTTATCTTGTGCTGGAGGATTTCCCTGGAAGTTGCCTTGCTCTCTTAAGTTCTGCTCTTCTCCCTTATCCATTTCTTCTTCTTCTTTAATCATTTCTTCCCCTCCGTCCTGCATTTCTTCAGCCTGTTCCTCTTCTGTGGTGGGGTCTTCCTGATCTACCCACTGATCATCATCCCCATCCGACACATCTTGAACAATGGGACTGGGTTCTCTGCTCTTTTCCTTATCTGTTCGGATTCGGGCTGTTTGGTTGAATCTCATACTCCTCCTCTTGGGTTCTTGACTTTTGGTAGGAATTTCTGATTTTTCCCTGGGGGAGTGCTCTTTTGAATTTTTGATTTCTACCAGGGTCTCTGCTACATGGTCCAGGTCAATCTTCCTTTTCACCCCTGATACAGAGGCAGCTCCATTCCTTCCTCTAGGTGGTATGCTAGTTGTGGGTGTACTTCTCATCCTTTGAACATCTTCTGCGGATACCAACACCATTTCCTCCCACGAAAGTTCTGGTATCTGTGCCTTCAATTCCTTGCAAACAATTATATTGATTAGCCCATGATGGGCCAAGGCATCATCTTTACCCTTCTCCACCTTCTTGCTCATTTCCGATAGGGATTGGAGCAAGTAGAATGGGATACCAATGTTGTTATTTGAGGGATGCTGGGTCCCGTGTCTTATCAGTTCTAGGATCCGAAAATGAAATATGGGAACATAGCTTAACCTACTAGAGCATGTGATGCACCTTAGAATGATTTCAGCTACGTCCTCCCATGGCGTTGGCATGGAGAGTCTTTTGACTCCGTTTTTGTCCTCGTCATAGACCTCTCCTCACTTAAAGAATGATGCTTTTGCTTCTTGGTTTGCCTCCCTGTCATCCCTGCTCCAATACAAACCCCTCTGTAGGCCAGTGAATTTTTCAATTGTCTCCTCGTCCAACTTGATACGTAACCCCTTCACCCGGGTGACGTACTATTCATCTTTAATATGCTTGAAATTTTTGCGAATTCCTGAGCTATCCCTTCATCGTGTCCTTTCAGACCTAGGATGAAGGGCATCCAGCCTGCGCTGCGAATGATCTGCAGGACTCTCATGTTCTGGTATATGATGCTGTGATCCTCTGGTTCACTCCTTTTAAAACCCTTTGTCATTTTGAGAACCTCTCTTATAATCAACAAAACCAGGGATTTTGGAATGCAGTTTTATACCTTCAACTTGGTTGGGCTCTGCCTACGGGTTCGAGGAATACAAATCGTGGCTGCTTCTCATGAAGTCCAGGTGGTTACTTATATGCACAGTCGTGGAATATTATGCCCCTTAATTCATTGTATATCTGCACCTGTTCTTTCCATTATGCCTGTACCTGCCCCTTTTAATCCCCTATTTTCCATGATTGATCTCTGTCTTCTCATGATCGACCTCTGTATTTAAGGTTGCGATCATGATTTGATGAGGTGACTAAATTTAAGTAGCGATCATGAATTTTTAGGGTCATTCCACCACCATGCCACCAATTTAGAGTAGAAGCTATCCTCAACTGACGAAAATCTCATGTAGCGTGGGATAATGTTTTACTTTAATCATAAAATAAAATCGTGTTAGAGATTACCTTGGTATTTATGCATACCTGCTTTGATGCTCTGGTGCGATTTTTATGGATGGTGGATTCTGTAGTAGATTTGTGCATGTCAGTATTGCTCGTGTGAGCGGCTTTTTCCGTTTCTTGTCATTTTGAATTTGCTGCATTGCCTTCTTTTGAAAGTTGTGTCTGTTGAGGATACGAGTCATGCGATGTTTTTTCTTATTGGATGGTTCAATGGCTGTATGTGACTGGTTTTCTTGAATACATGGTAGCATCGCTTTAATCATTTTGCAGGCTCGCTTGAATAGTTGGCACCCTCGCTTGAATTATTTTGCAGGCTCGTTTGAATAGTTGGCAGCTTTTTGTGATGATACTATAGAGTGTCCGTAGTTGTAGAAATTTTTGCTGGCTCTCTTGAATAGGTGGCACCCTCACTTGAATTATTTTGCTGGCTCACTTGAATAGATGGCAGCCTCGCTTGAATTGTGGTCGATGCCCTTTAAATTTTCTGTTACCTTTTGTGTGTTGTTTTTTTTTGTTGCTTTTTTCTATTTTCTCTTTTTTCTTTTTTTTTAAAATTTTTTTCTCTGTTTTTTTTTCTTCTTGTTTTTTCATGATATGCGTTGAACTTCATTGATTTGAAGCATGCTCTATCAGCATCAATTGTTGCTGGTAGAGTACTTGTGTAAATTCTTCTTTGGACTATGGTTTTTTGTATATTTTTAGGCGATGCCCATTCACTATCATGGGGAACTCATCATCATCAATTGTAATAATTCTCACAACACCATTGCCATAAATTTTCTGTATAATGTAAGGTCCAAGCCATCTAGTGGTTAGATTTCCTTTGAATGTGTGAAACCTGGAGTCGTAGAGTAGTGCCCAATCACCCTCTTTGAATTTCCTGTCCTTCAAATGTTGGTCATGCCATTTATTTCTATGCTATTGGATGATTTCAGTATGTGTAAGTGCTTGTTGGCGATGTTCATCCAGTTGATTTAGCTGTAGCATGCGTTCTTTTTGAATGTCTGATAGGTTCATATTTAGATTGGATACAATTCTTAATGTTCTTACTTCAAATTTGATTGGTAGCATGACCTTTTTCCCGTAGACTAGTTCATAAGGTGTGAATCCTGTTGTTGTTTTCCATGTATTATTGTAAGCCCAGACTGCTTCACTAAGTCTGTCAGCCTAATCCCTTTTGTGAAGTTGGATAGTTTTTGTCAAGATTATCTCTAATTCCCTGTTGGTTACCTCAGCTTGACCATTTCCTTGAGGGTGGTAGGAGGATGACTGTCTGTGCTTTACATTGTTTCTTTTCATCAAGTCTTTAATTAAATTTGATGTGAATTGTGGTCCTTGATCAGAAAATACTTCTATTGGCACCCCAAATCTATGAAATATCTGCTTAGTAAATAATTTTGCCACACTGGTTTCATTTGCAGCAGCCAGTGCTGCTACCTCTGTCCATTTTGTAAGGTAATCAGTGCATACAAGGATGTAGCTCTTCTGATTGGATTGTGGGTTGAATGGGCCAACAAAATCGAATCCCCACTTATCGAATGCCTCTAAAGAGATTTGTGGATGTAGTGGCATTTCTTGTTTGTGCGTCAGTTTTCCCATTCTCTGGAAATCGTCACAATGGGACACATACTCATAAGCATCTCTGTGGAGTGTTGGCCAATAATACCCTGTTTGCAAGATCTTGTAGGCTGTCCTTTTTGCAGCGTAGTGTCCTCCACAGGGTTCATTGTGGGTGGCATGCATTATGTCATGTACCTCATCTTCCCTAATGCACCTTCTAAGTATTTGATCTGGTCCCTGTTTAAAAAGCATGCCCTCTATCCATGTATATGTGGCACTTTGTCTTATTACTTTTGTCCTTTCTTTATAACTGTAATGTTCTGGAAACTTCCTGGATACCAAATAGTTTGCTGTGTCAGCAAACCATGGGATTTTTATTGATATGGAAAAAAGGTGCTCATCAGGGAAGCTATCTTGGACCAATTCATTATCTTTCCCATGTGTTACTCTTGACAAAAAGTCTGCTACGACATTATGCTTGCCTGGTTTATCTATTATAGTGATGTCGAATTCCTGTAGAAGTAGCATCCATCGAATAATTCTTGCACTGGTATTAGGTTTGTTCATAAGATATCTGATTGTTGAGTGGTCAATATGGATAAAACTTTGGTATCCTGTAATGTAATGCCTGAATTTTTTGATTGCATGTATGATTGCCATAAATTCCTTCTCTGTGACTGTGTAGTTGAGTTCTGCCGCAACCAAATTTTTGCTTATATAATATATGGCATAGGGTTTCTTGTCTTGTTCTTTCCCAAGTACAAATCCGATTGCTTTATCTGATGCATCGGTGTGAATGTGAAATGGAATTTCCCAGTTTGGTCCTTGAAGTATTGGTGCTGTGATGGTTTTCTGTTTAAGACTTTCAAAGGCTGACATGCAGTTGCTTGTCCATATGAACTCATTGTATTTTGTGAGAAGTGCAAACATGGGAGCAGCAATTCTGCTATAATTCTCAATAAACCTTCTGTAGTACCCTGTCTGTCCAAGGAAGCTTCTCACATCTCTTTGTTTGACAGGTGGGGGCAGTGTCTTGATTACTGATACTTTGGCTTGATCCACCTCTATACCTCTCTGTGATATATGATGTCCTAGAACAATTCCTTCTTCCATTAACATCCTGCATTTGTCATTGCTTAGGCACACGCTCATTTCAATACATTTTTTTAATATTAATTCAAGATTTTTCAATGCCTGCCCAAAGCTTTGTCCATAAGGTGTGAAATCATCCATGAATACTTCCATTTTGTTATTCAGAAAATCGGAGAAAATACTCAGTATGGATCTTTGAAATGTTGCTGGGGCGTTACATAGACCAAAGGGTAGGACCCTATAGGCATAAGTTCCCCATGGGCATGTGAAGGTCGTCTTATCTTGATCAGCTAGGTGTATTAAAATTTGGTTGTAACCACTGAAACCGTCTAGGAATGAAAATTACTTGTTTCCAGATAATGTATCCAGTACTTGGTCTATAAATGGAAGTGGAAAATGATCTTTCTTTGTTGCTTTATTCAGCTCCCTGTAGTCCACACAAATTCTCCATTTGCCTCCTTTTTTGGGCACTATGACTAGTGGTGAGACCCACTCACTATTAGAGATTGGATAGATGAACCCTGCGTCTAATAACTTTTGTAATTCCACTTTGACTATGTCTTTTAGTGCAGGGTTCAGCCTTCTTTGTGGTTGTCTAATGGGAGTAGAACCTTCTTTGATGTAAATGTAGTGTTTGCAGATATCAGGATGTATTCCTTTCATATCTGCATATGTCCATGCAAATGCTTTACTTTGTTGTGTTAGTATCTTCATCAATTTCTCTTCTTGCTCCGGTTCTACATTGGAATTTATGTTGATTGTTTTTCCAGGGTTAATTTCCACAACTTTTACCTTCTCAATCTGTTCTGGCAGCACTTCTGTCCATAAGTCATCCATGTTCTGTTTTGAACTTTCACCTGTTTCTGTAGAAAAAAATTCTTGAATAACATGATTGTTAGGAGATATATTTTGTATAAATATATCTATATGGCCATCTTCATCTACTGCCTTTAAAGATATTGCAGCATCAATTGTTAGGATAGGTCGGAGGTTGTAATTTGGTGTGTTTTGGTAATCATCAGTCCAATTTTGATATTCTAACTCTGAGGATTTCATTGTTGGTGGGTAGATTGTGATTTTCTTCCTGGTATGTCCACTGGTGATTGTCATATTTCCTGATCGGAAACCTATGTAAGCTTCCGCATTTGCTAACCAAGGTCTACCCAGGATAATTGGATAGCCACTTAGTTTGCTTTTGATTTTGATTATTATAAAATCAGCTGGGTATTCCCAGGACTCGATATTGATCATAATGTCTTCTAGCATTCCTTCGGGCTTCACAGTGGACGTGTCTGCTAGTTGGAGTACTGTTGTGGTTGGTCTTACCATTGATTGGAGTCCTAGGTATAACATGGTTTCTTTAGTCATGACATTGATCGCAGCTCTTAAATCGATTAAGCTTTTATTTATTTGCTTGTTATTTATGGTGACGTTTACTACATGACTACCAGGATCAAGATATTTAGGATTTACTATGACACCTAGCATCAAATCAGCCAATTGTCCCACTACATTAGTAGTTGGTGGGTCACGCTTCCTTCTTCCTGGCTTCTTTAGGCAATTTTCTCTAATGAATTTGTTGCATATGGGCACATACCTTATGGCTTGTAAAATCGGGATTTGGATGTTTAGGTGTTTGAATTCGTTTAAGATTGTATTCTCTTTCTCTTCTTTTGTATTCCGGACAAGTTTTTCTGGAAATGGGGGATTTCTGTTGCGTGGAAGTGGTTGGGTTTTGTCCTCGGGAGGTTCTGGTTCATCAGGATGTTGAACATAGGGTTCTGATGTGTGGTCTTGAGCTTCAGGTACAGTTTGTTGGATGTTGTGTGGGGATGTATTCTGCAACGTTTTTCCAGATCGTAGGTTTATTTCATTTATTTCTATGGTGTCTACAACATAAGTTGGGAATTGTGTGATATCAGTGTTATAAGCCTGCTGCTGTTGTGGGGGTCTGTTATTATTAGGATTTGGAATTGGTTGGGCTGGAATAGGTGGAGGTTTGGGGGGTGTTTGAGGTTGTGGGGGTGGCATAATGAGTGGCTATTGTAATGGCGCCCTCCAATTTGATGGATGGGGGTACTGGTTTGAATAATTTGTGGTGGATGGAAACGGTGGGGGGTATTGAGGATAAGATGGTGGATAATATGGTTGTTGATAGGATGGTTGATATGATTGCTGGTTTTGTTGCCATTGGTTTTGATTTGGCTGTGCTTGCCATGGATTCGGTGCAGAGTTCCAATTTGGCTGTGCTTGCCATGGAGTCGGTGCAGAGTTCCAATTTGGCTGTCCTTGATTATAGTAAGTTTGATTGCTCTGCTGATATGGCCTAACAAAATTATTCCTCCTCTGATTTATAAAACAGAGCTGTGCTACAGTTCCTTCAGCTGCTGGGTCTTGAATAGCTGCCTTACACGAGGGTAAGAGGGGACATTTATCAGTGGAATGGTCATCGGTGCAGAGACAACATACTTCTATTGTGTTCAAGGTGCACTTCCCCTTCTCATGCTTCTTTCTACAATGAGGACAAAATACTGCTAATGCTTAGTTAATTTCATCTTGTTTCTTTTTTATTTGAAGAGCATCAAGTTGCATGGCTAGGGATTGCAGTATGTCAGTTTTCATGTCATCCAGCAGGTTTCCTAAATAAGATTTTGTAAGTGTTGGTGTTGAGGATGATGATCCACTGGTGGTTGTATGTGTATCCCTTGTCCCATTCTTAGCTTTCCTAGATCTTGAGTAGTTTTTGAAGATTTGCAGGATCTGGTCAAAAGATTTTTGGAATATATCTCCATCTCCAAGGAGATTTAAGACTTCAAAATTCTCCTATTTCACATCTCTGAGAAGGACAAGATTTAGTGATTCAGGATCCAATGTGCAATGGCTGGCTCATTTGTAGTTGAGTTGAAATCTTTGGGCATAATCTTCTAATGACTCTCTATCTCCTTGTTGCATCCTAAAGATTTCATCCCTAATATCTTTGGCCTTGCAGTAGTCCCTATATTTTTCTAAGAATGACTATTTCATTTGATCCTAGCTAAAGATACTATTTCCTTCAAGGCTCATGAACCACCGAAGTGATAGGTCTTTCAGTGTGGAAGGAAAAAGCCTAAGCTTTTGTGCATCAGTAGTGTAATCAAATGATCTGCAAACTACCTCAAATTCAAACAGGAATGTGTCAGGATCTTCTGAAGTCAACCCATGAAAGTTTGGCAGATTATTAGGATTGATGTTCTTAATTCTAGCATCTCCGAGAGGTACGTTAATGGGAAAAGTGAAAAGCTCCCTAGGTTATTCCTCTTCATTTGCCATTGAGGTGTTTGAGCTGGAACTGGTAGTGAACTTGCTTCTGTTTGGATCGTATGTGGAGTCAATTTCATTTTCAGAGTGTAGAAATTCAAACTGAGAATGGTTAGAACTGTTATTATAGTTGTTGCTCATGGAATGCTTGGGCAGAAAGCGGCCAAACCTATCCCTTTGCCGACGAGGCATTCATTGGTAGAAGATATTTATGTTTTTGTTTTCTTTTTGTGGTTTTTAGGTGATGTCTCCTAAAATATTTAGCACCTCCCCGACAACGACGCCAAAAAAGTGGTGAGCTCCTAATGTGGATGCCTAATGAGGGCAGCTATACCAAGAGCCTACTTTAAATGTCAACCCGGGGAACGTACAAACTTTAGAGATGCATGCACTATATGTGCTCTTATAGGATAATCTCTTGTCACAGTTGGATGTCGGTATCGATGTTCTAAAGATTTTCTACTAAATATGAAAACTGATTATGCTATGGAATTAAATACTGGAAAGCAATAAATCTAATTAAAAGAATTAAAGTGCTAAAAGCAGTAAATCTATTCTATGAAATAAAGGTACCAAAAGCAGTAAATATGTTCTAAGAAATAAAGCAATAAAGCTATCTTAAATAATCAAAATGCTGAGAGTAAAGGGAACAATCTTATAAAATTACTTAATGCAGAATAATAAATCTAAAAATGAACATGCCATAACAGATCTATTCTAAGATTGGGGAAAACAAGGTCTGCAATTATTTTATGCCTAAAACTAGAATTCTGATCTAAACCATTTTAAATCCTAAGACTAAAATTGAAGTGCAATCGTTTCAAGCTATCCATCTACTACTAAAGAAATTGATCACGATGGGAAACAGTCAAAGACCTCAGATATAAACCATGGTATTGAAAGCAAAGTTGATACACATGCAATCGTTGATTCAAATATGCGTTGAAAGAAAGAACCTACAGGACTACTGAAACTGTTCTGCTGTACTACATAATGTATTATAAACTACTACAGAATAATGAATCATTCAAATGCTCCCATATGTCATAGAACTGTTCATCAATGTAAAACACATACTTGGAAAAATACCCGCAAATAGGAATCTCCTAACCTACGTGTTGGAGGGGCCCTCCCCAACCCGTACTCAGGAGAGAATAAAAACTTAGAAACGCTGGCTGGAATTAATCATCAATCTCTTAATTAAAATATAGAATACATGTCAAAACAAAGGTCTGTACTTCGCAATATCGATAGGGCAGAAAACGTTAAAACAATGTTTTTCTCAAAATAACAGCCAGGGCCTCTCGCTACCCGAGAGGTCCATATTTATACGATTTAATGCTGATCCTAACTGCTTGTCAAAATGCTGATTCTTCTTGAAAGTAGGAGTGCGTCCTCTATAATTCAGGAAACAGGGCGCCAAGCTTGGTGATCCTTTAGTCTTCTACTCGTCCATCCTTGAATGACCTTGAACCTGCTCAATCACTCTTGGTTTCCATATAATTAGTTTATTTGATACGCATTCTAACATCCAAGAATAATCATAAAACAATTCCATTAAATAATTAAAGTAAAACATTTTCCCCCACAAATGAGTATGTTTCATCACCATTGCTTGAGTTTGGCTGTTGGAAAAAAGGTTATCAAATACCTGAAAACTTGACTCATCAAGGAACATGAGAGAAGATCTCACCAAATTCGAATCCCTCGACTTTGGAATATCCCTTTGCTACTAGTAGAGCCTTGTACTTCTCAACTTGTCCTGTTGCATTTAAAATTTTCTTGAACACCCACTTATTATCGACGAGAGTCCTTCAATTTGGTAATGTGAACAGATCCCATGTTTCATTGTTTCTCAAGGATTTAATTTCCTCTTCCATGTCCCTTTTGCAGATTTTACCCTTTGTTGAGTCGATCACTTCCTTTACCGAATTGGGATCATCTTCTACGGTATATAATTCGAAATAAAAGTGAAAATTGGGTGGACTATACCTTTCTTATTGTTTCCAGGCTATTCCATATCTCCTGACAACTAGATTCTTCTATTCCAAAATATTATATGGTACTAGAGTTGCATGGATTCTAAAGAATTCGGTACACATGATTTATAGGTTAAATAAATATTGTACGTTAAAGACACTTTTAGGAGCACATCAATTGAAATGGATATTTATCCCCAAAAAATACTTACCCCCTTCAATTGCTTTGAGTGGAACTCAAGAATTGAAATTCTATTGCAAATGAAGGGACTCTACATGATCACTATGGGAGACGAAGTAGATCATAATTTAGAAGTAGAGAAGTCAAAGTGCTTGATCATAATGGATAAATCCTTTGGATTACTATGTTACTCAGTAACTATGGTAATCCTATATCACATTGAAGGAGAAAATTCTCCAAATGACATATGGACCAAGTTGTCTAGTCTTTTTGGTAAGCAAGATGAGATGAGAG
This sequence comes from Larix kaempferi, assembly GCA_027924585.1. Taxonomy (NCBI): domain Eukaryota; kingdom Viridiplantae; phylum Streptophyta; class Pinopsida; order Pinales; family Pinaceae; genus Larix; species Larix kaempferi. The sequence continues at coordinate 23,055,440 of BSBM01000858.1, forward strand.
GCCACCAATAGGATATCAAGATCCTCAATTTGAGCCTTGGTAACTTCAAATTAGTCCACTAATTCTTCGCAAAATTCAATTATATATTACTTTAGATCAATATGTACAAAATAGAGAAATAAAATGGTCAATTAGTGCTTTCGATTCTATCAAAATTGGGACCAAAGTATTCTATTTTTGTCTCCTCTTTCCATTCAACAAGATTGGCACTTGGTGCCTCATGGAAGATGCCTACATTGGATAATTTTTCATCCTCCCTTCTCCAAGAGAAATATAAGCTCAATAAAAAAGGCTTCACTAAGCCCTAAAAGGTGCATGCCTTTGTTTCCAATCAAGGAAAAAATAAGAAGAGGAAGCAAAAACAACAATTCAAAGGCAAGAAAGAGCACAATCCAAGAGTTTTGAGGAAAATTCAGATTTCGAAAATGGAAAGACCAAGAAGGAGAAACAATTATGTGCATACTGTAGGAAGTGCCCACATGTAGATGAGAAGGAGAAACAATTATGTGCATACTGTAGGTACAAGAAGTTCAATGAAGAAGTAGAAGAGAAGCACACCGATGTAGATGACACACAACAAAATGATAGATGCCACGCACTTGTAGCAATTTTTACATTAACTCCATCCTCATGGATACTAGACTCTGAAGCTTCCAATCACACGGTCTCATCTGAGGACATGTTTTCTTCCATTGAGCCATGCAAAAACCCTACCATTTTGGTAGAGGCACCAGTTCAAATCATCCTTTCAGCTAAGGAAGATCCTTTATAGGTCCAGATGAATAAGTGGTCAATAGAATTTTACTTTGTATTGAAGAACTTGTTATAGATCAAGATATTAGAGATAATACATTGGTTCAAATATATAACTCAAATGAGGGATAACTTGTCACAAATCAAGTTATTATTGATGAAGATCTAAAAAACGTCTCTTCAATTACATCAGTTTCTACATCTTTTGCTATTGCATTTCACATAGTTCCTCATAAAGGATTCATAGGATATCCTCCATTCGAAGATTAGAGTGGTGTTGAGGCCTCGGTTGTGCAGGGTAAATGCAAGGTGCTGGAATGGGTCCAAGGCTCCCAACAGAGGGTGAAAACCCAGATTGAAAGGCTTTGAAAGACCCTACACAAGGACAGTTATATCCCCAGCCTATTTGATGTGGAATTCTCCCACGGATATTCGGCCTCTACTGGAACTCTATGAGTTGATAGGTTTGATCGATTGATACAATTTAAATACGGAAAACAAAAGCTTAAAACTAAGTCTGTTCTAACTTAATCTACTTAAGAAGAGAACCTAATCTAAGTTAGAATCTATCCTAAGGGCAGACTTTGTTGTTGTGCAGATCAATCTTGAGGTGAAAAGAATAAGTGGGTTCATCAACTTCAACATAAATGTTAAAAGGATGCGTTCACCTATTCACTTAGATCATAATCCATTAATAAAAATTAAAAGAAAACAATTCAAGTAATTAAACTTGTTCAAGATCAACCTGTAATCATTGTGTTAATTGAAAAATTAACATTGATTGAGTAGCTGTGAATCATTTTCAGAAATCGGTAAAAAAAAAATCTTAATTAAATAAATTTAACAAGATATCCTTATACAAAGATCAATCATAAGAGAAATCAATACAACAGATCTGTGCATTAATTTATACATGCAAAAGAATCACACCCTGTAGATGAAATTTTGAAATTAGAAATCAGACACCGCTAAAGAAATTCGAACAATAAACAAGAGATGATTCAAAAGATTACTTTAATGTATTAAGAGGTCTGTAAACAAAATTACAAGGCTCTCGTAAAACAGAGTATCTCCACATTGTCTCGTGCTGATTTATGACCCAAAAATTATCAACCCTATACCCTGAGAAGTGTCCTTCCTTAAATAAGGATTACAATAGAGTACAAAATGGGAATCCCAAAAGATGGGGATTACAAAGTTTAAATCCGGCTATCAATCTAGGGCATTTTGCCATTATAATCTAAACAATTTTAATTCAACAGATTCCCTCCGCATCGAGGTGAAGTTTGAACATGAGTCATCTTGGAATTTTGGGAAAATCCGTAGCAAAATTGTAGAGTTTGACAACAACTCACTAGCTATCGACAACAGGGAAGAGTCGGTCCTCCAAACCTTCCTGTTGAATCGCTGCGGAATCTCCCAGCTGGTCCATAATACTTTCAAAAAAAGAAAAATCGGACAACGAATCTTGTTTCATGGGAGCTGGTGATGTATCGGGTTCTTCATTGATTATGAAATCTTGGATAATAGAGTCATCTTGATCATACAACTGTTCACTGCTTTCCTCGTCGTTCTTCTAAGGAAATGATAAACAAACTGGCAGAATTTCAGAAACTTATTCTCCGCTATCACTACTGATATTAGGAACACCTACATCAAAAGGTAGCGACATAGGTTCAGGAAATAACAAAGAGTGAAGCTCTTCGTGCATGGAAGATTCATCGCAGGTTTCACAACATGTCTACATGTTATTCACTAGATCGTCAGAAAGAAAATTTGCCAAAACAGGAAAAATTTCTAACAAATTCAAATGACGAGCTAAGTACTTCATACCTGCGGCCATATTTAAAATAAGATAAAGAGGATCAAAATGATTGAATATGATGAGCTGCAATGATTAAAATCATGTGAATTTGGAATTACAATCATTTTGAACTGGAATGAAACAACGTCGCAGCATGCCAATCCGAAATGGATCATAACAAGTACACTTTCAATGGAATGAAGTATAATCCAATGTCGCATCTGAAAACTGTCATTACCAGTCAATCTTATCAAACAATCATACCTCCAAAGATGTTCATGCAGTGCGAAGTGAAGTGAGAATCCTGGCCATGAGAACAACAAAAACAAGACATTGCAACGCAAATTCAAATGATTGAATTTCATCCATCAGATCAAACAAATCGACGACTAAGATTAACTAATGCAGGACGCGAGATCAAATCTCGGTGGTTTATTCACAAAATTATTCAATGTTCCCGAAATCCGCAATCCAAAAATGCGGGTTGCGGGTTTCAGGATTTCCAAACTGTAGCAAATAAGAAAACCTGTTCCCGAAATCCGCAATCCGAAAATGCGGGTTGCAAGTTTCGAGAACGAAAACAATCGTCAAAATCAAACAACTCTTTCCGCAACCCGCACCCCGCAATTTGCAGGTTGCAGGTTTTCAGAAAAAAAAAACACAACACATTTTATTAACGTAACAAATTCCCACAACCCGAAATCCGAAACTTCAGGATTTTGGGTTTCGGGATCGAAGTTCATGCAATATTGACACAGTCTTCCCGCAACCCGCAATTTCGGGTTGACAAAATGCCGAAAGGAAAAGAAATGATTCCCGCAATCCGCAATTGCGGGTTGTGGGATTTCAAGATTTTGGGATTCGTAGGAGGAAAATAATTTTAGGAGAAAACCTAAGGTTTTCTGCAAATCAAGAAAATAACTAGAAACTTAGAAATCTTGAAGGGAAATCATAAAGATAACTGCGGAAGCCAAACAAAGGGTATGATGCAATAACAAACCAAAAAAAAATTAAAACTTACCCAAATTCGTTTATATTTACATGAATGGGGTTCCCGTGATTAGGATGAATCATGGGATTTGTTGTGGCACAACAAAGGGCGACTGGATGGGAAGAAATAGTTATCTCTGTTAACAAACTTCAGTTAGAGAGAACATATCAGTCAACTGATTTTTCAAACTTAATTTGATAGAAGATATTTATAAAGGGAATAACCAACAGGCAGAAAACATAAGATTGACACATTTCCATCGATGATCATGTTAAAAGTAATATAAATCTGATAAGGAGAAATAAGAGACAGGAGATATCTTCTACCATTATGTACTCATTAAAACATCAGCTTGTGATAAACCTGGGACAAACTCAAAACTGCTGGTGGATATCCAAATTACATATCACCTTGATTTATTAATTGGTTTTATATACAACAGTTCCTTTGACTATATACACTTTTCATCATTTTTATTTTTTATTTATTTTTATATACGAGAAATGAGCAGTTGCACATAAGAACTTGTTGGTAATAAGGCCACTGCCTTGACTTGGTAATCAGATATCAGCAGTGCCATTCACAAACTTAATCCAGAAACTGATCAAGCTGGCTTGTAAAAGAGACCCCTTGTCCTTCAGCTATGACATTGAAGACAACTATCATGGTTTGGTAACCACATAATGATAGTTTCAGTCCAAATTAAACCCATGACCATGGCAGGGATGGCTTGTGATAAGACCCCCCTGTCCTTATTCCCAACAAGTATCTCATAAAAGAACATCACATATTTTATTGAAAGAAAAGAGTTACAAGGCACTGCCGAGGCTTGGTAACCTCAAAACAACAGCGTTACTCACCAGTGTTTTGTAGATCATGAATGGACTGACCTGTGATAGGATCTTCCAATCCTTAGAAAACTGAGAATCATATTCCAAGTTTGGTGGCTTGATGTGAAGATGTCATTCCACTAAACACATATGAACCTAAAGGGATAGCTTGATATAAGACCCCCCTCCTTGTAATTCTCAAATTATTTAAGCAATTTTTTTCAAAGTGATAGTAAAAGGATCCAGAGCAGATAAAGCCGATCAAGTTATTGTGATATGCTGTGATAAAGAGACATAAGATAAAACATTTCAACCATTTCCCATATCTCAATTAAATAGACAAAACACATGAAAGATGATGACTAAGGTGGAAAAGTATTAATCATAATCCTGCATCCATTGGTTATGCACTCTTTACAAAACAAATTCTGATATAAGCTGAAAGAAACTGAGACTAACATACTATTCTACAACTTCAGTTGAGGTAATCTTAGAGCAGAAATGGTCTTAAACCATTACCAAATGTGTGTGGTTTATTATCAATGAAATAAAAGAAAGCAACCCAAACAGCTAAAACAGAAAAACACACACCAAACCTATATACAAAAGCACCAAAATGTTCAAACAAAATACTTTTTTAGCAATGAAACATTCATTGGATAGGTGTCTTCGACTCCTTCTAGTGTTTGTAATCGGACAGTACTGGGACCCATATTTTCTGTAATAATGAAAGGCCCCAGCCAAAGGCGTTGGAATTTGGTGTACTGATTTTTATCTTTATGTTGTTTGTCCCACCTTAATACTAGATCTCCAACTGATAATTCCCTTTCAGATGAATATTTTTCATCAAACCATCTCTTCACCATCTGTTGATGTTGATAGAGCTTGTTCTTTGCCATCTCCCTATCTTCCTCCAGTTTGAGCAGTGTGTCAATTCTTTGCTGAAGGGGAGAAGAGTCATCCTCTTGGATAGATTGGGCTAATTGCAATGAAGGGATGGTGAGATTTGTAGGGAGGACAGCCTCCTTTCCATACACCAAACAATAGGGGGAATTCCCTATTGCTATTTTTGGGGTGATTCGATCTGCCCAAAAAGCATTATAGAGCTGTGTGTGCCAATCTTTATGATGAGAAGCTACAGTCTTTTTAAGAATGTTTATCAGATTTTGTTTTAAGACTTAGACAACCCATTACCCCATGGATAGTAATTGGCAGAAAACTTTAACGTAATCCCTTTTTCAAGGGCATAATGTGTCAAATCAATCGATGAAAAATATGATGCATTATCAAAAACAAGATATTTTGGAGCACCAAACCTTGTAACTATCTGACTGTCAAGGAAAGAAATTACTTGGTTTGCATTACATTGCCTGAGCGGAATTGCTTCAGTCCATTTGGTAAAGTAATCTGTGGCTGTAAGAATGTACCTATGTTGCAGGGATGAGGTGGGGTTTATAGGTCCAATAAAATCCAGTCCCCACTGCTGAAATGGGAACTGAATTGTGACTGGTTGCAATGGGAAAGAAGGTTTCTTGAACTTCCCTGCACATTTCTGGCATGGTTCACACTTTCTTACATAATCATATGCATCTTTAATCAATGTAGGCCAATAATAACCTACACTGAGAATTTTATGAGCTGTGGTTTCCCCTGAGAAATGGCCTCCAACGGGTTTTGTATGAAATTGAAAGAGAATATCATTAGTCTCATGTTTTTCTAAACACCTAAGGAAAACCCCATCATAGTTCTTTCTAAACAAGACTTCATTAATGAATTGGTAAGGAGCAGCTTTCAATCTTAATGCTCTACGTTTCTTAAAGTCAAGGGTCTCAGGAGCAAACCCATGGTTCAGAAAAAAACTTGATATGGTCATACCATTCGGATGGAGGAGTATCAATAGCGTTGACAGAACCTGTTGAAATATGTTCCTCCTACTCCCATTCAGTGTGTTGTTGTGTAGGGTCGTTTGAATGAGCAGTAAGAAGATAGAGACCTTGTCCCTTTACAATTTTGGCCGGTCTGATTTCTAGATCATACTCTTGTAGGGCCATCATCCAGTGGGCCCTTTTCTCACCCAATTCCTTTTGGACAAGGACATTTTTGATGTCAGAGTATAGTACAATAATCTTTGTTCGTGATTTTAACAAATAAGGCCTGTAGTGCTTAACAAACTTGTAAATTGCAAAGTCCTTTTTGTCAATTTGGGAATAATTAAGCTCTACACCTTTGAATGTTGAGCTCATAAACGATATCGGGATCTCAGTGTCGGTGTCATGCTTCTATGTCAAAACAACTACATAACAGAAATCAGTGGCAAAAGTATAGAGAATAAAATCTTTATCAAATTCAGGGGACATAAGAGTAGGAGCTTCAGCAATATCTCTTCTAATTTGCACAAACGCATCTTTCTGTTCCTGCGACCAAGTAAACTGTACATATTTCTTGACTAACTGTTGTAAAGGTTTAACTATCTGTGCAAAACTAGGTACAAACTTGCGAACAAAATTGATCTTACCTAGGAAAGACTGCATGGCCTTGCGCGAACCGGGCAATCCAATTTTTGAAATAGCATCTGTACGTTCTAGGTCAATAATCATACCTTCTTTGGACACAATGAAACCGAGAAGTTCTCCTTCCGTGACTGCAAAGATGGATTTCTTTGGATTGAGCAAAATCCCGTACTTTCTGCAACGTTCAAAAACCTGTTTCAGGGAAAAAAGATGTTCATGTCGCTTCTTAGAATATATAATAATATCATCTAGATAAACTACGGCGAAGTTATGCATTAAACCTCTGAAATCTATATCCATAGCTCTCTAAAACGTGGCCCCAGAATTTATCAATCTGAAAGGCATTCTCCTGTAGGCGAAAGTGCCCCAAGGGGTTCTAAAAGCGGTTTTCAACTGGTCATCGAGGGCAACCATAACTTGGTTGTATCCCGAAAAACCGTCCAGGAGTGAGAACATCTCTGAACCTGCTACTTTTTGCAGAATCTGTTCCATGGGCGGAACATGGTAGTTGTCCTTTTGGGAAGCCCGATTCAAATTTTGGAAATCAACACACAGTCTGATTTCACCACTTTTCTTGCGCACAGGTACCAAATTGGCGATCCATTGGGTGTGTCTAAGAAGAAAGATGATTCGGGATACCAACAGTTTTTCCAATTATTTTTTAACAGAAGGTTCCAAGCTAGGGTGCATTTTGCGCAATTTCTGTTGATAGGGTTTCACCTCCGGCTTCATAGTATGTTGTGGTGCATGATACTTGTATCAAAGGTTTTCAATTCATCATAGGTCCACGCAAAAACGTCCTTGTATTATTTACATAGCTTAATGATAGCTCTTCTTTCCTCGGGAGAACAATTAACTCCAATATTGATAAAACGAGGTTCCTGCTCAGTACCTAAGATGACTGGCTCATAATTTAGTGAGGAGCTCTAGGTTTTGGAATTGGTTTTGTGTCTGAATTTATCCTACAAATCGTAGAAATTTTCTAGACTGATAACAGATTTCGGGATAACGTTTGAAGGATTAGAGAGTTATTTTTCGTGTTCTTCCTCATCTATAGCCATGTTTTGAAATGTATCCTGGGCTGTGAGGAAGTCAAGTATCTGCTGATTGTCATCAAACACTTTCCAGTTTGTCACATTGTCATGTATGGATGGTCTGTACATGAGTTCAATGGAAGATGTTTGGGGAGGCAAGCCCTCTGGTGGTATCAATCTAGATGTCGTGTTTGCTAGGATATCGGCATCGAAATTCTATGACCTAGGGACTGAGTTAATGTTGAATGAAAAAAAGGATTTGGTGAGATCCCTTACCAGTTAATCTTATTCCTTACATGTTTGACAATGATCTCGGAATCACCAAAGCAATGAATTACCTACACACCCATATCAATAGCCTTTTTAAGTCCTTGAGCAAGGCCTTCGTATTCAGCTACATTGTTGGTATAGTCAAATTCCAATTTGCATGCTATCATAGTTTTAATCCCTTTTGGGTTGATGAGAACACAACCTGCACCAGCTCCTTCCTTAGAACTGGAGCCATCAAAAAATAAAGTCCAAGCAGTTGGATCTATTCTAAAATTTGTATTTACATTAAAAACATTATGTACAACATCTCTAGTGAAAGGTACAATGGTAAGCTGAGTGATCTGAGATTGTTTATGTAAATTTTCATCTAGATAATAGTCAGTAGGAAGATCTCCAAAGAAAGTGTCAAACATAAAAGGTTCAATGTGTGAATTGAGATAACCAACAGGCTCACTTGAGTCAGTGAGATCCGTGACAGTTTGTTTCATGAAGGGTTCCCTACTAATTTTGATTTTGTTGGGTTGTCCATTATAGGGTAACCATAGATGAGACCAGTCAGTGGCATAGTAGCCCTTAAGCTTCTCTGACTAGTCCCTACTGAGCCACATCCCATAAGCCTTAGGGATGTTAGATACCACAATGTCTATAGTTTGATGGATACACAGATCCACAGATAGTGTAAGCAAGACATTTCTCAAACTTCCCACTACTCTAACTTTTGATCTGTCAAGTTGGACAATCTGAGTAGGGCAAGGTTCCCAAGTGGCATTAAGCTTTCTACAGAAAGACAATGGCATTACATTCGATGAAGCACCAGAGTCTATCATGCAGTTATGTACGTTCCTGTTGAAGATCTCGAAAGTGAGAAGAAAAGGGGGTGTCCTTTTACTTCCAGATTTTTGATCATGTGATTTAGTGAGGGAGTCGAAGTTATTATTCTGGAATTCTCTAGGTTGTTTGACTACCATACTTTTGGGAAAAGTATCTCTCATAGAAGGTATTTTTAATAGCTCAAATAAAGAAATATTAGCCTTAACTCTTTTCGGATCTTCAACTAGATTATACTCGACCTCTGGAATAACTGTTTCCCTTTGAGGAACAATTTTTCCTTTATTGGGAACTATTGTTGAGGAGGAAGGTTCCTGAGGGGGGTGTGGTTTTGACCTTGTGTTGTAAGGGTGTTGAACTTTAAACACAGTCTTAGGTTCTTCTTCCTCTTCATTCATGGGAAGCTCAGAAAAATAGCTAATAGTGTTTACCTATAGGTCTTCTTGTTCTTCGTTCTCTTCAGGTGACTGTGAATCTTGGTTGCCCTGATCATTGGAGGGTTTAGGAGTAGTCTGGGATTCTGTTGCCAAGGCTCTAAAAATGGAATAGATTTCTTCATTTGTAGGGTCCTCAGTAGGATCAGGAGGTGGTGGATTCTGAGGAGGTTGATAAGGTATCCTAAAAGGGGGCCTTACAAAACCTCTGTTTTGGTTTTGATTCTCGTTGTTGTTTCTTTTCAGATCGTCCATCTCATTCGACATTTTCTGAAGAAATTTCTTTACATCAGTCATGTCAAATGGATCCTTGTTTTGGGTAGAAGCCCTAGGCACAATGTCAATTTTCTTCCTAGATGTGGAAGTAGAGGGTTGTTCTTCTGCTGCATCCAGGCCATCCTTGAGACAATAAATATCCTTTTCGACTTGAATAGCCTCAACATAGGCTTCATATAAGATGATTTTGTGGGCCCTCTTTACCCACATTGCAATGGGAGGAGAAAGACCCTTTTCATAAAAGGAGACCAGAAGCTCCTCTGATGGGAGAACAGGAGTAGGGATTCTGTTCTTAAGGTAAGAGAATATTTGATTGTAATCCTTAATCCTTTTGTTACCTTTCATTTTTATGGAAGATAATTCCAAAACTAAATCCTATGGTGTTTTGTCATCCCCAAAATTTTGGACGAAAAACTTTTCAAAATCATCCCATGATGTTATAGACCTGGCTTCCAAGGAAAAATACCATGTAGATGCTTTTCCCTCGAATGTGTAAGGGAAGAGTTTGCACACTACATCCTCATGAATAACATTCCTAAGCTTGATGGATTGCATGAAATTTTTTATATGATCAAGTGCTGGTGACTTGTCATTTGGGTTGTATTTAGGAAGCCATTTTTCTGGGTTCTTAGGTAATCTGTGTTGGTCTCCAAGTATCCATACAACATCTTGGTCAAGCCAAGGTCTGTTCTGGCCTTCTACAGCCATGGGTCTTTCTTCTTCTTCCTCAGATGAAGAGTCAGAAGAGTGTTCACCTTCGGATGAGGAGGATGAAGATGAAGGGGGAGAGGGTGGCGGTCCACCTGAACGAATTACTTGTGAAGATGATGGTGTTTCAGTGAATAATAAACAAAAATCAATTTATGGGAGTTGCTGTTGGTTTAATGAACTATTTGGTTCTGTTGTTCGTTCAGTATTTTGCTCAGCATAATTCTGGTTATCTTGATTATCCTGAGTGCTCTCCTGTGGGTTGGTGTTTTCTTGGTGAATTGCTGCTAACCCTTGGTTTCTCTCTATAGAGAGCCTATGTTGCAGCCTAGTAGTACTATCATTAGACCTTTTGAGTATTTCTTCGGGTGATATAGGTCCTCTAGTGGGTGATATGATGATAATATCCCCTGTTCTAGGATCTCGATGAGCTGTGGGGGTAGTAGGGATAGTGTTAGGGTGTTGCATCGGTTGTTCCATAGAGGTAGATGCTTGAGTGTGGATATGGGTGATAATCAGTATTCTTGCTGGAGGAGGTTTCTGAGTATTTTGCTTAGGCATAACTTACTGTTGGCCCTCCTTCTAGCGCCATTTGCTGAGGCATCAGTTGTGCAGGGTAAATGAAAGCTGCTGGAATGGGTCCAAGGCTCCTAACAAAGGGTGAAAAACCAGACTGAAAGGCTTCAAAAGACCCTACGCAAAGGGCAGTTCTATCCCCAGCCTGTTTGATGTGGAATTCTCCCACGGATATTCGGCCTCTGCTGGCACTCTATGAGTTGATAGGTTTGATCGATTGATCAAATTTCAATACAGAAAATAGAAGCTTAAAACTAAGTCTGTTCTAACTTAATCCACTTAAGAAGAGAACCTAATCTAAGTTAGAATCTATCCTAAGGGCAGACTTTGTTGTTGTGCAGATCAATCTTGAGGTGAAAAGAATAAGTGGGTTCATCAACTTCAATAGAAATGTTAAAAGGATACGTTCACCTATTCACTTAGATCATAATCCATTAATAAAAATTAAAAGAAAACAATTCAAGTAATTAAACTTGTTCAAGATCAACCTGTAATCACTGTGTTAATTGAAAAATTAACATTGATTAAGTAGCTGCGAATCATTTGCAGAAATCGATAAAGAAAAATATCTCAATTAAAGAAATTTAACAAGATATCCTTATACAAAGATCAATCATAAGAGAAATCAATACAACAGATCTATGCATTAATTTATACATGCAAAAGAATCACACCCTGTAGATAAAAATTTTGAAATTATAAATCAGGCATCGTCAAAGAAATTCGAACGATAAACAAGAGATAATTCAAAAGATTACTTTATTATATTAAGAGGTCTGTAAACAAAATTACAGAGTATCTCCACGTTGTCTCCTGCTGATTTCTGACCCAAAAATTATCAACCCTATACCCTGAGAAGTATCCTTCCTTAAATAAGGATTACAATAGAGTACAAAATGGGAATCCCAAAAGATGGGGATTACAGAGTTTAAACCCGGCTATCAATCCAGGGAATTCTGCCATTATAATCTAAACAATTTTAATTCAACAGATTCCCTCCACTTCGAGGTGAAGTTTGAACAGGAGTCATCTTGGAATTTCGGGAAAATCCATAGCAAAATTGTAGAGTTTGACAACAACTCACTAGCTATCGACAACAGGGAAGAGTCGGTCCTCCAAACCTTCCTGTTGAATCGACGCAGAATATCTTGGTTGGTCCATAATGTTTTCAAAAATAGAAAAATCAGACATCGGGTCTTGTTTCACGGGAGATGGTGATGTATTGGGCTCTTCATTGATTATGAAATATTGGATAATAGAGTCATCTTGATCATACAACTATTCACTGCTTTCCTCGTCGTTCTTCTGAGGAGATGATAAACAAACTGGCATAATTTCAGAAACTTCTTCTCCGCTATCACTGCTGATATTAGGAACACCTACATCAAAAGGTGGCAACATAGGTTCAAGAAATAACAAAGAGTGAATCTCTTGAAGCTCTTCGTGCATGGAAGATTCATCGAAGTTTTCACAACCTGTCTGCATGTTATTCACCAGATCGTCAGAAAGAAAATTTGCCAAAATAGGAAAACTTTCTAACAAATTCAAATGACGAGCTAAGTACTTCATACCTGCGGCCATATTTAAAATAAGATAAAGAGGATCAAAATGATTGAATATGATGAGCTGCAATGATTAAAATCATGTGAATTTGGAATTACAATAATTTTGAACTGGAATGAAACGACGTCACAACATGTCAACCCGAAATGGATCATAACAAGTACACTTTCAATGGAATGAATCATAATCCAATGTCGCATCTGAAAACTGTCATTAACAGTCAATCTTATCAAGCAATCATACCTCCAAAGATGTTCATGCAGTGCGAAGTGAAGTGAGAATCCCGACCATGAGAACAGTGAAAACAAGACATTGCAACGTAAATTCAAATGATTGAATTTCATCCATCAGATCAAACAAATCGACGACTAAGATTAACTGATGTAGGACGCGGGATGAAATCTCGGTGGTTTATTCACAAAATTATTCAACGTTCCCGAAATCCGCAATCCGAAAATGAGGGTTGTGGGTTTCGGGATTTCCAAACTGTAGCAAATAAGCAAACCTATTCCCGAAATCCGTAATCTGAAAATGCGGGTTACAGGTTTCAGGAACGAAAACAATCGTTAAAATCAAACAACTCTTTCCGCAACCCGCACCCTACAATTTGCGGGTTGCGGGTTTTCGGAAAAAACGCAACACATTTTATTAACGTAACGAATTCCCGCAACCCGAAATCCGAAACTTCGGGTTTTCGGGTTTCGGGATCGATGTTCATGCAGTATTTACACAGTCTCCCTGCAACCTGCAATTTTGGGTTGCGGGTTTCGGGTTGACAAAATGCCGAAAGGAAAAGAAATGATTCCCGCAATCCGCAATTGCGGGTTGCGGGATTTCAGGATTCGAAGTAAGAAAATGATTTTAGGAGAAAACCTAAGGTTTTCTGCAAATCAAGAAAACAACCAGAAACCTAAAAATTTTGAAGGGAAATCATAAAGACAACTGAGCAAGCCAAACAAAGGGTATGATGCAATAGCAAACCAAAAAAAAAATTAAAACTTACCCAAATTCCTTTATTTTTACATGAATGGGGTTCCCGTGATCAGGACGAATCATGGGATTTGTTGTGGCCACAACAAGTGGTCAAGAACTAGTATTCAAGAAATTCAAAGTGTTTGGATCTCATGAATGGGATCACATTCCTTCCAAGAGAATAAGAGCCTTGGATACACAAAATATTGCAGACATATTCACAAATTCCTTCACCGAGAAACAATTCACATAGTTGAAAGCTACATTGGGATCAAAGGCATCTTCAAAGTAGGATACTTAGCCTACTCAACCAACATTTTTTTGGGGGTGGGGGTTTACCATGATGTTTTCCCTCTTTCCTCATTCATTAGAGAATCCTCTTTGTACATAGGTACCTAACAACTAGGGATGATTTTAAGGGCGAAATATAGCCCAATGGCGAATTTACAAGGGTTTCAAACATTTGATGGGCGAATTTGTAACATGAAAAGAGTTTTTTTAAATTTAATAATTTAGCCCCAAATTTATTTGACCCTCGTCAATGGGGAATCAAATCGCCAAGGCCAGATAGGCACGAGAGAGAAGCAAAATTGAATTCGCCCTACCAAATCTGGTTGAAACTGGTGATTCGCCCCGTAATTTGGGTATGAAAGACACAAAATATTGAATTCGCCCCGTTTTTTAGTAATGTAGCTTGCAAATGGCGAGTTCGCCCTGTTTTATCAATTATGTAGCCTCCAAATGGCGAGTTCGCCCCGTTTTATCGGTTATGTAGCCTCCAAATGGCGAGTTCGCCCCTATTGGACGATGATGCAGTTGGTTTGTGGATTCTATCAGCTAAATCGCCCTCGATTTGAGTTGGGAAATGGGCAGTTCGATTTATCCCTATATAATGTGGCAAGAGTCAATAGAAACCCACATCATCAGATCTTTCATCTTTGCATGAAGCTTGGTGGTGTTTTGCTTAGTTTCCTTGGGGTTTGCAGTCTTTAGAGAGGTTAGTTTTCTTCAAACCAGATACTGTGCAGATTGCAGTGGACATTATGCTATGGATGCATTCATTGTTGTATTTTCTATAGTCTTTAAACTATTGTTGAAGCTTTGAAATTTAATTTTGCAGGTGAATTTGAAAGTGAAGGTAGTTTCAGTTGCATTACCTATCACTGCAGCTGCTCAAGTGAAAAATACGTCAACAACCTGGGTCATCTTAGACAAGTATGTTTCCATCCTCTATACATATGAAGTTCCAACATTGTAAACTGTGAATCACTGGAATGACAAATTAGTATTTAATTTGGGGTTTTACAATGTCTTCCCGAATCCCCATTGAAGACTGAAGTTTTAGGATTGTTATGAAGTGAGCTTCATGGTGTTGTCCTGTTTCTATGATTTGTCCTCTTGTAGATAGCTAAAGAAAGAATAAAATATTGCATGGACTGACTGCACTACTATCTCATGGTTATAAAGATTTTTGGCCACAAAATTCTTTGTATAAACCTTATAGGATCCCTCAAAATAGAGGGTATGTAGACTACCCAAGTCTTCAGGATCAATCTTCTTAATCTTTGACGGCTTATATTTGGCAAATGCTCTGCCACTTGAATGTGTTGCCTCCTATAACTTTCGAACACATCCTTAATATGGTGATTTGACTGCATTTCCTATATTTTATGACTTCTAGAATAGGTTGGACCTTCTTTATCGTTGTCCCATCTTCTATGAAAACCTTCACAACACATCCAGCCATTGGTGTAACCATTGATATTTTAATAATTGCAATGTTTGTAGCAAACTTATCTTCTTAAGTATTTTGTCTTCAAAGCTTGACAATGATTCCCTAATGATGACTGGTGCACACACTTGAGGTTTCTCTTTGAGATATGAAGTAGCTGGGATTGAATCTCTCGTAATAAATTCTTTGATAAACCATACATTAGTTTTTGGATTTAGTGCTAAGGAATTCAATTGAAACTCGACAGAGACTCTTCCCACAATCATTTCCAAATCAAGCAGAGATACATTCCAATGCTAGTTGCAGAAAAAGCACGTACATATTGTTTTCCTTTCGACACAGGCTATTGATGCTCTGATGATACCAACGCACTCATCAATGGAAGAACTATGTCTTACATCATCTGAGAAGGTGACTATTCTAACATAGATTAAAAGTCTCAAAGATTCCTAGTGTCATTGCATGATGCAGCTAGCTGAAAGGAGACTGTATTTGGTCACAAAATCTCTATTCTTTTTATTATTGTTGTGCTAATTTCTCTGTTCCCATACAATCATTTGCATTTGTCTGTGGTAAAAAATAGTTGATCCTCATGTCTTTTGTGCATTCTCTTTATCTAAAAAGTCCATAGGTATTCTTGTGGTTGGCATCAGTTTGAATCAAACCCTCAATGACCTGGACCCTGTTTCACAGCAACAAATGTTGTCTAATGGGAAAGTGGTCTCTAAGGAGCCAGATACATGTCACAAGTTCATCCCTTTATGGAGTTATGTTTGAGCCCTAAGCTTTGCTAGCTCAAAATCAAAAGTTTATTTTATGGGTTGGTTGGAGGGATGTAGTTCAAACTAGGATGACTGCACCGATTGGTGTCTTAAAAATATAATATGTTAACTTTGCACCAACAAGTGCCATACTATATCTCTGTTGTATTTAATCAAGTGTGCTAAGGGATATACAAATATTAGCATGAAAGGAAACATGTCCCTATCCAATGGAATGCAACTCATTGAAGCTTTCCTTAGAGCACAGATTGTAATTGTTCGCTCCAAGGGTAACCTGGTATTTCCATTGTTGCAGAGAACTAAGGACAAGTGATAAGAAACATCAGCTCTAACTCATGACAGAGTGTATATCTCCTGTCTCACTAGGCATAAAATATCAGCAAGATTATATCTGCACTGCACATGACCTTACAGAGGTTTAATACGATTATACTCTCCTGGTTTTTCAAAACTGTTAGCTTTGGTTTTCTGTTGCTTTTACAAAAAGAATTGACTGCAATAAAATATGGTTCACCAAGCTCATTAAGAACCCTATGTTGGCTGAATAGTTAACAGATCCAAAACAAGATCATTTCACAGATTTCAATCCAAGGATAATGGTAGACTTCAGCAATTTTAAGACTTACAATCTGGGGCAGGCAACCTCATCTCCATTGCATTTCTCCCATGTAGGAACTTCATCAGACCAGCTGTCCTGTTTTTTGAAACAATATATAAGATGACAATCACTATACATACATAAACAACCTTTTTTCTTGCACAAGAAAAAAATCTTCGAAAGCTTGTTATGATGAAGTAAATGAGTAATCTACCAACAATATAACTGAGCAGTTTTAAAACTTGTGGTTGAAGTAACCAAGGGAGGAAGAGAGTCATGCAAAAGACATTCATGGAAATCTACATTCATGGAAGACTTTATCACCTCTTCATTTTCCCTCTCAATTTCGATGTTGCAAAAAATTCTCAAAAAAAGAATTAATCCTCAACAGATGTTATCCACAATGATATAGAAATATTTACAAAATTCTAAAAGGAATCATCCTCAACAGAGATTATCTACAGTGACATGGAAAACTTTGCAAAATTAGTAATCGGTTTTTCCACTTAGATCCTACACCTTTCTATATAATGCCCTTTGGCGATGACATAGCCACCAAGAATTTAGGACAATTAACAAAATTAAACTATATGCCCTGAGTTCACCACCTTTGCTTGATCCACTTGAAAATCAATGAAATCAGATACTTGGACTATAAAAAGATGAACAAAAGCACATACATTTCTTACACTCATCATAGGAATTGGCAGAGCCAAAAACTCTAAATAAGTTATAAATTGTTCCTAAAAACTAATATCTAATGGCCATACAAAATTCTTGTTGCTATGGAACAACTTATCATAAAGAACATCGACATTGTTGAGATCAACTTAAGGATAAAAATCAAGAAATATTAGGAAACATCAGTGTTTACAGCTTAAGAAAAACGAGGGTTCAACAATGCAGATGTATAAATAAATAAAAACATAGGATGACTAAGAATATAAAACTTAAGTACTCAAATTATTCATCAGAATTAGAGATATTTTTTGTGTTCTGTAATGCAAGACAATGTTTCCATAAGGTGTTATGATAATTGTAAAATCCATGTCTGATTGATAATCAAGAGCAATCCAAAATAGTCACCCCCCACAATTTTATGCTTACCAGGTAAATATAGGATTAGAAGCCATTGGGTATTGCATACCTATACTCGAGATATTCATTAAATTTTGTGACTATCCTCATTATATGCATTTAACATAGAATATATGAGCAAATACTTCTATCTTTTGTGGGATGAAGGGAGGAAGGGGTTTGTTGGTTAAGAGTAGATATCTGCAGCAGGAGAGAGAAAGATTTGAAAGGGTCTGTTATCATCGGGCCATTTAAATTGAAGAGGAAGGCCTCTCACCGAATGGAACCATAGGACCTTGAAACTGGAGTCAGTTCCATACGAGGCTCATTTTTTATTTGAGATTCTACTTTTGTAGATAGCCTATGTCTTACCAGTAGTAATTTATCAAAACTAATATGATTTGCATGTTCTACTTAGCTCCTCTTTTTGATAAATCATCTTATAGTTTGGAATTTTCTCATGGATTTGAATTCGCATTTAGCATTCACTATGCTATTCCATTTTAGTTTTAAAATATGTGGAATGCTATAAGAAATTTATTCACTGGGATTGCTAGTCATTCTATGGTCAGGAAAGTTACTAAGAATTCAATCACTAAACCTGTGGTGTAGCAGCATTTTGTTTGGCTTCTTGCTTTTGTAGGATAGCCTCATTAACATTGCATCTATCTCCAGTATGTTACATCTTTGAGACCAAGCTTCTCCCATCATGGTGTCATCCATTATCTTGTATGCTTCAACTCATACTGAGTAATATAATATTTTTCATAACATGAATCTCTGCCATAATTGTCTACACGTCCTAGCCTCCTCATGGAAAATATCAGTGGCTATCAATAACGTGCCAGGTAGAACAAACATGTAGTTAACATGAATCAATACTGTAATGGGGAAGAATTTAATCCAGATCGAGTTATATATGTAGAGTGTGCTTTCACCAAGATAAGGTTCCACGGAAGTTAAGGTTTTGTAAATAGGTGTGAATAGTTCTTTTAGTTGCCCTGTATCTAGCCCTCTTATTGGTATGAGGTATCTCTTATCTGTTCCTGGGATTCACTTAATTTTTGTGAGCATGATAACTTAATCCAAACAAAGAAAAATATATAAAAGGAGATTGCTCTACACTTGAAATGGTATACCCTCAAACATATCAGAAAAATTTAGTCAAGCATATCAAGAATCAGAGTGTAAGGGAAGATGCAAATGTTCAACAATCATCTCAACTGGCAAGAAGCAAGGATTTTCACTGAAGTGGCAACAAATCAAAATTCCTTGATCCTTCAATGAGACATACAAAGCCTTCAATCAAGCTAAGGATTATACCATAGTTATACAAGGGTCAAATATAAAAGGAAGTCGATATATGCATGTTCTGACACATTTTTTGTATAGAAAAAAAGCCTTCCTAATCAGGATCATCGAATACATTATAAAACCATTTCCCTTTTATCATTTGCATCATCCACTTTAGTTTCTTATGTTTTAATTAAATATCATTGTAAGCTGTTGAGAAGAAGGCAAGAAAGGAAAAGGTTCAGTAAATCAATACAATATTGTGATTTAAAGAACATAGGAACAATGGAAATAACAATCATTATAAGGAATCAATAGAGAATATCATTGAAAATGATCCGATCAACCAGGATGGATAAGAGGATAGACTCTCGAAGAACAAACAACCTATGATACAGTTTGGACAAATTCAGGAAATCACAGAATGTTGCAATGAACAGAAATAAGAAAGCATCTCTCTTTTTATTAACTGTAATGAAATTTACAAGATCTTTGTCAGGGATAAACATTATGAACAAAACTATCATATCAGTCAATACTTCAAAATCGTCCAACCTTTCTAAGCCTCTAAAAAAAATGGAGGGGTTGGTTACAATTCGAGAGGAGATTAACTAATTCATATTCTTTATGATCAGTTGGTGCAATGAAGCCCAAATGGCTCTTTACCTAACCGCTAGCCTAGATTTGTTACATAACAGGTTGCATGCAGATCAGAAAAACATAGATCATATTCAAGTTCTTTTAAACTTGATATGATCAATACAAAGCTACCAAAAAATTGAAATAAATTTTAAGTCATATCCACAATGCTAGATCCAGGATAGAAAACAAATAGTTTAAAGAACATGCAAGAAACAATATGAAGATGTGCTATTTAAATTTTAAGCATTGATGTCCAAGGTCATTGAATTACTTCTATCGAAGATGCAAAGCACATATGTTGCAATCAATAGCTATTCTTTGAAAATGTGACCAGGCTCAGGAAAAGACAACTATATAGATACCTGTTATTTTCAATTGACAAGTGCCTGCACATCAATATCATGTTAATCTAGCATACAACTTGCCCTCTCATGCTTAAATTATTATACAATGTACAACTTGCCCTCTAATGCTTAAATTATTATACAATGTGTGACGGGCATAATGACTTTCAATCAGATTATTGCAAACAACTTCTCACAAGTTATTGCTATAAATAGTAATGTGTGATGGGCATAATGACTTTCAATTCAGATTATTGCAAACAACTTCACAAGTTATTATGTGTGATGGGCATAATGACTTTCAATTCAGATTATTGCAAACAACTTCCCACTAGGTATTGCTATAAATAGTAAATAGTAAATAGTAAATAGTAAATACTAATATATAGAAAGAAAGTAATGAAATAATGAAGGATTTAGAGTGCAATTAGACTCCATTGTTATTTAAATAAGAAAGCAGTAGAACTGTGAAAGCAGCTCTTTGAGATACAGATAGAGATCTCATTGTAAGAGGATGGGAATCCAAAGAAAAGCTTTAGTATTTCTCGTGGTGGTCTTTCTGGCAGCCTTCTTCATTTAGCAATTTTGTCAAACATATCCCTGCAAACTCAGGGCCTCGACATTATATTTATGGAGAGGTGATATTTTACGAGTTTCTTACAAGTTTCGCCCAAATTCAGGGCCTCAACATTGGATTTATGGAGAGGTGATATTTAAAAACCTGATTGTACTATTTAGCATGAAAGGTTATATTAGGTTGGCTTTAGATCTGTTCAACATCATTTCCAGATCTTTGTTGCTGCTCTTAAGTAAAACTTAAATCATGATATATATATATATATATTCTAGTGTCGAAACACGTTGTATGGTTAATGTATCATATGCATGTATTTCAATACTATTGAGAGCCCAGAAGACCAGCAGAAGTTTTGGAAGCAAAGTTTGAAAACATATATTTCATTGAGAACTGGAATTATTTACAGGTTCCATCTCAGAATGCATAAGTTTTGCATATCATACCCTTGAAATTAGATCTGCAGAGCTCTCTGTTTTGTTTCTCCCAACCCCTTAAAAAGCTCAGAATCCTTCCTTCCTCCCACAAAACAGAAACCCACAAACACTTAAAAAGATGGAATCAAAGATGGCTCATCTCTATCTTTTCAGAGACCTTTTTGTTGAACACCACAACATGGAATCAAAGATGGCTCATCTCTATCTTTTCAAAGACCTTTTCGTTGACCACCACAACATGGCACATAGCGTTCCGAGCACAGTAATCACTCACGCTTCCTCTGATTGCTCTGTAAATAGTAAGTTCACAATTCTACTTATGAATGTCCAAATTCATTCCTCGAATGGATACAATAGATAGCACAACAATTAAAACTTAAAAGTACCATAAATGATTACCTGATAAAACCACCATACCCATGGCTGCCGATGACCAGCAAATGTGTCCCCAACTTGGCCGCAGCTTGGTGAATCCCACATGTAAAGGCTGCAAAATTATTTTTCATTCATCAATATCAATGAATAAGTTCTCAGTAAATTGTTCATATGGAAATTTATAGGTATGCAAGATATTACCTCATGGACATCTCCCATGAAATGAGAGAGAAACAGTAAAGCTTGTGTTAAATTCTCTGCAAGTTATATGACTAAGCATTAGACTCCATTGTTATTTAAATAAGAAAGTAGTAGAACTGTGAAAGCAGCTCTTTGAGATACAGATAGAGATCTCATTGTAAGAGGATGGGAATCCAAAGAAAAGCTTACTTCCACTGTTGACTCCGCTGCCATAAGTTTCAAGTTGAGAGGTGTAATTTTTTATGGCACCTTCAAGGCAGACACCTTTTACTCCATGTTCATCATGGCAGTCCCCTGTTTACAAACAAACAAACAGAACAAATCTTAAATGCTCTGACAAGGCTCAGATATTGTTTTGATATGCTGCACATCAACAAGATGAAATTAATTCTCTTAAGCAATTCGAGTTAAGTAAACTCAACATACTGTGACAAATAAAGTGCAAGATTGATGGGCGATGTGAGACAAAAACCGAAACGAAAATAACTAAATATGGGACTAGAGTTTATCTTCTGACAGTAGAAATTACGATCATAATCATAACCACACCGGTTGTCTGGTGTGTTGATGTAGTGTAATTCATTTTCCCAGTGAAATCGGAATAGCATTTGATCAGGCCACGAACATAAAGATGCTAGATCGCCTTTTGCGTACTCGGGGAGCAGTTTCCTCAATGCTTCTGATGCTTCTTTGCTTAGAAGTGGCTGTAATTGCCAATCAAAAGAGTAAGTATCACACTGCTAGAGAATTTGTGCAAACCATCCATAGCTATCCTAACCATCCACACGAATTCTGGAAGTGATGTTCATATTCAATGTTCAACTTCCCACCTTGGAAGTGATGTTCTAAATAAAAACATGCACTTGTACTATTTTTTAAAGCATTACCAAGTACTTGATCTAATGTATGAAGACAGATCAGAGTACATAGTAGAATAGTAGAAGTATCATATCGAATGGTCAATATGACTCAATTGGAAACATACAATCATATTCAATAATTATAACAGTGGCATTCTAAAGTAACAGTTGGAAAGCAACAAAACGTATCCCATGTTCTCTACCACTCCCCCAATGTATTTTTCAATTAGAACCATGTACACAGTTAGTTCGTACACTTACATTTTATCTTGTACATTTATATTCTGCCTTTTGTATTATACTCTGTTTTTTCTTGCTCATTGTTCACTGTCCATACGCCATGGTTTAGTTTCGAAACATTGAAAAATACAAAAAAACAATTTAAACACAAAAAATAATTCCTTTTTCTTGGTTGTATGATTGATGGCTTGATTTTGATTAGCATTATTGACCTTCTTTCTCTTTTGCTACATTGTAGTTTAGATAGTGATTTAGTTTGAAGATATCTTAGTTTGATTTCCTTTGGTTGATTTTTTAGTTTGAAAATTCATCTCCATTTACTCGTACTTTGTTTCTTGTACACTATTTTATTCCTGCACTCTGTCTTTTGGTTGAGATTTTATTTATGGTTTTATGTCTTCTATAATTGATGTGTGTTGATTTCGTTCAATGCATTTCCTCTTGAAGTTGTAGGATAATTCTATTTTTTTTATTGATTGAATTCATTGATTTGTAGTCAGGTTTAGTATTATTCCTTGCATTTGTGTCTCAGGTTGACTGATTTTGCTATTACATGTTTGCATTTAGACCCTTTATAGTCATTTTTTATTTTTGTCTGTACTTTATAGTATGATTAGATTTAAAAATATAAAATAAAAACAGTGGTTGTTTCTGTGCCAATTAGTCTGTTAGGTTGATCATAGTATAATTCATTCCTGTAGAATAGATTTATTCCAACTCAATTTTAAGTTGTAGGTTTGCATTAAAATTGATCCTTCTTTGGCATTCGATTTAGTCCATTTTCCAGCACTTTGTTTAGTGATTGATTCTTGTACTTAAATATTGTTTGTGGTCAGTTTATTGAATCATAATTTAGTTGATTGTTCTTTTATTCTTTCCAGTAAATGCATATTAGAATAATTTCATTCCTAGCATTTAGTTCAGCTATTTTTCTTGTTACAAGATTCCATAGGATATTTCGTACAATTCCAAAAAAGAAAACAATTTTTTTTTTTAAAAGTAGATTTACTCAGATTTTCAGTTTTGGAAAGAAATGATTGAAAAAAAGAAAAAGAGCTTTGTTGTAGAAAGTTTTGATTTTATGGCACTTTTGTTTCCTTGTTGCAACCACGCCACACAAAATCACTACCCTTTTTGAGTATTAACATCCTTAAAAACTTTTTAATAAAATGAAATAGAAACATTTTTCTTTTTTAGGGTACACTACACCAACTAGTTTTGGTTAGGATCTTGAGTTTAAATCACCTTAAACCACTCAAGATCACACATTACGCAAAAATCGTAGTGAGACTATCACAGGTAAACCCATTTCACTCAAAACTTGCCTGGGATCTATGCAGTAGGTCATTGCGAGATAAGATTTTTGGGAATACTCCTCCTACTTTCTGTTCGAGCATACGCCAGGATTGGATTGCGTATTGGGGACTCTTTCGAGTTTCAAGCTTAGCTACCCTGCCCACGCTTTCTGATTCGATCGGTGACTGTTCCCCCAGGATTTTTTGGTGTTGTGGTATCCTTAGTATCTGACTCTAGTTTCATACACAGGTGACAGCAGAGGGTATATCTGCTGTACCTAAGACAGACGTGGGAGGAAATCCCTTGCAGGTCTTTGGGAGGGTGGTTGGGTGATTCCAGCGCTTGCACCCTTAGTCATTGTATTGTGGACCCCGGGTAACTGTCTTTCTTCCTTCGTTGATCTGTTCTGGGCCCTCATCATCCTAGACTCTTCTTCGGAAGGCATCTTTGTTTGCCTGGTTTGTATACTTAGGACTTTTTAGTTGGCGTGTTGTTTTCCCCCTAGTTGTAGTGGCCACCAGGTTCTAGTCTGTTATTTTATATTTATAATCATGGAGAATCAAGAGCTTCGTAGATCGAGGAGGTTTCAAAACCTTCCACCACTTAGAACCTTTACAGCCAGCTAGACGACAGTGGGTAAACTCCGGTATTTCTTCAAAAACTACTCCTGAAACAGAATTTCCTGAAGAAATTCTTGCAACATAAAACCTTGAAATAGAGGTTCCTGAGGAACCACTACTAGGTACCACAGATCAGCGACACTTTAGTTCAGTTGAGGTTGAAGATCTTACATCTGCAAAGTATAGCACTCCTTTCAATCCTCCTTTAACCAATACTAGAATTCCGCTTCTGTCACCTGTTGGTTTCCAGCAACCCCATTTCAGTGCAGACAATTCCTTACCCGAACATCTGATGTCTAATCTAGGAGGTGAACAGGGAGTTCCCCAAACTCCCACTTTAGGTATGAACACTAACACGATAAATCCTTCTTTTATTGCTACACCAAGTCAGGCACAAACCACATCTGTGTCCACTCCGTCTTTCAGTTTCAATACTGGTACATTAGGTATGCCAAGTTCAACAACGATGGCATCTATTCCTACACCTACTGTTGGACCTAGCAGTACAGCCAACTTTGCACCACCTCCTGCTTCTCAACCGTTATATCAGATACCTAGTACTTGGATTTCCACAGCTGTTGTAGGACGAAGTGCTTCTGCAACCATGCCAGTCATGAGCACCATGACTGCACCGTCCACATCAGCTTCTACTGGTTTCAATACCTTTGTAGGCCCTAACGTGAATCAATGTAGTATGCCTACAGGTAATGCCCCTTTTTCCTTATTCATAATATGTGCATCAAATTTATAGAATTTTATTAGGAAAAGCTGTTCACTTGATATCAATAGTACCCAAGCTGTTCACTGTATGTCTCTCTCCAATCCCAAATAGAAATGTGACAGAGACAAGAGGAAACCCTTTGGAAGCATAAATCCCAAATTAGATGGTTGAAAGGAGAAAAAAATTCCAAATTATTTCATCGATCAATGATCCAATATTAACATCATAATCATATTAGTTCTCTTCTTAGTAGCTAAGTCAATAAGCTAGTTAAACATGAGGATATATAGAGAGAGTTAGTCTCCTTCTAACAATCTTTACTCAAGGAGCCACCAAGGAACATAATGGAATCCATTCACAAAATTAATCAACGGATCCCCACAACCTTAGGAAATTTTTTATTGTGGTGTGTTGTTTGTTCCCTGTTGTTCTAGTGGCCCCTAGGTTAATCACTTAGTATATTTTTGGTGCAATTGTGGAGGACCAACCTCCTTGTAGGGAATTGCACTTGTACTAATTTTATATCATTTTTCTCATGCAGGCCTCCTTCTGGTTTCTATATTGATTTGGAATATCAATTGTGGAACATTAAGTAAGAAACAAGATGTCAAACATGGATCATGGAGAGAAAAATAAAACATTAAGACAAAAGGATGTAATATCATATTTTCAAAAACATCAATTCAATCATCCACATCATATTCATGGTTCAAGCTCTCTTGAGCAAGGTATCGGTGAGAGAGATGTCAACACTTTGGAGGATGCATCTGCAAAACATACAATGGATGGTAGAATACATTCCTCTAGTGATCAAAGTGAGGCAAATGCATTTTCATCAAAAATTGGTAGCTCAAATGTTGAAGATTTTTCCTTGCAAGGTGACATAGACCATTCACTGAAGAGGAAAAAAGGCCGATGGGACTTCGGGAGACAATTCCAATCTGATTGGGTATCAAGATTCCCATTTATTGAACCGATACCTCCAACAAATAAGAATGAGACCTCACGAGAAGTTAAATGCATTTCATGTAGTTGGAAACTTGGCAAGGTAGTGAAATTGCAAATGAAGCTGGACACAATAGAGAAGCATGTTGGGAAGGTGCATGATAAGAAAACTGGAAATGATGAGAAGAAATCTACTGCTAGATGGAAATCTATTAGCCGACATCTCCAATGTGAAGAGGAATACAATAAATACTTAATAAATAAGAGAAAACTAGATGAAAGTGGAGGAACCATCACTTCTCAATTCGGAAAGATGTTGGAAAAAAATTTGTTATCGAAGTTGATACAATTAAGCACTGTATTTCACATCCTATCCAATGGTCGTCCTATGACAGATTATCCAAAAATGATGAAATATCTATCTTTTATTCAAGTGCCAAATTTTCCATCTTCTCATTGGTCTTTAACGAGTGGTTGGGAATGGGGGAAAATATCTAGCTCAAGTAGAAAAGGATGATATGAAAGAGAAGATTGTGAATGCAACATTTTTGTCACTGTCCTTGGATGAAGTTACAGCTGTTGATAATACTGCATGGATTTGCATGAGCATTTATACGGTCAATTACCATATCAGGAATTCCTATCTACTTGGAATTCATAAAATGAGCAAAAGTTCTACAGCAGAAAACATTTATGAACTTGTTATTAATACTTTGAAGGAAACTGGTGGTATGGATCATTCAATGATCACAAAAAAGTTGGTATGCGTTGGAGTAGATGGAGCATCAGTAATGCAGGGACAAAGGAACGGCCTTTGTGCTAGACTACAACTCTCAGCTTCACCATATATGATTGGTATTCATTGTATGGCTCACAGAATGAATCTTGCATTTAAAATAGTGAGCAAATTTCCATTGGTTTCAAAAGTTGAATATCTTGTACGTGAGGTTCATGCATACTTTTGTCGGAGTCCCAAACGGTTTTCAGAGTTTAAAATTTTTTCCGACGGTGTTACAAATGGAAACAAACTATTAAAAGATGTTGATACAAGATGGATCTCACTGAAGGGACCAGCTCAAAGACTATTCGATGAATATGCATCCTTGGTAGGGGTGATGTATGAACATCGCCTAAGTGTAGAAAAAGCTCAAACTCTTCTCTTTCTATTAACTGATATAGAGACATATTTAACATTGGCTGGAGTTCTTCCTCTGCTTCATGAAATGAATAGCCTCGTGAAGATGTCTCAGAGTCGCACGATGTATATTGCTGAATACACAAATGCTAGAAAACTAGCATGCCTTGCATTAGATAATTTGTATATGATGGCAGATTCTTTTACAGGTCTAGCATTTACAAATTGGGCTAAGATAATCAATATTGAAAATGATGAAAATTTATTGAAGTTTGATGAAAAAGGGTTTCTATGTATGGCAGTGCGTGGGTATATGGTTCCTTTTTATTATAATGACAAAATAGGAAGAACCACCAAAGAGTGCCACGTGTCAAGAATTTGACAATGTTGTGATTTCAGTGAGGCGCAGCTTGATAGAAATTGCAAAATCACTATCATCAGAGATAAGAGAATGATTTCCTCGAGATGAATTGTTGGAGGCCATGTCTGTGGTATACCCTCAATATTGGAAAGATCGTCAATGTTCAAAAACTATAAAGGTTGACTTTATAGCTAAAATCAAGATTTTGCAGAGCCATTTTTGTCGAGAGACCGAGATACAAGGAGAACATATTCAAGGTATTTTAGATGGAAAAAAATTGAAAGATCAAGCCCAATGCTTTGCTGATACAATGTGGGAGCAATTTTCTAAGTTGGATAATGCTCTAGAATATGGTGCAATTACAAAATTGTGGACTACACTCAGTGGTAGTGAATTTCTACTGCAAAATATGTCAGTGTATTTCAAATTAGTAGATTTATGTCAAACCATGATTTTGGGATCAATGGAGGATGAGAGAATGTTTAGTGCATTAACATTTTTGAAGTCAAAGTTGAGGAATAAGCTTGATAAAAATGTGGATACATGCTTAAGATTATATGTAACAAAGTATGAGGTTGACAATTTTCCATATGAAAGAGCAGTAGCTCTCTGGCGATCAAATTGTGAAAGAAGGGGAGAAAACAATCTGGCAAATTTATCTAATGAATTTGATATGGAACATAATGTTGTTGAGGATCATAATGACGGCTCATTCGAAGAAGGTCATGTTCAGAGTGCCGAAAATGAGGACCAGTCCCAGAATGTGAATTGGGAAATGGATTTCACCTAAGATTGTATATGATCCAATACACATGAGAGACTCGTGAGTCTTATTTTGGTATAGGTGTTCCATGGACCCTTGCGGGTGATCATTATATGTAAATTTGAGCTAGCATTTTAATTAAAAATAGATTCTACATTGTACTTTTTTGTTATAACATTGATGATATGACATACATTTCCTTGATGCAGTTTATTTTAAGATTTATGTTTTTATATTTATCTTTTACATTGTCTCTTTTTTTATGTGATAGGAAATGACACTGGAATTTGACACAGCTAGGCCTAGGAGCTATCTCTTCACATAGATAGTGTCCTGACATTGAAGGATAAATAACTAATTTGACTACACTTTCGCTAAGAAAGAATGAGCTCATTCAAGTACATGAAACCATGTTGGTGTTTATCTCAAATATTTTGTGCAAATTTTTATGGTTTGTTTATTGCTTTTATTTGAAACATTTTGTCGATTTGTGGAGTTTGCATGTATTTTGGTTAATTATTGTGTTAGACCCTTGAATGCTTCTAGTTCTCATTTGATGCTTGATTTAGCCCTTTGTTGTAGCTTGAATCAATATTAGATTTAGTTGATTTCCATTGATTTAGGGTTCGAGAAAATAAGTTTTTATTACCTTTTATTTGCATGAATTAATTGTCTTCACTTTTTCGATTTGTTTATGTTGATTGTATATTTTCTTTGTAAATACTTATCGTTATTCAGAAAAATAAATGAGCTCTACATAGCTAAGCGAAGAGAAAAATGGTCTATGCACTAGGTTCCTATGCATTGATCATAGGAGACCTATTGGCACGAGACCAACATTCCTCTAGTCCAATTGCAATAATTACATTTCAAAATTTTCCTAGCCTCCATGGGCATAATTGGCTAGTGAAGGCCAAAATGATGCATAATGTTTGATTCTATTAGTTTATCGGTTTGTCAAGGTCCAAGTCCCCACATGTCATGGAAACTCTAATCAATAGAAAAAAACAATTTGTAATAAAAGCTCTAACATGGGTTATAATAACATATACACACCAATATCAACAAACAATACAACATCTACAATCAAAATCAACTACTAGACACATTTAGATATGGTATCAACAAATGGTATAACATTTAGATATGGTACTAGTGTTGAGGAATTTAGATGGAAAAAAGTTACATTGTCCAAAAGTATGACACAACAATAAGATAGCCCCCAATAGTCGACACTACAGGATGCCAACAAAATCACTATAATGTTATTCAAAGTATGTGCCAAGAAAAATACTTAAGGAACATGCCTAGCTTAAAAC
The DNA here is from genome assembly GCA_027924585.1 of Larix kaempferi. Taxonomy (NCBI): domain Eukaryota; kingdom Viridiplantae; phylum Streptophyta; class Pinopsida; order Pinales; family Pinaceae; genus Larix; species Larix kaempferi. The sequence continues at coordinate 23,085,304 of BSBM01000858.1, forward strand.
CTATGTACAAACTTGCCTTGAAGTATCAAAAACAGTCTAGGGTAGCCACACAATCTATTGAAGGATAGTCTGTGGGTGCAATTCCTTTGTTGATTTAAGCAATTCAAAAAAGTCATCTCCCAAGACTATTAAAGAAGAAAAAGAAGAAATCTCTAATAATTGCAAGGAGGACTACAAATAGATTCTAGAAACTCAAGTAGTAGAGGAAAAAATTGTAAGTAAGAAGAAGATGCAATGCTAACGTCATCAGAGCTATGAATGACAATCTCCACCCGAAGAACCCCTCTGATAATGTTCCTCCCTGCCATGTCCATGTTGAGCACATCTTGAAAGCATTGCATTCAATGAGGCTGTATTTCACTTTGGCACTTGGCCAAACACTTTATGTGCATCCTCCAAACACCCACATTTAGAATACATGTCTCCAAGATCTACTCGGCTTTGCTTGGATATCAAGGCTTCATTAAGGCCACCACCATTTGGTATTGAGACCAAAACTTGAAATAGAGCAATTGAACTCAACATTTGAAGAAGCCTTGAACTCATAATTAACAAGCAGAGTGTCATTCAATGTGTTTTATAGATCAATGAAAGATTCGCCAAATTTTTACAATATTTTATAATTCAGTGAAATATTCGCCAAATTTTTACAATATTTTATAATTTAGTGAAATATTCGTCAACTTTTTACAATATTTTATAATTCAGTAAAATATTCGCCAAGATTTTACAATATCTTATAATTTAGTGAAAGATTCGCCAAGATTTTACAATATCATATAATAAAATGAAAGATTCGCCAAAAAATTATATATACATATTATATTATTGATAAAATCGCTTTCAAATTTTCCTATATATCGGGGAGATTCACCAATTTTTTTACCATATAAATTTGGGGGGGGGTTCTTAAAATCATCCCATTTTCTCAATTTTTTTACCATATAAATTTGGGGGGGGGGGGGGGGTTCATAAAATCGCTGCAAATTTTCGAGACCCATTTCTCTTTTGCATTATTTTCATTAAGTTTTGCTTATGGGGGGGGGGGGGGGGTGTTAGAGCATATTTACCCTCTCCATAGCATCAATATATTACCTAGGGACTTATACTGTTCCAAATTTTACTCAATTTGATTATCTAATCCACTATAGAAATTCCTCTCTAGCTTCAAGGGAGTAATATGATATTTATAGATCATGGAAGTGATCCTCAACATTTATTTTTGGTAGTTGAGGGAACATTCCTTCATTTACGGTTTATTTCCATGAATTTAGGGTCCTACACTATATGTTTGACATGTGGAGTGAATCTAGGGATCTTAATCCACTGATCAAGGACTACAAGTGCCTTGGTTTGCTCTTATGAGCTAATAGCGCCCTCGAGTCTTTTTAGAATATTCCTTGCATGCATGAGTTAATCATGCAATTGTCCCTTGATTTCAGGTGTTTAAACCACCATTTGTTCACCTAGGTTAGTTATGAGGTTTTTAACTCACCTCTGAGAGATTGCATGGCTAATTAAGGGAGTTTCATCTCTAGTTAAGCCTAACTAGGTTGTCATGAACTGTAGACAAATTCAAATTGCCTATATGCAATGATTGCTTCATTCTTTGTACAATTAATAAAATACAATGGAATAATGTGTTTATGAAAGATATTTTTGCATATTTTCTTTGTTTTGTTGATGAATGTCATGATTTTGTCACTTAATTAATCATCACTTGCAAACTGTATTAATACTTTGTCTAGTTTCTAGATATTGTGCTTCAAAATATTACCATAGGAATTCTGGTGGGAGTAGTTGTGGCCTAAATTTACAACTATTCATTGTAGGGTTTCTAGCTCTTGTGGTGAGAGTAAGATATTATTTATTTTTTTCTTTGCAAAAGTTTTAATTTTTTTTTATAATAACAATTTTCAACATTAAATAGGCATGAAAACTTTATGGTAGAAGTTAATTTTATTTAATTTGAATTTTGCATGTGTTGTAGAGCCTCAACATGAGAAATAACATTAGCCTCAGTCTCAGTATGAGTCTCAACCTCGTCCTTAGTCAAATCCATCCAATCACAATATTGTAAGGTCTCAATTTTAGCTATATGAGCCCAGTGAAGGATCCTATTGGACAATTCATGATTCATCATGTAATGTCACTATATATATATATATATGTGATTTTTATTCAAATTAATTGTTTAGAAATTATGTTTTTACTAGGTTCTATTTGGATGTTTCTATATTATTATACATATTCGAATTGCATGAAATAAAATCCCCACCAATCAATGCTCATTGGTGGGATGAACTTTCTTGATTGACATTTATGCATTTTGAAAATTGCATCAAACTTTGTTGTCCAAGTTGGAAAAGTTTCCAATGGATGAAATTCATGATACCAATATACAAACCATGATAATGATGTTGCAAAACAACTTTATGTTGATGACTATATATGAAAATCTCGGCCCAACCAGCAATTTATGGGTTGAGTTATCTAAGAGGAGGAGATAGTTCATATAAGGACACACAAATTGCTAGCAACGGAAAGATGCAATAAAAGGACACCAGGTGGATGAGAACTTTATTTTTTGATACACCTCCACCACTACTTGGTAGAAGACCAAAGGAACTTAGGATTTCTGGGTTAAACCTGAGGTTTTTTGCTAATTTTATGTAATAGATTTCTGGTTGCATTTATGACATTTTCCAATCATGATGAGTTCCCTGTATATTTTGCACAAAAACTCTATTGTGAGTTTTTGCTTCATATGAAACCTTATTATACTAATCTCCCATATATGTTTTATGGTACGGGTAGAGGTCGCCTATATGACCTTCCTGATGCTAAAAGAGGTGATCAATATGTTCCTTCACATCCGAGACTCGTTCTTGCACCAAGGAGAAATATTGAAACTCTAGATGATTTAGCTAGTTGTTCTCAATTTAACTCTCAAGCTAGGGGTAACATAGTTGACACAATACGCATTGGTTTGGATGGGGTAAATGTGGGGATCACTATTTCTAGTATATATCCACCCAATCCTACAAAACCAAATATTTTTTTCGTCTAATGATATTTAAACCATGCCATATACCGATGTAGCTACCTATGTGATGCAATGTCAAGATGCATTTTTGCACTTTATCATAAATCATTTGAATTAGGTATTGGAAAGGTAATTTTAGAAATTTTGATAAATATTCACATTCAATATAATATATATATTATAAAGGTAATATTTACACAATTCAACAATTCTTTATATATTGACATGCATTTACATTATAAAAGATGTAGTTTTGTATTTTACTATATGGTATGGGTTTTCACTATGGGAATATAGACTGATGCGACACCTATTATAGATGGTGTAAATCAATTTCTTATTTAACTAATATTTGTACATGTTTGTCAATATTTGTATGTCAACAATGAGGGGAAACACCCATTTGCAGGTCCCAAATTAGACCCAATCACGTTTGGATTGGTGTCTCCGATTAATTAAGGGCCCAATTGACAGAATGATTTATAAGTTTTCAGTTTTATGTTTTTTTTTTGTATTTTATGTGAGAATGTATTATAAAAATATAAATGAATTATATAGTGGCTAGAAATATCCCAAAAGGGAGAAAACGTATCGACTTAATGAATGCACAGAGTGGATGATATCGCTATCAATGCTTAGAAAAAAATTCATAAGTTTTAATAGCACATTAAAACATCAATACCTGGGTATACATAAAAGTAAATGAATTACCCTATATCATTTACCGATATTGGCCATGCATTAAAATTATAATGAGGAATATGGCAAGTTACAGGTTTTAATTCATAACTCATAACAACAGAAATAGTTCATATTGTCTACAGTTCGGTATCGAAGCATATTAAACACTCAACAATTAATTGCTATAATCTACATATATGTTCATGTAACTTGAAAGAAAATAAATTGGAAATATTTAATGATGCATCCATAAAAATAAATAAATAAATAATTCTTAATAACTTAATTATTGAGCATAACATTCACATCATCACTAGGGAAATTCGAAGAAGAATCCGCAACTTTCCATTATCAAAATTGTTTCCAAAAAATTAGATTGGACTCCCTACTCCATCCTTTCATACAATAATGTACAAAATTAAAAAAATTAAGGGTTTCTTACCCCCTTTCGGCTTCAAAAAAAATTCCTTTATAGCCTAAAGTGAGGGGAAAATAATAATTGTTCACATGTAACTATCTTTACTTGAAGTAACTTACAACAATAATAAATACAAAGGTGATATTAAATAAATGCATTTAATCCTTTATGTGTTGGGACTTCTCCCACTTGGCATGCTAATATTTGATCTTCTCAAAGTGCTCATCCTGTAGTTTTCAAATTGGACTTCAACGCCCAATACTTTTGGTTCAATTTCTTTATCAAGAGCAGTCTAAGTACTATCTATGAGGGTTTCATCCTAGGATGCCAATTCTGTTGGTTTATAGATATAATTATTGAAAATTTCTTGATCAATTTTCATCAGTTGGGTTATAATCTGTTCACTTTGCTCTCTTTATTGCTCAATATCCATAGATTTGTTTTTTATTGGCTTTGCAGTTCTCAACTCATCAAGAGTAGGCATATTGAACTTGTTCATCACTTCCTCTGTAGAATTTCATATTGTAGCAAAGGACTATTTAACATCATTTGTGACTTCTAATGCTTCAGCCTGAGAGACATCCCATGTGTTCTTCCAAGCCTTTAATTTCTCCTCTTCTCTTTTCTTTATCCTTGGGATATTTTTAGGAGCTTCTTCATATATTTGTTGCCACTTCAAAAAAAATTGAACATTCTTTTGAATCATTTTATATTCATATCCAAATAAATCAACCTTATCTATTAACTTAATTACATTCCCAAAATACTATTGGAACTCCTCCAACTACGAAGAAAGATTTCTTTGTGCATCTTTTAGCTTTTGAATAACCTTGATAGCTTCTTCTTTAATCATACTTATCAACTGAGCATTTTCTTGTTGATATAGATGGAGTTCAAACTCTGCATACTCCCTAGCCATTATCATTTCATTCATGATGATTTCATGCTCCGCCTTTAGGAGACCAATGTCATTATCATGTGCTCTTTTGAACTGCTCCTACTCCATGAATGACTGATGTTCCATGTCATCAAGTTGTTTTTTCAGTTGTTTTGCTTGCTCCTTGTACTACTCTGCTTGCTCTTTTTACAACTACATTTGACTGACAAGATCATTTGTTGAGGAAAAGTTCACATTTTCCAAGACTCCGATTAAGGAAGCAAAACCATATGCTATCTCCCCCAGTTCTTTCCCTTCCATATCAAAATTTGTAAGATCATTAACCATGCCTTGATTTTTCTTCCTCTTGGATGGTCTTTTGGTGATACTTTTACTCTGTCTATTGAGAAAATAGTTTCTTAATGAGACCACTATATTTTCAATCTCCATTGATTGAGTAGAATCCCCTGATCTCATTGAAATATGTGTTTGAGGGTTGATCGAATATGTAAGAATTTCCAGTTACTGACCTTTCTATATCTCATCCAATTTTATTAATTCTTCATCTTCTTCCCTTTTCCTCATTGCCTCATCTGCAGGGGATTCCTACTCTTTCCGTTGTTGTTCTTGGAGGAGTTGTGAGTTGTGATTCATACACTTTCTATTCTAATTATGAATCAATGTTTCCAGAAACTCTCGTTGAAACAGGTATTCACTAGATTCAGGAGCGATCCAAACCCTCAGCAACAAATGTGTCATCTTGAAGCCAAATATAGCTCTGATACCAACTGTTGGGTTGTAATACCTATTAAAGTGAGCATAAAATTTATAGATGCAATACATACACTAGCTCATAGTACCCGAGTTAGTTGCAACCAACTAATCGTTAATGAAAATCCATAACTTCCTAACCACTTTCATCTATTTAGTTACAGTCGACTTGAATCAATCAACCTTTGGTCGATTGCTAGTCCTTCTAATGTTCGTCGACTTCTCGTTGACCAATATTTGTTTTTGACTAAACAACCATTCCATGTGGCTAGTCAACCAGACTTCAACTGTCCATTGACCTTTAAATCCATTCGGCCTGCAGATTAGTTGAATATAGAATTGAATATAGAATTCAAATATTGATTGTCAATTTCATGCAAAGAATATAACATTCCCAACAAATCAATGCATATAGGTTCTTAAGAAAAACATAGATTAAACAATGGCACACACAATACACATAGATTCACCTTGGAAATCCTTAACGAGATAAAACAACAAAAATTAGAGCTTCACCTCTATCTTTCTCATTCTATTTATTAACCATTCACAATACAATATTTAGGTATTCTGCAACATCCAAAACCCTAATCCATAAACTTGGATTAGATTTAGATCCCATTCGCTTAACTGTGATTAGTTACATATTTTTGATAAAATAACAAAAAAAATTGGAATAGATTTAGACCCCAATCATAAGGTGACACAACCCACATCCACATGCAAAGAATATAACACATACTCAACATATGTAATGATTACTTCATTCTTTGCACAATTAATGGATTGCAATGGAATAATGTGTTTATGAAAGATGTTTTGCATCTCTTGGTTGTTTTGTTGATGAATGTTATGGTAAATTGTCACTTAATTAATCACTTGTGAACTATATTACTACTTTGTTTAGTTTCTAGATCTTGTGCTCCAAAAAATTATATGGTACTAGAGTTGCAGGGATTCTAAAGAAGTCGGTATACATGATTTGTAGGTTAAATAATGTATTGCAGGTTGAAGACACTTTTAGGAGCGCATCAGTTGAAATGGAGCTTTCTCCCCAAAAAATCCTTACCCCCTTCAATTACTTTGAGTGGAACTCAAGAATTGAAATTCTATTGCAAATGAAGGGACTCTACATGATCACTATGGGAGACGAAGTAGAGCCTAATTCATATGTAGAGAAGTCAAAGTAGCTAAATATAATGGATAAATCCTTTGGATTACTATGTTACTCAGTATCTATGGTACTCCTATATCACATTGAAACAAAAAACTCTCCAAATGGCATATGGACCAAGTTGTCTAATCTTTTTGGGAAGCAAGATGAGATGAGAGGCCACCATTAGGATATTGAGATCCTCAATTTGAACCTTGGTAACTTCAAATTAGTCCAATAATTCTTTGCAAAATTCAATTATATATTACTACAGATCAAGATGTACAGAATAGAGAAATAAAATGGTCAATTAGTGCTTTCAATTCTATCAAAATTGGGACCATTCCCATTCAACAAGATTGGCACTTGGTGCCTCATGGAAGAGGCCTACATTGGACAATTTTGTAGCCTCACTTATCCAAAAGAAATATAAGCTCAATAAAAAAGGCTTCCCTAAGTCCTCAAAGGTGCATGCCTTTGTTTGCAATCAAGAAAAAAATAAGAAGAGGAAGTAGAAACAACAATTCAAAGGCAAGAAAGAGCACAATCCAAGAGATTTACAGGAAAATTCAGATTTCAAGATGGAAATACCAAGAAGGAGAAACAATTATGTGCATACTATAGGAAGGGCCCACATAGAGAACAATATTGTAGGTACAAGAATTTCAATGAAGAAGCAGAAGAGAAGCACACCAAGCTAGCTGACACACAAAAAAATAGTAGATGCCATGCACTTGTAGCAATTTCTTCTTGAATTCCATCCTCATGGATACTAGACTCTAAAGCTTCCAATCACATGGTCTCATCCGAGGACATTTTTTCTTCCATTGAGACATGCAAAAACCCTACCATTTTGGGAGAGGCACAAATTCAAATCATCCATTTAGCTAAGGAAGATCCTTTTATAGGTCCAGATGAATAGGTGATCAATAGATTTTTACTTTGTATTGAAGAACTTGTTATAGATCAAGATATTAGAGATAATACATTGTTTCAAATATATCACTCAAATAAGGGAGAACTTGTCGCAAATCAAGTTTTTATTGATGAAGATCTAAAAAATGTCTCTTCAATTACCTCAGTTTCTACATCTTTTTCTCCTGCATTTCACATAGTTACTCATAAAGGATTCATAGGAGTTCCTCCATTCAAAGCTTGTATTGGTTAAGAAATAGTATTCAAGCACTTCAAATTGTTTGGATATCATGAATGGGATCACATTCCTTCCAATAGAATAAGGGCCTTGGATACACAAAATATTGCAGACATATTCACAAAGTCCTTCATCAAGAAACAATTCACATAGTTGCAAGTTGCCTTGGGATAAAAGGCATCTTCAGAGTAGGATACTTAGCCTACTCAACCACCATTTTTTTTTTGGGGGGGGGTTTCCGATGAGGATTTCCCTCTTTCCTCATTCATTAGAGAATTCTCTTTGTATATAGGTACCTGACAAGGCTACAAAGTTTCGAGACCCATTTCTCTTTTGCATTATTTTCATTAAGTTTGGATTATGGGGGGGGGCATTAGAGCATATTTACCCTCTCCATAGCATCAATATATTACCTAGGGAATTACACTGTTCCAAAGTTTACTCTAGTTGATCATCTAATCCACTATAGAACTTGCTCTCTAGATTCAAGGGAGTAAAATGATATTTATAGATCATGGAAGTGATCCTCAACATCTATTTTTGGTAGTTGAGGGAACATTCCTCCATTTATGGTTTATTTCCATGAATTTAGGGTCCTGTTATCACTCAAAGTGTAGCTACCACCAAAGGTATCCTATCTGAGACGATAGAGGAAGGGTAGGTAACATAGTAACATCTCAAGGGCCTTGTCCACTACTACAAAGGGGGTAGTTGTCACAGTGGACAAGATCTTGTCACTTTAGATGAATTCGTAGAATGACCAAGGGAGAGACCCTACTAGCCTATGGGGCCTAGCGAACCTACTCAAGGTGCTCCAAGGGATAGACAATGAATACAAGAGACACACAATGAGTAAAATGATCTAGATCTAGGGAGATAGATGTAGTAGGTGAGGTTAAGGTCAATTTGGAGAGGCTTAATGCAATGGAAATGTTCTGACTTGAAATAAAATATACCACAATGAGTTTAGGAAAGTAGATCTATATAGATCTAGTTCATATGAGGAATATCCAAATTGGATTTACCTAGGGTTTATACAAATGAGACCAAAGTGGACCCAAAATAGTAGATCCAGGTGTTTAAATTACTAGATCTAGGTGCTTGAAGAGTAGATATGTGAATATTGGAAAGGTTCAAGCATACACAACTGATAGATTTGAAAAATTGACCAAAGACCCAAGGAGGGCGTCCCACCTAGATATGACTAGTGCTAGATCCTTAGGTAAATGGAGTCGGTTTGATTTTAAATTTTAGATATAGAGTTTTTATATTTATTATTAAGTGGGTTTTGATGGTCGTACTAAAAAAAGTACCCAATCTATCAGATATAGAAAACGAGGGTTTGAAAGAAGAGGGTTTTGTAGTGACAATTGGATTAATCCCCAGAAAAATAAAATACAATGAAAATGTACCTGGAAATACTTGCTACTACCTTGTATGGTGATGATATTCCCTTTCCGACCAATTACAATCTTTTTCCACCACTTTCCAAGTGAAATCGTTATGCCCTCCTAGAGACCAAGTTGCCCTCCTCCTGCAAAAGAGATATACAAATGAGAATCGATTTGCAAAAATGAAAGATTATAATCAATGAATAAATACTCAACAAGCACCAATATGATCCAAATATACAATACAGACACTCCCTGAACCAATAATGACCTTAGGAAGAGATATGGAGCTCAATCACAATAGCACCCCCATCAAATCGCTATCTCCATCAATAGTACACCCCCCTGCAAAAATGGTTTAGAAAAGCATAGATCCGCAAGAATGCTAGAAATAAAAAGAATTTACAATCTCCACATAAGACATTCGACAAAGTTTCGAAGAGTTTTTGCAAAAATATTTTATTATCCAAGAGTTCAAGAGCCAAAAGTCCCCTTTACAAATGAGAGAGCATCTCAATATATAGATCTCTCTAATACAAAATAAATAGATTCAATAATATCAATGGCTAGGATCATAATATACAATCACTCTAATTAATGGCTAATATTAGCCAGATACATATCACATGGATCAACTCAAAAATAGAGGGGGCACACTCACTAAATTGCTCAAGGGGGACGCACCACATGACAAATGACTAAGACACATGAAACAAGCACATGGTGGGGCTAGGATGTATATCATATCCTTCACTAGCATGAAACCATGGAACAATACCAAATAATATGTCAATATAACATCATAATGTGACCAAATGACCAAATCGTGGCCCCTCAATAAAACCATAAAAATGCCCAAAATGATAAATGCTAGGACATGTGGATCCCACTGATGCTGGAACAAGCGCTCGAAGGTGTGGAAATCATCATCAAGATATCCTGGACCAATCTCATGCCAATTCCTTTCCCCACTAAGCCAAATCGATTTCCTCAATAAGCCATTCTACTGCCGAGAAACCACCTCTGAAGATACAATAATTCATGTAATTCACTGCCAAGTGTCTTAAACACAAATCTGAATGCATCAAAATTTCTAGGGATGGGTTAATATGGTAATAACATCTGGATGGACCCCAATCTCCCTCTGTAGATCCCTAGGAGAACGTGCATGCTCATCAAATGTGTTGGATATGCCATTTTTGCATGGCAATCTAGAGAAAAATAGTAATTTGGACACATCATCATTTGTAAGCGCCCATAACTGATATCTGAGTGCACCAATACTCTCATAATGCTCAAATCCACTAGGAATGAGTACTCATACACCATATGACCATCAAAATATACCTATGTAAGCTCATCCATGCTCAGAATAATAAAAATAATGTCCTGTAAATAATAATAATGATAAAAAAATCCAACAAACCATCCAATGAAACTATTGTCTGAGTCATGGAACTATCAAATGGACACATATGGGCCATGAATAAAACATCTCGAACACTGCTGGCCCAAACTCATTCTGGACCCTGCGGTTGACCATGTCAAGAATGATCAAAATAATGATCCAAACTACAAAGAACCGCTGCTGTAAGTACAGAAGCATATCATATGCTCCTTCAATTATATCAATAGCTAAACTAAAGCATAGAATTATGTTTAACTAGCACAAGCATGTAAATAATGTAAATAAGATAAGTCTAGATCAAAGTAACTAGCTACTATAAACATGAATCTCAAGTGTATACTTGTTTATGGACTTGAACAATTTTCTAACCATGCGTGAGGGTGGAAAAACAAAGGCTAGGATAGGGGAAGGACTCAACAACCTCAACACTGTAATATATCAGATGAAGGAACCCGAGGAACCATTTATACATATGCTAGATAGGCAATAACACGGGGGATGGCGGTGCCTCACAAATGGGTAGAGTGATGAGAATGCTTCCAATAGACTCTAGACAAGCAAACTTTTAGCAATTTATTTATTTGTCAGATTTTATCACTTGAGATTTAACATTTAATTCACTTTATATATTTTCACTAGCAAACCTCCAAAAGTAGGTGCCCTGAAAGCATTATGGGCTTCAGATATGACTTGGTATGACCTCCATTTCCCGCCACTGTCAATAGGTGTGATGGAGTGACCACCCCGTTTCCTTGTGGGGACAAACGACCTTACTTTAAACAAGTATGAGTGCTCGTCCTTTGGCCACTGACTAGTTAATATTGATATGCATGGTAGTGTTTAACAACACTATTTTTGTTGACTTAGCATTCCTTTAGATATAACATTTAAGATCCGATGATCTAGTGTTTAGCAACAACACTGTTTGTAGGAATACTTGATTTCAAGGACTAAAGGAGAATAATCACTGTGACTAATCACATACTCCAAAGCCGAGACACAAAGCAAACTAGGAATCTATCCAACATAGAGGTCTAGGTGGGGGAAGTCCTCAATATCACTAGCTAAGGTGTACATCGAGATAAAACCAAAACTGGAAGATAACAGATGGGTGAAGAAATGACTGATGATTCCATGGATAGAAAAGGCCCTAGAATAAGGGAATGAACAAGTCAGTACTTCATAAAGTAAGGGTATGACCAACAAGTATACACAAGAACCTCCTATCAATAGCAACTAACAACTTCTACTCTAAACAACAAGTAATCTTAAAATAATATAGAGCCAGTAACCATCATAATATACCCAGTCATAAAATACCTAGATAAGAGGAAGAGCACATCAAAAATCCATATGTACCAAAATATATTTGCTGGATCATATACCAGAGTCCCTGATCTAAACTTCTTGAAACAAATTGAAGCACTGCATCTGGATATAACATGGGCTCTGATAATAAAACTACTCTGAATGATAGAAGAATGGCTATCTCATTCATCGACATGGGGTCATGGGGCTTAGTCCTGGAATGAGACTGCAATTGTATATGCTATGGATCCACTGAATCTGTAAGAGTGATCATCATAATGCTACTCATCATCAGCCGATCTCATCAAAATGTGAAAAGTGACTAGCTCAAAAATATTATGGAAACTGATATGAAATCATGGTATCCCGACTACTATGGATGTGACAACATTTGGCTCCAGCTGGGTCAAGTACTCTAAGGGAGAGAGTGATTGAGAACCTCGTAAATCTATGGTCCACAATAGTCACTGCATCAATCATCAATCATGCACTCGAGCTCTGCATCATCATCAAAATGTGTACCTAGTATCTGCAAAAATGCAAAGAGCTCTAGCAATCTCACATATCGGTCATCACTAACATCATATAAATATAAACTAAGCATAAATAAAAGGTGCTGAAAATAAAAGATACTGAAATAAAATGTTGATCTAATAACTAACAAGTTTTATTTTGCTATAGGAAATAAGGAAACTACGAAAACAAAAGGACATAAGGGCCTGACTCAATGGCGAAGAAAAACAAAGTGTCATATTCAATGGCATGAGTGTAAAAAGAAAAGGGTGCCATACTCGATGGCATATGTAACTAACTACTGTTCAAGTGAGCTTATTTAGAGACCTACCTATTCTAAACTAAACAGGAAAGGGGAATTCCAATCTAAGTTAAGTCAGGGACGTAATCCCTTAACTCTATTTGATTGGCAAGTAGCAAAATATGTTTTCCACTTCCAGTGGTGAGGAAACACATGTTGCCACTACAACGTTCTACCATAAATGGTCCAACCCAAATGTCATTTGATCCCCTGGATCTTGTGTAAAATATATGGTTAGGCACTATGACCCTATCATCACTAGAAAATCTACGACGATTCATAGATTCAATGATGAATTCAATGTTACAGATCAGAATAGGATTAACATCAACATGGTTTTACGGTTGCGGGGTAACTATTCTCGAGCTCGTTTGAGGAGGAACTACATCAAATCTAGGAGGACCACCATATAAAGGAATGGCTACACTACCAATAAGAACTTCATGAATCACTCTTCTCCTTTCATGTCCTTCTATCGGTTATTCATTCTATGGGTGAATAATATACTTGGGAGTTTCTCACACAGTCCAAAAATATCCGACAACTTCTTCAGTATCCTCTTCCCAGGGAGATGGTATAACATGGTATTCATTACTTCTACTGCTACCTTCTCTAGATGGGATTGGAATAATCATTTTTTCTAAACTTGAAGGATGAGTCGTAAGTGGTGCAGGATGGTTCAAAGACATGTCTCGAAATCTCTGAGCCTCTAACTCTGGGAATGTTGGCGAAGGAGTAGGATTGTGAGATGGATCATTAAAGTGCATACTTCCTTCATCACTAGGTAACTCACGGGGTATTAAGAAACTAGGGACATCTCTTAATAATGAATATCTCAATGACAACTCACTTTCATTGGTTGTAGTGGTGACAAGGGGAGTTTCCTGGAATATTCCAAGGTTATTCAATGAAAATTATCCCTCGGGGGTATCATGTACCAAGGAATGCTATTTCCAACTCATAGCGTTGTTGCTAACTTCCCTTAATACACCATCTTCCAAAGACATATGAGATAAATGATCAGGAGCATCAAAAAAATGGGATTCATTTGGCTCATCATCACTCCCCTATACGGGAGAAGGATGTGTTCCTTAATAGTTGTTTATCCATGGAAGAATGTGATCAAGCCCTTGTCTTTCTCTCTCGATATTGTGATCAACCAACACAAGGAATTACCTAACTGTTCTAGGCACATGCTCACCCCATCTTACCCGTTCTAAAATGTTCTAAGAATCATGTACTTTAGTGATGGGATTAGGTTCAACATTCTGTGGTTCCACATCACCGGGTTGATTAAAGGTCTTCAAACACTTCACCGTGATGAATTTCAAGGTTTATCTCTCTAGCAAATTCTATTCTATCATTCTCATTTTTAGAGAAGTTAGCATCTCTAAAAGACCTCCAAATCTCTTCTCTTCCAGTACTATGATCCTCACCAAGGCCACCCATGACCATAAAAATACCCTCTGGAAATAACTCTCCCTGACCATAAGTATTCCTGATACCATCCTCGAAACTCTCAAGATGACCATCATAGAATGGTTCCCAATAAATCCTAACTAATGCACCATCAGAGTTAGGAATAGTAGCGTATGATAAGTCCATCTGAAGATGAAATCCTAATCCAACAAACCACTGCCTACATAGAAGCATTCCATAGACATGAGTTAAATATATGACTAATATGTCGATAAGCATGGATATATCAGGGCATGAAAATAAGTCAGCTCTTAAGTTCTTGATCAAACCAAAAACTTGTAACGGTCTTGAGTCTATACTGCACACGTTCCCATAATGCCTAGTAATATTTAATCCCATGGATTCCATAGCTTGTAAAGGCATGACATTCATAGAATCGCCATAATCTAGCATACAATTGTGAAGAAGTAGTTCACCAATGTGAAGTGTGAGATAAAAGGGTTGGTGACCACCATTCTTAATCTCGTACAACGCTATCTGGATGTTGATGGGAGGATCTTCCTCATCTTCAACCATGGCACTAGGTGCCAAGTCTGAAAGAGACTGAACTTCTCCATCATTATTGGTAGTCTCAGGGATACTCTCGAAAAAATCTACCACTTGTTCTTTAATAGATGGGATATTCATCAATTCAGTGAGTGAAATGTTATGCATAACTTTGTCCAACTTTCTCTCAATATTGATGTCTAAGTCATAATCAAGGAGAACAGAGATAGGCTCACCCATTGGACTAGGATGCTCACTACTTTTATTCTCAGTGAAAGGAGGTGGATTTTGGCCATCCTTTCTTCTATGATAAATCCTAATAGGAGCTTGGCCACTGCTTTCAGGTTGTTCTGTGGCAAACAAATGAATACTAGGACTAGGAATTTATTCATCCTCTTCTTCATGATCTACCAGTATACATCCAAAGTCCTGGTCAAATTCAATATTTTCGAACCAATTAATGTTCTTAGGAGAATCTTGGGTATCCTTACTATGAGTGAGGTACTAAAGATCATCCTCTCTTTGTTATTTTGACTAGTTAATTCTAGGTGGTTCAGGTGACGTTTGGCCCACATTGGTTCTTCTCTTATCATCATTAGCGGGCCTCTTTTGAAGGTTCCAATAAGGTTTTGGGCCATAAGGTTTCCTATATCTCCCCAATTCTTTATTCTTATCCAAATCCCTAGTTAGGAGATTTAAATGTTTCAACATTTCTTGCATGTTCTCCATCATATCGTTGGGATCTTTAACTGGTTCTTTTCCTTTTCTAGTTTTGGGGTCAAATCTAGAAGATGAAGCACTAATAGAATCGAAAAAGTTTTCTTCCCATAGAGGCAGCATTGGCTTCAACTTTTCTAGCATTTTCCTGGGATTCTTTGAGGTCTTTCATGATTTTGTCTTTGAGATGGTAGCCAAGGTAACCTTCAAATGAGTTGAGGTAATGAATCAACATTGCTTGCTCTTTAGGCCTAATATCATTAGGTATGTTGGCCACTATCTTATCGAAAAAGAGGTTTAATTCATGAACATACTCATTTTCTTTCTTCTTAATTTCAAAAAGTTGGTTTAAAAGAAAGCACCCATCCAACTTGACAGGCCACTCATGCTTTACATTTTCAATGAAAGCATCGTATCCCATAACTAATGATGCAGGTAAGCGGTCAAACCACTTGCGAGCATCACCCTCTAGGGATGCGAAGAGATCTCTTATATAAACATCTTATTCCTTAGCCCCATAGGATTCCATGTGAGCCCAGACAACCTCGATATGATATTCAATGGAATTTGCACAAATTCCACTAAATTTAGGAATATTTTCAAAATACTTATCGGGCATGTCATGAGGTGAACCAAGGATTTGGGAAAAGTCAAAAGGTGAAGCTTTATCTTTATTCCCAAATTTATGAGCAACCATAGGGTTATTTTGATTATTATTTCCTAGAGGAATTTGAGTAGTCCCAACCATTGAATTTATTTGATGGGATGGAGAGGTAGGAGGAACCTGATTAGTTGAAGGAGATCCTAAAATACGATTTGGAGAATCAGAAGAATTCACGATTTTCCAAAAGAAATTAGATGATTGAGCTTTGGGATCTCTTCGATGATATTTAAGTAGAGTTCCTTCTACTTGATTCAAATTGAATTGACTTATAAGATTGTAAGGATGTATAGTAGGTCGTTCCTCAGTAGAGTCATGTTTAGGAGTCGCCAGGTAAACTATAAATCTCGTCTACCAAAAGATATGTCGTATAATAGCGGGGAGTTATGAGTGAAATGAGATGGATACATATGACATAAAAAATTCAAATAGTAACCATCCAGAAATAAAATCGGATATGATAAGATAAGAAATGATCGCACGAACACTCGTAGACACTTGAGGTAAGCCTCTACCTCCCCACCAACGACGCCAAAATATGTTATCACTCAAAGTGTAGCTTCAACCAAAGGTATCCTATCTGGGATGGTAGAGGAAGGTTAGCTAACCTAGTGACACCTCAAGGGCCTCGTCCACTACTACAAAGGGGGTAGTTGTCACACCGGATGGGTTCTCATGTTCACTTTTAAATCAATCCATAAAATGACCAAGGGAGAGACCATACTAGCCTATGGGGGCTAGCGAACCTACTCAAGGTGATCTAATAGATAGACAATGAATACAAGAGACAAACAATGATTAAAATGATCTAGATCTAGGGAGATAAATGTGGTAGGTGAAGTTAAGGTCAAGTTGGAGAGGCTCAAGGAAATGGAAATATTCCAACTTGAAATGAAATATACCACAATGAGTTTAGGAAAGAATATCTAGATAGATCTAGTTCATATGAGGAATATCCAAGTTGGATATACCTAGGGTTTATGCAAATGAGACCAAAGTGGACCCAAAATAGTAGATCCATGTGTTTAAAGACTAGATTTAGGGGCTTGAAGAGTAGATCTATGAATATTGGAAAGGTCCAAGCATACCCAACAGTTAGATATGGAAAATTGACCAAAGACCCAAGGAGTGTGTCCCACCTAGAGATGACTAGTGCTAGATCCGGGGGTAACTGGATTCGGTTTGATTTGAAACTTTAGATATAGTGTTTTTATATTTATTCTTAACAGGGTTTTGATGGCCATACTCAAATATGTACTCGATCTATCAGATATAGAAAATGAGGGTTTGAAAGAAGAGGGTTTTGTAGTGACAATTGGATTAAGCCCCCAAAAAATAAAATACAATGCAAACATACCTGGAAATACTTGCTACTAGCGTTGTCTGGTGATGATATTGCCTTTCTGATCAATTACAATATTTTTCCATGCCTTGCCAAGTGAAATGGCTATGCCCTCCAATAGACCAAGTCGCCCTCCTCCCGCAAAAGAGATTTACAAATGAGAATCGATTTGCAAAAAGGAAAGATGATAATAAATCAAGAAAGAATCAACAAGCATCAAGATGATCCAAAGATACAATAAAGACACTCCCTGAACCAATAACGACTTTAGGAAGTGATATGGAGCTCTATCACAATAGCGCCCCCATCAAATCGCTATCTCCATCAATAGTATGACGCCATGAAAAAATGGTTTAGAAAATCATAGATACACAAGAATGGTAGAAAGAAAAATACTTTACAATCTCCACACAAGACATTTGACAAAGCTTCCAATATTTTTTGCAAAAATAGTTTATTATCCAAGAGTTCAAGAGCCAAAAGTCCCCTTTACAAATGAGAGAGCATCTCAATATATAGATCCCTCTAATACAAAACACCTAGATCCAATAATATCAATATCTAGGATCATAAGATACAATCACTCTAATCAATGGATAAGATTATCTGGATACATATCACATGGATCAACTCAAAAATAGAGAGGGCACACTCACTAAATCTACCAAGGGGGACACACCACTTGAAAAATGACTAAGACACATGAAACGAGCACATGGTGGAGATAGGAGGTGTATCATATCCTTCACTATCATGACCCCATGGAAAAATATCAAATGATATGTCAAGATAACATCATAATGTGACCAAATGACCAAATCGTGGCCCCTCAATAACACCATAAAAACGCCCAAAATGATAAATGTTAGGATGTGTGGAGCCCACTGATGCCAGAACAAGTGCTCGAAGGTGTGGAAATCATCATCAAGATATCCCAGACCAATATTATGCCAATTCCTTTCCCCACTAAGCCAAATTGATTTCCTCAATAAGCCATTCTACTGTTGGAAAACCACCTTTGAAGATACAAAAACTCTTGTAACTCACTGCCAAGTGTCCCATACACAAATATGATTGCATCAAAATTTATGGGGATGGGGTAATAGGGTAATCATGGATGGAAGGACCCCCATCTCCCTCTTTATCTCCCTAGGATAACGTGCATGCTCATCAAAAGTGCTGGACATGCCATTTTTGCATGGCAATCTGGAGAAAAATAGTAATCTGGACACATCATCATCTGTAAGTTCCCAGAATTGATATCTGAGTGCACTAATAAGCTCAGAATGCTCAAATACACTTTGAATGAGTACTCATACATCACGTGACCATCAAAAGATACCTTTGTAAGCTCATCCATGCTCAGAATAATAAAAATAATGGCCTGTAAATAATAATAATGATAAAAAAATCCAACAAAGCATCCACTGAAATTGTTGTATGAGTCATGGAACCATCAAATGGACACATATGGGACATGAATAAAACATCTCGAACACTGCTGGCCTAAACTCATCCTGGACCCTGCAGTTGACTTGGTCAAACTGTGTTGACCAGGTCAAGAATGATCAAAATAATGATCCAGACCACATAGAGTTGTTGTTGTAAGTACAAAAGGTTATCATATGCTCCTTCAGTTATATCAGTAGCTAGACTAAAGAATAGAATGATGTTTAACTGGCGTAAGCATGTAAATAATATAAATAAGATAAGTCTAGATCAAAGTAACTAGCTACTAACCATGGGCGAGGGTGGAAAAACAAAGGCTAGGCTATGGGAAAGACTCAACAACCTCAACACTGTAATATCTCGGATGAAGGAACCAGGGGAACCACCTATACATATGCTGGATAGAAAATAACACGGGGGATAACAGTGCCTCACAAATGGGTAGAGTGATGAGAATGCTTCCAATAGACTCTAGACAAGCAACCTTTTAGCAATTTATTTATTTGTCTTCTTTTCTCACTTGATATTTAACATTTAATTCACTTTATAGATTTTCACTAGCCATCCTCCAAAAGCAGGTGCCCTGAAATCCTTTTGGGCTTCACATATGACTCGGTATGACCTCCATTTCCTGCCACCATCCATAGGAGCGATGGAATGATCACCCAGTTTCCCTGTGGGTACAAACAACCTTTCATTAAACAAGGATGAGAGCTCATCCTTTGGCCACTAACTAGTTAATATTGATATGCATGGTAGTGTTTAGCAACACTGCTTTTGCTGACTTAGCATTCCTTTAGATATAGCATTTAATATCCGATGCTCTAGTATTTAGCAACACTGTTGGAAGGAATACTTGATTTCAAGGACTAGAGGAGAACAATCACTATGACTAAAATCACATACTCCAAAGACGCGACACAAAGCAAACTGGGAATCTATCCAACATAGAGGCCTAGGCGGGGTAAGTACTCGAGATCACTAGCTAAGGTGTAAGCCTAGATAAAACCAAAATTGGAAGATAACTGATGGACAAAGAAATGACTGATGATGCCATGGATAGCAAAGGCCCTAGAATAAGGTAATGAACAAGTCAGTACTTCATAAAGTAAGGGTATGACCAACGAGTATACACAATAACCTCCTATCAATAGTAACTAACCACATCTATTCTAAACAACAAGTAAGCATAAAATAAGATAGATCTAGTAACCATCATAGTATACCCAATCATAAACTACCTAGATTAGAGGAAGAGCACATCAACAACCCATATGTACCAAAATATATCTACTAGATCATATACTTGAGTCCCTGATCTAAACTTCCCGAAACATACTGAAGCACCGCATCTGTATATACCATTGGATCTGATAATAAATACTCTCTGAATGATAGAAGAATGGCTATCTCAGTCATCAACACGGGGTCATGGGGATCAGTCCTGGCATGAGACTGCAACTGTATAATCTTTGGATCCACTGAATCTGTAAGAGTGATCATCATAATGTTTCTCATCATCAGATGATCTAATGAAAATGTGAAAAGGGGCTAGCTCAAAAATATACTGCAAACTGATCTGCAATCATGGCAGCCTGGCTACTATGGATGTGACAATAGGTCCTACACTACATGTTTGACTTGTGGAGTGAATCTAGGAAGTTTAATCCACTGATCAAGGACTACAAGTGCCTTGGTTTTCTATTATGAGCTAATAGCGCCCTCCTTGAGTCTTTTTAGAAGATTCCTTGCATGCATGAGTTAATCATGCAATTGTCCCTTGATTTCAGGTGTTTAAACCCCCACTTGTTCACTTAGGTTATTTATGAGGTTTTTAACTCACCTCTGAGAGATTGCATGGATAATTAAGGGAGTTTCATCTCTAGTTAATCCTAACTAGGTTGTCATGAACTATAGACAAATTCAAATTGCCTATATGCAATGATTGCTTCATTCTTTGTACAATTAATGGAATGCAATGGAATACTGTGTTTATGAAAGATATTTTGCATATTTTCTTTGTTTTGTTGATGAATGTCATGATTTGTCACTTAATTAATCATCACTTACAAACTCTATTACTACTTTGTCTATTTCTAGATAATGTGCTCCAAAATATTACCACAAGAATTATGGTGGGAGTAGTTGGAGCCTAAATCTACAACTATTCATTGTAGGAGTTCTAGCTCTTGTGATGAGAGTAATATATTATTTCTTTTTATTTTCTTTGCAAAAGTTCTAAATTTTTTGATAATAACATTTTCAACATTAAATAGGCATGAAAATTTTATGGTAGAAGCTAATTTTATTTAATTTGAATTTTGCATGTGTTGTAGAGCCTCAACATGAGAAATAACTTCAACCTCAGTCTCAGTATGAGTCTCAACCTCTGCCTTAGTCAAATCCATCCAATCACAATATTGTAAGGCCTCAATTTTAGCTATATGATCATAGTGAGGGATCCTATTGGAAAAATCACAATTCATCCTGTAATGCCACTAAATATATCGATATTTATTTGATTTGTATTCAAATTAATTGTTTAGAAATTATGTTTTTACTAGGTTCTATTTGCATGTTTCTATATTATACATCTTCAAATTGCATGAAATAAAATCCCCACCAATTATGATCATTGGTGGGATGGACTTTATCGATTGACATATATGTATTTCAAAAATTGCATCAAAATTTGTTGTCCAAGTTGGAAAAGTTTCCAATGGATGAAAGTCACGATAGCAATATACAAATGATGATAATGATGTTGCAAAACATATTTATGTTGATGACTATATATGAACATCTTGGCCCAACTAGTAATTTATGGGTTGATTTATCTGAGAAGAGGAGAGAGTTCGGTACAAGGACACACAAATGGCTAGCAATGAAAGATGCAATAAAAGGACACCGGGTGGATGTGCGAAATTTATTTTTTGATACACCTGCGCCACTACTTGGTATAAGACCAAAGGCACTTAGGATTTCTAGGTTAAACCTGAGGTTGTTTTTCTAATTTTATATAATATATTTCATGTTGCATTTATGACATTTTACAATCATGATGAGTTCCCTGTATATTTTGCACAAAAACTCTATTGTGAGTTTTTGCTTCATATGAAACCTTATTATACTAATCTCCCATATATGTTTTATGGTACGGGTAGAGGTCACCTGTATGACCATCCTAATGCTAAAATAGGTGATCAATATGTTCCTTCACATCTGAGACTCGTTCTTGCTCCAAGGAGAAATATTGTAACTCTATATGATTTAGCTAGTCGTTCTTAATTTAACTCTCAAGCTAGGGGTAGCCTAGTTGACACAATACCCATTGGTTTGGATGGGGTAAATGTGGGGATCACTATTTATAGTATATATCCACCTAGGCCTACAAAACCGACAGTTTTTTTTTCATCTAATGAGATTTAAACCATGCCATATCTCGAGGTAGCTACCTATGTGATGTAGTGTCAAGATGCATTTTTGCACTTTATCATAAATCATCTGAATTAGGTATTGGAAAGGTAATTTTATAAATTTTGAGAAATATTCACATTCAATATAATATATATATTATAAATGTAATATTTACACAATTCAACAACTCTATATATATTGACATGCATTTACATTATAAAAGATGTAATTTTGTATTTTACTATATGGTATAGGTTTTCACTATGGGAACATAGACTGATGGGACACCTATTATAGATGGTGTAAATCAGGTTCTTGTTTAACTAATATTTGTACATGTTTCACAATATTTATACATCAACATGAGTGAAAACACCCATTTGTAGGTCCCAAGTTAGACTCAATCACGTTTGGAATGGTGCCTCCGACTAATTAAATGCCCAATTGCCACAATGGTTTATAAGTTTTTGGTTTTACGTTCTTTTTTTGTATTTTATGTGAGAATGTATTATACAACTATAAATAAATGATAAATTGGATAGAACTATCCCAAAAGGGAGCAAAATTATCAACTTAAGGAATGCACAGAGTGGATGATATCACTATCAATGCTTAGAAAACAATTCATAATTTTTAAGAGCACATTAAAACATCAATACCTGAGAATACATAAAAGTAAACGGATTACCCTTATATCATTTACTGATATTGTCCATGAATTCAAATTATAACGAGGAAAATGGCAAGTTATAGGTTTTAATTCATAACTCAAAACAATAGAAATAGTTGCTATTGTCTACAGTTCGGTATCGAAGCATATTAAACACTCAATAATTAATTTTTATAATCGACATATATGTTCATGTAACTTGAAAGAAAATAAATTGGAAATCTTGAATGATGCACCCATAAAAATAAATAAATAAATAATTCTTAATAACGTAATTATTGAGCATAACATTCACAACATCACTAGGGAAACTCGAAGAAGAATCTGCAACTTTCCATTATCAAAATTGTTTCCAGAAAATTAGATTGGACCCATACTCCATCCTTTCATTCAATAATGTACAAAATAAAAAAAATTAAGGGTTTCTGAACCCCCTGCTTTCGGCTTCAAAAAAATTTCCTTTATAGGGTAAAGCTAGGGTACAAAAATCATTGTTCAAATGTAGCTGTCTTTACTTGAAGTAACTTACAACAATAAAATTTAAATAAATACAAAGGTGATATTAACTAAATGCATTTAATCCTTTTTGTTGGGACTTCTCCCACTGGGCATGCCAATCTTTGATCTTCTCAGAGTGCTCATCCTGTAGTTTTTCAAATTGGACTTCGACGCCCAATACTTTTGGTTCACTTTCTTTATCAAGAGCAGTCCGGGTAATATCTACGAGGGTTTTAGTATAGGATGCCAATTCTATTGGTTGATAGATATAATTATTGAAAATTTCTTGATCAATTTTCGTCAGTTGGGTTATCATCTGTTCACTTTGATCTCTTTCTTGCTCAATATCCATACTTCTGTTTTTTATTGGCTCTGCAGTTCTCAACTCATCAAGGGTAGGAATATTTAACTTCATCATCACGTCCTTTGTAGAATTTCATATTGTATCAAAGGGCTATATAACATCATTTATGAATTCTATTGCTTCATCCTAAGTGACATCCCATGCGTTCTTCCAAGCCTTTAATTTCATCCTCTTCTCTTTTCGTTATCCTTGGGATATTTTTAGGGGTTTCTTCATATAGTTGTTGCCACTTCAAAAAAAATTCAACATTCTTTTCAATAATTTTATATTCATATCCAAATAAATCGACCTCATCTATTAACTTAATTACATTCCCAAAATACTTTTGTAACTCCTCCAACTGCGAAAAAATATTTCTTTATGCCTCTTTTAGCTTTTGAATAACCTTGATAGCTTCTTCTTTCATCATACTTAGCAATTGAGCATTTTCTTGTTGAAATAGATGGAGTTCAAACTTTGCATACTCCCTAGCCATTATCATTTCATTCATGCTCATTTCATGCTCTACCTTCAAGAGACTAATGTCATTATCATGTGTTCTTTTGAACTACTCCTACTCCACAAACGACCGAGGTTCCATGTGATTAAGTTGTTTTTCCAATTGTTTTTCTTGCTCCTTGTACTACTCTTCTTGCTCTTTTTACAACTAAATTTGACTGACAAGATCCTTTGTTGAGGAAAGTTCACATTTTCCAAGACTCCGATTAAGGAAGCAAAACCATATGCTATCTCCCCCAGTTCTTTCCCTTGCATATAAAAATTTGTAAGATCATTAACCATGCCTTGATTTTTCTTCCTCTTGGATGGCCTTTTGGTGATACTTTTACTTTGTCTATTGAGAAAATAGTCCCCTTAGTAATGAGACCACTATATTTTCAATCTCCATTGATTGAGTAGAATCCCCTGATCTCATTGAAATATGTGTTTGAGGGTTGATTGGAGATGTAAGCAATGCTAGTTACTGAACTTTCTATATCTCATCCAATTTTATCAATTCTTCCTCTTATTACCTTTTCCTCATTGCCTTAGCTGTAGGGGATTCCAACTCTTTTTGTTTTTGTTCTTGGCGGAGTTGTGATTTCAATGCTTCAGCATCAGAATCTTATTTTTTCCTCCTCTCCTCTTGTGCATCTCTAAAGGTTTCTCCTTCCTTTCTCCTCTATTCTTCTTCAGCTTCTTGAGCTTCTTTTTCCTTTTGTAGTTGCTCTTGGATCAATTGTTGTCAAACAATTTCTACTTGGGATTCATCCTTTTTGTTTCTTTCTTCTTTTGTCATGACGTTATGAGATTCTACTGCTTGCTGTACCACTTTTGCATATGCATATTTTTTCATTGATTCTTCTTTCTTCAAAACTTCCTATGCCTGAGATTTATCTTCTTCTTCTGTCTTTGATTTTTCTTCCTGTGCCAATTTTTGAGCTTGTAGGAGGTGAAGTCTTTCTTTTGCTTCAAAGAATTTCTTAATTGCATCTTCTCTTATTAGTTTATCTTTTTTTTCTTCCTCTCTCGTTCTGCCTCAACATAAAAATCCACTTTCTACACAGACCTGGCGGAGTTCTATAGAGACAAATGTTTATTATGAAGTTCCATTTTGAGCACCATGTTAGGAATATTACCACAATCCTCATCAAAGTTGATGACTCCTTGAAAACATATGTCCTAAGAATCCTCTTGTGGTCATTCTTTCTTTGAGATACACATCCAATATTTAAGTCATATAGAGCATTGGCTTCTTTACGGGTATGTTGGGAATTGGATAATGAGAATGGGTTGATGCTAATAGGGAAACCTATCCAAGCCTTCTTACTCGTGCATGATAGTTGACCCCCAATTCCTTTAATGACAGTTTGATAGGAAGTTTCCTTGATAAAAATTCTATCTGGGACATAGGCTGGTAATAAATGCAGTAGATCCATTACCTTGAAGACTCGTATATAGGTGAAGGATTCTAGGGGAAACCAGTCTCCTAGTTGTGATAGGAATTCTTTGGCTTGGTTCGACAACCTGGGGGTCAGTGTCTTAAAAATGAGGAGATATAATGGAGCAAAGAAGTGATTACAAATGTCATAAAAATGGAGCTTGTGGTTGGATAAACACAACTCCTTGTAGTAGACATGAATATGCATTGAATCAAATTTCTCAATTCATAAGCCGTAAAGCATGTACATAACAAAGAACATCTAGAATATAAATAGTCATACAAAATTTGGGGGTTTTGGGCTTAGGTAGCTCTTTGAAATACTGTAGGAATCCAAGCAGATTGGTTGACAATATATGTGCCCAATTGAAAATCTACCCTATTTTAGCCACATGATGAACCAAAGGCATCCACTCCAATTGGTAGTGCATGTCATTCTCTTCCCTTTATAAGCACTAGACCATCACCATCAACATCGTGTGCAATCACCTGAAATACTATGCGGGGTATCTTCTGTTGGACTTCTCTATGAATTCTCTGCCTTCTACCCTCCAATATTTGATTATGTTGACAAGCTTTGGATTTTCATAAAAAAAACTTCCCATAAAAGATTCAATCAAATATGCCTCTAGGTCCTTCAAGTTGAACATAAACTGGAAATATTTTAGTCAGAGGGTGTCACGTCCCCTCCCATCCAACCAGCTAGATGGAGAGGATCGTGACTGTTAAACCGGGCATCTAGCCCCCATATCCATTCATTAACCAAGCATTCAAATTCAAATGAATAAAAATATAAACATACACAAATGCATAACAGATGTGATATTAAACTGGGCGTCTAGCCCTATGAAACATTCAATCATAAGCATGACCATAATATAACAGAGATATATGGAGATGTATGGTTTTTAAGAAAATCACAGCGGAATATTAAGAATTTCACATCCATCATACATTTAAGATGTTCATCAAATAAGTAATTGCAATTTAACACAAGAGGATACTTATCTTATACAAAAGTAGTCCCACGCAACTGGCTATGCAACTGCAACGTTCCACCCAACCGTAGGCCAGTGTGCTCCTCAATCTCTCAGCACCACTGCCACCCCCCGAGCTGGGCATGATCTCTACAAGGAATCAGGGAACAACAGACTCACACATAGCCAAGCATACACCAAGATGAGCCAATCCAATCTGCAATTGGGTTTATCAGGCTGCTAGGACATGGCAGGGAAGAATTGCTAAGCTAGTGAGCTCCAGCACAGAGCCAGGGATAACCTTGCAAGATCTATCGAGCTTGGCACCCACATTACCTACACACCCAGCACAAGGAAGTATTCTTTTCACTGCTGTGCAGTCCCTCAAGCCATACCTTCCCTATCTAGTGCTCTCAGGGTATGCATAGAAGAGTAACCAAAGCCCTCTTGATCTTCTTGAGAGGTTGTCTCCCCCACTAGGTTTATCAAGCCACTTCTATCCACTACCACTCCAACACTCAATTCCCAGGTTCAAACCAAAAACGAGGATGCACATAACAGCAGAACACCATTATGGGTCAAGACAAAACGTTTTTACAGTGATAGGCAGGAAAATGATCCCCTAGGATTCAGAAAAACGTGGGAAGGTTAAAAACGAGCAATGGAGGTTTGGAGAAAAACCCCAGGTAGCAGAAAACGTTTTTAGGAAAAACGCCCATGGCAAATCGGGGACAAAACGAACTCCCTACAGTCCCAAATCGCAGCCCCTCCTTCCCAGCTACTATCCAAAACCAAAAACGGGTTTTTGGGCAGGGAGAACCCTGCGTTTTTGCTAAAAAACGTGACTGTAACTCCCAACCTTCTCTATCTGCGTGAATGAATGAAGACTGCCCCTTCCCCATGGATTTGGGCACCATTTCGTGGGTGGTTTCTTGCCCCCCAAGCAAAAACACGATTTTCCAAGTTGATGGCTTGCCCATGCACGAAAATGGCTTGCCCATACTCTTTCATTCCCTAGGCATTAACTGCCTTAACCAATTTCTTGGAAAAATTAAATGATTGGGTACATGAGACAAAATGGGTAGTTGGTGGTTTATGGGTTTCCCCATTGACACATGGATTAATGCTATTGGCTCAAGGGTTTGAATAATTTCCCTCCCTATTCCTTGTAGAACCATGCCCCATCTCTTTTGTTGCATTGCATAGCTAGTTGTGGGTATTTTTCATTAAAATTCGTATTTACATGATGTCTTATATACATTGTGCCCATCTCGCACAAGAACCATAGGCATCTATTTTAATTGCCGATACATGAAACGCTAAATCAATGGTGGGGCCTTGGCCTTGAGCTTCTCACCATGATTAAATTACAATATTTACATCATTTACAAAGGGGGTCAAAATGGGGACGTGACAGAGGGTGGCAATGACATCTCCCTCTTCATCAAGTATCTCTCTTGACCTCATATATGCATGATAATATATCCACCTATCCACGTCGTTATAAGGCATTATAGAGTGCCTGACTGTGAGGTCAAATACTCATATTTTCCTTATATTATCATAAACATCTAAGACCGCTTGACGGGTTTTTCCTGTAGGAATCTGCAAGAAATATAGCAACTGTAGAAACTCACAATCAAACTATCAAGTATGTTGCAAATAAGAAGAGAATGAGACACTCAATGATCATTCATAAACACATAAGAATAGACAATATCTCAGTATCATACAATGAATAAGAATGTAAGTGAATGAGTACAATAGAACTGCAAGGTGCATAATATAGGATTCGAATAGGCCAAGTAGGGAATTTGAATTCCTATCTCAGAGTCTGGCTTCGATAATAGTGGAGTCACCATCCAGTCAGTAGTATCAGTCATAAATGATAAAGGTCAGTCAAGTGTGTCTAACTGAGTCTAACAGAACCAACTAGGCATAAATCGGGGAAGGGAACTCCAAGGGAGGCGCATGAGGCTGTCAAAAGGGTCAGTGGAACTCCATAATTGGCTAACTAGGAGTTGTAGGTAGGTAGGATGAGTAATCAGTGGAAAAACTGATCAATCAAGACTCTAATTGAATGATAACTGTTGGTAGGTGAGCTAAGGAGATCTAACTAGGAGATAACTGACTGGTAGGTGAGCAAAGGCACACTTTCCATGCAAAAGACTGAAGGAAGGCGCATTAGGTAGGTGGGAGGCCCCTTGGGGGCCATAAACAAGCTATGGAGAGCTATAAACAAGCTCTAGGTGTTGGGATGACCACCATGATGATGACCAAATGCATGCAGATGACTGGATGCATGCAGAATGCATGCAAAACTAAAAAATGACGGGGAGAATATTCCAACACCCCACCTCAAGCTATACTATGAGAAAATAATTGAAAAATAGGGCCCTGGTGACTAAGACCAAAGGTCACCCTGTAAAACAACAAGATAGGGCCCTGGTGACTGAGACCAACGGTCACCCCATACCA
This sequence comes from Larix kaempferi, assembly GCA_027924585.1. Taxonomy (NCBI): domain Eukaryota; kingdom Viridiplantae; phylum Streptophyta; class Pinopsida; order Pinales; family Pinaceae; genus Larix; species Larix kaempferi. The sequence continues at coordinate 23,114,780 of BSBM01000858.1, forward strand.
TCAATATAAATAACTAAGTGAGAAAAGAGGGAAAACCCAATGGGAAGAAAGCCCTCCCTCAAAATAGACTGAAGGGTGATAAAGTAGCATATCATGACTTACCCCTAAAGGAGGCAAGTGACCTTATTTTCCAAGGAAGGTTCGATCAATTTGAAATGGATCATCATTGTGAGGAGGATGAGCCCTTCCATGCTGAAATTCTGATCTGGTTCTTCTATGATCATGTGGATCACCAACCAAATCACCTGTAGATCGGAGTGTAATGGTAGCCCATCAAGGGAGAGGAGGAGCATTAGGTTCTTGTGGATCTGGATCTCTCATCCTCTCATCTTCATTATCAGTTTCTAGATCTTCAGGTCCTTGTGGATCTGGATATAGCATTCTATCATCATCTCCATCTTCAGATTCTGAATCTGAAGTATCATGTGAAGATGTATCACTCTCATCAATCAAAGGAGGAGTGGTAGTTGAGCTACCTTTCTAAATAGAAGGAGTATCATGAAGAGGCCATTCCTCAAACTAAACCCTTCTCTCCAAGAATGTGGTCATGGAAGAAGGATCAAGTAACTTGTGAGCCTTTGCATCCAATGCATAGCCCACCATAATGCATTCTCTGCTTTGAGAATCAAGAGCTCTCCTTTTGTCAGTTGGAATCCTTGACCAAGATCTAGATCCAAATACTTTAAGATGAGATACATCAGGTTTGTATCCCATCCATGCTTCAAAAGGAGTAGTGTCACCGAGTCCCTTGTGAGGAACTCTGTTCTGAAGATAAGTGGCACAGTTAATGGCTTTTGCCCAAATACTAGGATGCAATCCTTTCAATTTTAGCATGCAAGTGGCCATCTCTTTCAATGTTCTATTCTTCCTTTCAGCTATACCATTCTGCTGCGTTGTATAGGGAACAGTGTGTTGCATTTCAATGCCCTCTTCAGTACAAAAATCTTGAAACTCACCCTTAATGTACTCACCACCATTGTCAGTGCGAATGGCTTTTATCTTCCTTTCTGAAAGCTTCTCTACAGAAGACTTGAAAATTTTGAAGAAACCAAATACTTCTGATTTCAATCTAAGGAAATATGCTTAAGTGAATCTAGAATAATCATCAACAAAAGTGAGCACATACCTTTCCTTGTTTAGAGACAGATCTGGAAACAGACCAGCCACATCACTGTGGACGAGATCAAGGGGTTGAGAGGCTCTCCTAGCCTTTCCCTTTTCAAATTTCTTCTCAGGATGCTTCCCCATCAAACAACCATGACAGTTACCTTTGGAAAACTTGATTTTGGGCAGCCCATCAACCATATCCTTTGCATGCATGTCATGTAAGTATTTGTAGTTGAGATGCCCAAATATTTCATGCCACAATCTGCTTTCTTCATTGGCATGAGTATGGAGGGATTATTGCTTCGAGAGAGGCAGAAAGTGAGAACTCATATAGCTTGGAGTTGTGATTTGCAACTCCCTTTGCAATGATCTCACCTGAGACCATGTCTTGTATCTTGACCTCATTTGGAGAAAAGATCACTCTTTTGGGGTCTCCGATATGAGTCATTTGATACAATGAAAGTAAGTTTGCTGTAAGAGATGGGACATAAAGTACATCAGAAAAGTAACCATTGTCAAGATTGATTCTTCCAATCCCTTGAGAGGAGACTTCTGAATCATTTCCCAACATGATGGGTGGGCCAACTGAGCTCTCGAAGTTAGAGAAGAGTTCCTTGGAAGAAGACATGTGTCTTGAGGCTCCTGAATCTATGATGAAAGAAGAATCTATTGATGCACTTGCCATGTAGGCATGATGTCTTTCTTTGTCTTCGGATCTGGAAGATTCAGGATCTTTCTTCCTCGCACATGCTGGTATAGGAAGATTGTTCTTCTCAAGTAATTTAGCCATCAAATCTATAGTCTTCCGCATGCAAACACTCTCAGAATGGAAACCTCTATGGAAGTAAGTACACTCTGATTTTCTCTTTTGAGAATGCTTGGTCTTCCTAGAGTTCGAAACCCCATCTGACTGGTGGGAACTATCTGTAGGACTTGTATTATTCGATCTCTTGTTATAAATATTTTTCTTTCTTTTACCATTCGATCTCTCTGCAACTATAAGGGATGAATCCAATTTGGGTTTGATCATTCCCATCGAAATCAAATTCTCTTCTTCTTGAGTAAGAGATTGTGTGAAATCATCAAATGAGGGAAACTTCCATCTTGGAATGGACAACCTAGTTGACTAGAAAGTAGAGACAAAAACTGAGAAGTTTGCTCCCAACTTTGAGAGAATGGCAAGTATAAGCTGCTTGTCTTCTTTCACTATCTCATATATTTTCAACTGGGATATCAAGCTTTTGAAATTGGTGAGAAAGGCATTAATAGATTCGAAGTTGTTAGGACTCAAACATATGAGCTCATTCTCCAATTTGTGTCCTTCCATATAATCTTTCGGTCCAAAAAGAGATTAGAGCTTGTCCCAAACCTCTTTAGGAGATGTAAGATCGATGACATGAAAGTGTAGATCTTCAGAAATTGAGAGAAGGAGGAGACCAATTGCTTCATCAAGCCAATCCAAGTATTTGGAATTTTCAACTGCACTGGTTGGTTCTACCATCATTCTGCTGAGTATTCAGGTGAAGCTCTTTGATCTCATGAAGAGAGTCATTCTGGATTTCCACTCAACATAGTTGGAAGATGTAAGCTTTAGATCCATCTGAACAAAGAAAGTCGAATAGTTGAAGAAATTTCCGAATGGGTGAATAAACCTACAAAACAAGAAAAGTTGTGCTGATGGAGTATGCTACACTTCGACTGAACACTACCTTAAGGACACTTGGCACATAGACTAAGTCCTTCACACCTGGATAGACCTCACTGGATTTCTCCAATGAATTCAAGTAATAGCACTAGGATTTGCTGTGAAAACTCAGAGGCTTATGGTGCATAAGTGAAAAGATAGCTTCTTAAATAAATGCTGCAACTGTTGCAATTCGAATAGCTGCTTCCTGCTCTGATACCATGTAAGAATCTGCAAGAGATCTAGCAACTATAGCAACTCACAATCAAACTATCAAGTATGTTGCAAAGAAGAAGAGGAGGAGACACTTAATGATCACTCATAAACACAGAAGAATAGACAATATCTCAGTATCATACAATGAATAAGAACGTAAGTGAATGAGTACAATAGAACTGCAAGGTGCATAATATAGGATTCGAATAGGCCAAGTAGGGCATTCGAATTCCTAACTCAGAGTCTATCTTGGATAATATTGGATTCATCATCCAGTCAGTAGTATCAGTCATAAATGATAAAGGTCAGTCAAGTGTGTCTAACTGAGTCTAATAGAACCATATAGGCATAAATCAAGGAAGGGAGACTCCAAGAGAGGCGCATGAGGTTGTCAAAAGGGTCAGTGGAACTCCAGAACTGGCTAACTAGGAGTTGTAGGTAGGTAGGATGAGTAATCAGTGGAAAAAATGATCAATCAAGACTCTAACTGAATGATAACTGCTGGTAGGTGAGCTAAGGCGCTCTAACTGGGAGATAACTGACTGGTAGGTGAGCAAAGGTGCACTTGCCATGCAGAATACTGAAGGAAGGTGCATTAGGTAGGTGGGAGGCCCCTTGGGGGCTGTAGACAGGCTATGGAGAGATAGAAACAAAATCTAGGTACTGGGAGGACCACCATGATGATGACTACATGCATGCACGCATGTAAAACTGAAAAATGATGGGGAGAATATTCCAACATTTCCTACGATGGTAGGAAATACTGGTTTTCAAAATTATGCAGATAGAAAACTCCAACCGTGACGAGGTTTTCTTGTGGCATCTGAGATGATATGTGCTCCATATAACCCTACGCCCATAGGTCCGTGGCACATGGAGGGGTTTTTCCCACGGTGCCTTAAAATAATTTGTTTTAAATAAGCCCTACTTTCAAGGGTCCATGGTGCTCGACAATTTTTGGTCACTTGGTGCTTAAGCATTAATGCGTTTAGTAATGCATCGACCCAAGACTCTGTTGTGGAAATGTGGTTTTCCCATGAAACCTGAAATAGATTGTATTGTGGATAACCTCATGTCCAAATGTCTATAGTGCATCATCAATACCACGCTGTTATATTTTTTCTTTAGGAAAAACTCTAAATCCTTAGAGCTGCACTTGGTTTCGGAAAATTAGAGTATGGGGGCCCATGAGAATTTTTTATTCTTAGGGAATAAATTCTCATCAGGAGTTGTAGGCACAAAACATCCTCATTGTCATCATTAGAAGAATAAGTTGGAGTAGGAACAATGTGAAGAAATTTGGGAGTAGAATATGGCACAATCATCGAAGATCACTCATAGGCCACAGATGGAACAAATGTTGAATTAGGCTTGTAGGTTGAGATAACTTCATCAAATTTAACATATCCGATAATAATTATATCATTTGAATATGGTTGAAGCAATCTATAAACTTTTTACATCTTCAGAATATCCATCAAATATGCACCTTTCATTCTTAGGCTACAATGCTTTCTGTTTTTCATCAGGGATATGAGCCCATGCTTCACTACCAAACACGCAAAAGTGGATGACATCTAGTTTAATTTTACTCCATGCTTATTCCCGTGTTATATATTTTAGAGCCTTGGTGGGTTAGTGTGATTTATTATGTAATTGGTACAATTAAAGGCTTTGGCCCAAAATTGAAGACTTAATCCCTTAGCTTGGATAATACAATTATGCATTTCTTTTAATGTGCGATTCTTTCTCTCAACAACACCATTTTTCTATGGTGTATATGGAATAATATGTTGCATCTGAATTATTTATGTAGCGTAGTAATTAGTAAATTTGGTGTTTACATATTCACCTCCTTTATTCATTCTTAACTTGTGTATTTGATGTCCATATTGTTTCTCTACAAGGGCCTTGTAGGCCAAAAACTTATAAAAAACTTCACTCTTAAGTTTTCAGAAATAAACCTGATTGTGTCTGGAGGAGTCAGCAATTAAAGCTAAGAAATACTTGAATCCAGAAAAAGAAGCAGGAGGAAGTGGACCACCCAAATCACTATGAACAAGCTGCAAAGGGGTTGAGGTGTGCCAGAGGCACATTTTTCAAAACTATCTCAATGATGTTTTTCGAGAACACAACTGAGACAAACACCATATCTACAAGAGACAAGATGAAGACCAAACACCATTTTATGATTATATAGTCGCTGCAATGAGAGATAGTTTAAATGACCAAATCGCTTGTGCTAAAGTTTTCTCACAACATCACTATGGGAAACAAAAAATGAGGGAAAAGGTGATGACCCAAAGTTGTTGAATTTGTACAACCTGGTAATATCATCAATGATTATAGTTTCTAGGTCATTCTTGGGATCTTTGAAATCCTTGATTACAAATTGGTGAGGTGTAAACTCCATAGTCTTACCTTCACCAAAATGAGTGATTTGATAGATTGACAACAAATTGTAGGAAATTATTGGAACACATAATACAACATTGAACTTACCATCATCTAGATGAATTGTTTTGAATCCTACAACATTAAGAGATCTATCGTCACCAACAAATATTTGTTTGGTGTTACATTAATCATTTAGAATGAAAAAATGGCTTTATCCTTATCCATATGATAATATGCTCCAGAATCAATTAGCCACTCATTTGAAAAATAGGAAGAAGTTGTATTGAAGGAGAAACCATAAGCATATACAGCATGTCCATGAGCTGTAGAGTTAGAAGATGAATCAAAGTTGATGTTGTGCTTCATCATTGTTGCTCCCAAGGCTATCAGCTTTTTGAAACACTTAAATTCCACATGACCATATTTCTCTCAAAAAATTGCAATGACACTCAGTCTTCTTACCTTTTCATTTGGTTCCTTTTTTATAATTGGAAGGATGAGCCAGATGAGAGGGTTTGGGACCCTTGTTTTTCATACTGTTGCGAGGTCATTCCTTCTTGGGATTCTTGGTTTTATTCTTATGTTGTGTCACTAAATATTTTCTATATGTATTGATAGTGATAATTACTCCAAGATGTATGATCTTATATTGCTCTCCAATCAAAACATCACAAACCGATTCAAGAGTGGGTTATATATAGTTAGTCCCCAAATATTCTTTCACGGAGTAAAAGGTAGATACAAAAATAGAATATGTAGGACCAAGCTTGGAAATAATAACATAAATATATTTATTTTGTGGATGAGCTATATTGCATTCTTCAACTAATATTCTAAGGGTTTTGAATTTAGATAGATAGTCTTGAATGCAAGAAAAATCCCTTGGATTTAAAGTAACTAACTCATTTTCAAGATGGTGACCTTGAATCTCATTTTGTTTACTAAACACAATTTCTAAATTTTCCCAAGCGCGTTCATCAATTCCTTAAGGGTGGAATCGTAACTCATTATAAATTGAAATCTCAATTAATCCATGAGCTTCATCACATTTATTTTCTTATCATCATTAGTGGGTTCAATTTCATTTCCCAAGGTAATATGGTAATTAAGTATCCTATTTCGTAGGAAATCATCCATACAAGTTTTCCATGAGAAGTAGTTGGTATTGGTAAGAAAAATATCACATGAAGTGGACATACTGTAATATACAGGAAATATGGCTTCAAAATCAGAAACTTATGGTCTAGATGCAAAAAACTTGAAAAAATAGGCAGTTTAAAAAAACGACACAAAAATGTGACTTAGGATGCCAAATTTATTCCCTTATGAAGAAAGACATACAAATATCCAAGGAGACACGTGGAAGGAAAAAGTTGATCCACGTGGTGATGGGATTAAAAAATGCAATAAAGAAGCCTCCCCCCCCTCTACTAACTTTTCCTATAAGATCACTATTACAAATAAGTTACTTCAAAATAAGTGACCCACTTTTATAGAACAAATGGGAAACACTTTTACAATGTAGTTACTTTATAAATTAAAATTAGATGAACTTTTGAAAAAAGTAACAAAACAAGGACTTGAACCCAATACCTCCTACTTATTAAAGTAACTTTCAACCAAGTGAGTTAAGCAAAAAATTTAATAATATTATGGAGGAGAATAGGGTTCTTGGTGGTGTTGTTGTTGGAGAGTGTGCCTAACTATAAAACCTTAATTTTGTCCTACAAGACACTTTACACAACCACACAAAAACAAAAAATGAAATTCCAAAACCAAAATTTCTCAGATTTGGGGGTAGTCCTTGGTTGGATTACCTAGAAAATGTATATTTTCTCACTATTTATGGTTTACTGAGTTCACACAGGGCACACGACAAAGAGCATATGCAGTTAAGAAAGAAACTATGAATAAAATAGAAAAGAGCATACACAGATTGAAAAGGTAGCAACTGTGAATAGAATAAAAACCATGTTAAAATATGAAATAATTGAGAATTTGTTTTTTTAAATGCGTAACTGTAAACAATATACCTCTAGATCTGGTAAAATGGTCATATCTTGGGAAAACATAAGACTTTTTTAGTGAAATGTAAAGCGTTTCCAACTGAAAGCAATGCTTCAAATGTAATGTAATACCTCTCTCATCCCATAAATGCACATAAATATAAAAAAATAGAAATCCTTTGATGCATATGTCAACACTAGTTCAAGGTCTCGATCATCAACGAAAGCGAAACTTCATAAGACCTCTAATACCATGTTCAACTAACATGGGATATTTACAAAAGGTTGAATACCATGAGAAGTCACTCACACAAGTATATCACAGATCAACACACCAATTTTTTTCATGGTTAAAATCCTTGAAGAGGGAAATGGCTAATGGCCCTATCCAAATAGCTACTTGGGGCAACATATTATGCAAAGGAGAAAGAATGTTACATATGAGTTTCTCACAATTTATCATCGAGTAAATGACCCTCCATGCTCTTTAAATAGATATCATGGACCAATAAGGTGTTAAGCCACGGATCAATATCCGTTAAGATCGACGTGAAGATGGACCTTCAGATCACTCTAGATCTAGAACATATTGTGATTGTCGGATCAGTCTAAGTCTAGAACATATCGTGATTGTTGGATCAATCTATTTATAGAACATATCGTGGTCGTCATATTACATAAGTAAAAATGCATACTAAGGAAACACACTTTACCTAAATATACATTATACTAAGTTGATCTTAACTAACTCTTAAGTGTCTAAATATCCTAAGAGAAACCAATGTTTAGTTACTTGCCTCTTCGAGGGGGAAATATTAAAATGAATCCAAGCTCCAATTGCAAAATAATTCACAAGACATCTTGTTTCATTGCTTCTTCTCCTATATATAGTTTCTAGTGGAGGAGATTTCTAGTAGGTAGAACCTTCTAGTAAGCCTTCATAGTGTAGGAACTTTATAGAAGGTGGAACCTTCTAGTAAGTTTTCTTACAAATATTTCTTTCATGGTATAGGAACTTTCTAATAGGTGGAACCTTCTAGTAATTATTTTTAAAAATATTTATTTCACATTATATCTACTTTATTGGTCTTATTTAATATAAATGGCCTTAATACATAACAACCTATCTATTGAGCGGGTTAAGGTAGGACCTTGACACCCTGAAAGGGAGGAAGACTAATCTATTGGTAGTGATCTATATTTTGAAATTTTTTAATTTCCATCTGTTTGGTCAAGTCACGACCCTTTTTATATTAATACAATACTACCTATTCTTGTCAGAAAATGAGATTAAAACTAAGAGAAAAACCCCCGACCCTAACATCCTCAAAGGGAGGAATACTAATATGTTGGTAGTGATCTATTTTTTAAAATTAAGCACTTTCCATCTGTCTAGTTAGGCCACAACCTTTTTATATCAATACAATGCTACCTATTCTTGTAAGAAAAATGAGATTACAACTGACAGCAAAACCCTTGACCTATCAAGCAAGTAAACACTATGAAACTAATGTGAAACCCATGAACTAAGAACTACATATTAGAGTAGTGGAACAAAGGAGTTAAGGTGCTAACCAAGTCACATTGTGATCACCTCAATAGACCTTTGGAGAGATAAGGTTTAAAACCTAGATAAGATATTACACATGCAACCTTTACTAGAAACAATGAAGGAGAAGACACCACTTATAACACCAAGTCAAGGAGTGGAGTATGCATGCCAAGAAGAAACCATTCATGAGATGAAGCATCCAAGACTATGAGCACTTACCTCCCATTTATAACCACATACTCATGGGTAAGAAGGATACAATTAGAGGTGTATGGGATATGGGTTTGCATAGATGAAATTTGAGTCCATGCACTCATTCTAGTCATGCCATGGTGAGCATGGAAATCCATGCCAATTCTTTGGAAACATGAAATCAAATGATTATTAAAAAACATGATTATCAATAAAAATTTAATGAAATTTTCAATATGACATTATATATACCATTTGTATGGATTCATACATGTGCATCAAATATTGGGATCATCGATATGTACTCATCAATATGAGGAACTCTTGCATCCCAGGCATGTGCCCACATCATTGTGGCATAAAAAAACTCCTATACCTGGTCCTTGTGTGATGACATTAAATGTAAACACTTAAATTAGTAAACAGATACTATAATCATTGTTTAAAAAATTGTTGCATTTAACTTTGATTTGATTGAATTGAAGCATGAATTGTATCTCATTAACTCAACCCTAGACTATAAGTAGATATTTGAGCTCATGTATGTGCCTATAGTTAAGCAAGGTACCATGGCCATCAAGAACACCCTTGCCTCTATCTATCTAAACAAAGGACATGTGAATAAATGACAAAATAAACAATTGTAAATATGTACTTGCACACACATCATTTATATCAATTTAAACTTTTCTAATTGAATTATAGACTAACCCAATATCCCCTATATGTCACGTGTGGATGAGAAGTCAATAATTCACTCCTGTAAAGGTCATCCAATAATGTAGACATCTACATGCTATGAAAACAAAAGAGCATTTCTTAATGAATTGATTACACTTGTATCAAGGTGATCAATTAATGGATACTAAAGATATTTTAAGCATACTATAGTGTACAAAACTATTCCTCGCCTCTAGGAGATGGCCTATATCTCTCGTACAATAGAAAATATGCATCTTGTGCATTGGTAACGCACTGCTATAACTACTCAGGACATAGAAACACAAGAGTCTCATTGTTCACCTAGTATAAAACAAGCTCTCCAAAAATAGGGAGAGTTCTAGATATCTCCCTAGCAAAACAAACTGAAACATTGGCCAATGTAGTGTGCATGGTGTTTGTAATCGCACTATGAAACTTCAAATCAAAGATGCGATGGATATTCCAATTATTGGGGTCAAATGATAGTCCTCCTTGGAAATGGTACCAATTTCAGAGGAGGTTGTATGGTAGCAGGGTCTCTATGATCCCTATGATGATATAATTATGTCTCCTACCGGGACCATAAAATTGTGATGGTGTGTTGGTATAATCAGACTCCATGTGAAACACAAACTTAGCATATATGTGTCCAAAATATAATGGAACCTCATCATGGTGGGGGAACATGCCCCATACTCCTATAAACATGTCATAAACAAACCATGTAGTAGCCTCAAGCTTAAACTCTCTAAGTTTAATCAGTTTTCCTCTCACAAGGTTAGGAGGGATCTCAAATATAGTACCCTTTACATTACACCATCTCATCTAGGGTTTCACCACATCCCATTTATATTTTCCCAACACCTTTCTCTTTCTACTTATGTTAACACGATGCCAGAGGTTATTTTGTGGGCCTGACGTCTAATATAAATTAATCAATTGATAGTCTCTCTCTAACATCATCGAATTAGATAATTGAGTGAAGGTGTCAAGAGATATAGCACAAATTTCCTTGTGCAACCGATGTCACCATCTAGTTATCTCATCAAAGGTGATTCATGTAATATTATTCTCCCATGGCGGGGGAGATGCAAAACGATCCTATCCACTAGGGGACTCTACAAGTTAGAATACATATACGCACATTAAAATATGTATTTACTTGTGAATACAAACTTTCAAAATTAAAGATATCTATGCTTGAACAATAATTTTCATATTTAATACCCAGGTCTTAGAAATCCTCAATGTCCTCTAATGATGAATGGCGAATGTGAGATATGAGTGATGCACCACCTCTCTGAATCCCATTAATGTGACTACAACTAGGAAGTATCACCTCATAACTGAAATGTGATTTCCTCATGAAAGTAAATAAAATATTATTCAACATGATTATAATTCACTTACACAATTCATTAAAAATAAAATTATTTATAGAATACATATGTGTCCTCGAAGGAGGGACAACTCTGTCACATCTGGGAGGAGTAACTTGAAACTATCCATATCCCCATCTCTCATGACCATAAGACACCCATTTTGGAAAATGATTTGTAAGAGGTTAATTTGTTAGGTAAGTTAGTGGAATATTTCCATCCATTATGGGAAATTGAACCTCTTTTATTGTTTTGATTTTAATCTTGTTTAGGTTAGTAGGTTCACATAAAAATTACATAAACATATGTTAGAATTAAAATATAACCTAAAAGAGCACAATCTGCTTTGCTTTTACTAAGTATTCGTATTTTTTAATGTTTTTTATAATGTTTTGTTTGTAACACTGAAATCAAAATTGTAAGATAAAAATATGAACTAAGAAAAAATAAAAGTAAGTTGTAGGATTTCACAAATCACAACTATCATTTTATTATTATTTTTTTATTTGTATAGATACACATTAAATATAAATAAAACATAAATATGATCCAGTTTGAGGGGAGAGATGGAGGAGCCAACTAGGGTTTCGCAGGTAAGGTTTGGATTTTCTGTTGTTTTTGGCTGTGGAGGTGGAGGCTATGATTTTGTTCGTGCGTGTTAAGGTATTTTTAGGTAGCAAGTAATTTTGGCGTTTTCGGGATGGCTGGGACAGCTGGATCCCACTGAGCGTGGTGTCATTGTCATCCCTTTCTCTTCGGTCAGGGTTTGTGTCACCGGCTTGTCCGGTTTCAGGGTTATGTGTTCTCTTGGAGGGGGGTCACGTCCCCTTTCGCCTCATCTTCTCGGTAGTGAGGCTGGTGTTTGCCCGTCGTTTCCTTCACCCTCGGCTCGCGGCCTTGGAGGAAACCCTAACCTGATAGGTGAGTGTGCAAAAGGCAGACGATGGGCGAAAACTCTAAAGGCTAGAGAAAAGGTTGATAGGTTTGTGATACCTGCGGGTGCTCACTTGGACAGGGTTGAAATGCTGGCGGATAGAGCTCTGGTTGGGCGTTTAGAGTTTGCTTCTGGTTCTAAGGTGGAGATTGTCGAGTGGGTTAAGCAAAATTGGGCGCTGTTGTTGGGTAATACTCCAGGGTGAATATGTTGGTAAACCGTTGGATTTTGTTCATATTCCCCACGGCGGAGGCTATGGCTCGTATATTGGAGGGGACCTGGCTGTTTAAAAATGGTTCTCTGAACCTTAAGCGTTGGCACATCGCTTTTGATCCTTTACATGAACGTCAGGGAATCCGCCATCTATGGATGTTTGTCCCTGGGCTCCCTATCGAAGTTTGGACGGAGGAGACGGTGGTCGGGCTGGAAAATTCTGTGGGAAGGTGCATTAGGGTTGATAAAAACTCTTTTTTTGGAATCGATAGAAGGTATGCGAAGGTGTTAGTGGAAATTGACCTAAGTCTGGGTTTGCCGGCTGATATTGAGGTTGTGTGGGGCGACCGCAGCTGGACACAGCGGCTGGATTTCTACAGGATTCTGTTTCGTTGCTTTCACTGTCGGGAGGTAGGGCATATCCAAGCAAAATGTCCTAACTTTCGGTCTGATCTGAAGGTTTCGAGTCGCCGGAATATCTTGTCAACTCCTCCTCTTGCTGTGGCTTCCTTGAAGGTGGATTCCCCGAAGACTCCTTTTCCTGGTAAGTTTTTAGTCCCTCTGGATTCTGCTTATTCGGATCTTACTAAGGAAGAGCTAGATTTTATTTCTGTAAAGGAGGTTGATTTAGATAGGAGGATTTCTTTGGGGGTCGTTCAGCTGAGACATGGTTTGTCCACACCTGTGTCTTGTTCTGGGTTAGCTTTAGTTGATTCGGGTCCCACTCCTGTCACAAGGGCTTCTACTTGCTCTCCCAATTTGTGTTCTAGCTCTCCTTTGGTTGTTCCTTTTTCTGGTGAGGCTACCATTGTCTCGGATTTATCCTTCAACTCTCCTTCTGCTACTACTGTGGGTGATAGGGTTGGATTTATTTTTGATAAACCTGTGGAAGTTGTTGTTTCTGCTAGCTTGGAGGATAGTGTTTCCAAGGGGGGATTAGGGTTAGTCCCTATTGATATTTATTCAAAAAATCCTTCAAGGGTTGTTGATGTGTTGCCTATCCCTCCTAAATTTCAGAATGTGACGATAAGAAAGGGGAAGAAAAAGAATAAGGCTCCGTTACATGAGTCTTTGCAGACTGAAGGTTCCTTGGATGATGTAAGGGGTTTCGATGGTGGTGATGTTTTGGGTCTTAGAGCACAAAATCCCAATCATGATGTTTCTTAATGTCTTTTATTTCCCTGAATGCCCGTGGGTTGGGTGGGGTTATGCGGGCTAGGACCCTATCCAACCTTATACATGCTACTAGTCCGGGTTTATTATTTATTCAAGAAACAATGTGTTCTAGTTTGGATGTTGTTTTTAAGATTGGAAGTCTATTGCCTCATTGGGAGGTCTCTGCGGTGGATGCTTCTGGACTTTCAGGGGGTTTAGTTGTTGCTTGGGACCCTCAGCTATTTATTTTCAAAGCTTTCAGGACTGAGTGGGGGATTCTTCTAAAAGGTCATTGTGTTGGTCTAAACTTATGTTTATCGGTTTTTAACTGTTATGCACCTTATTCAAATAGGCAGATCTTTTGGGATTCACTCTCCGGCTCGGGTCTTTTAAATGATGAGAATCTCATTTTCACAGGGGATTTAAATTTTACAGTGTCACCCTCGAAAATTTGGGGGAAAAAATCTAGATTGGATCCCATGGCGGATTTTTTCAGTAAATTTCTGTGTGATCATAATTTAATTGATGTCGTGCCTTCTAAATTATGCCCTACATGGAGTAACGGTAGAGGGGGAGATGCTGGTGTTCATAAACGTTTTGATCGTTTCTTGGTTAAGGCACCTTTGCTGGAAAAGTTTCATAGATATCGCTCCTGGGTTCATGGGAAAAAAATCTCTAATCATTGGCCTATCCTGTTTCAGTTCGATGATTTTGGGGTGAAATCAAATGTTCCTTTTAAATTTAACAATTCCTCGCTGTTGGAGGAAGATTTCTGCAATGTGGTGAGAGAATTCTGGGCTTCAGCTGAGGCGATTGGGGATAACCCTTTAGATATCTTTTGTAATAAAATGAGGGATCTTAAAAGAGTAGTGATTGGTTGGATCAAGCTTAAGAAGGAATCTGATAAGAGAGATCTGGTTTCTCTAAAAGATGATATTCAAAAGTTTTATAAGGAAAATTTTGCTGGAAAGATGACAAAGGAAGAATTTGAGGCAGTCAAGTTACTTGAGAAGAAAAGAGAGGACATACTCCTCCGGGAGGAGATGGAATGGAGGTTAAAAAGCAGGGCTTTGTGGGTTAGACTGGGTGATCATAACACAAAGTTTTTTCACTCCTTTGCCTCGGCTCGTCGTAACCAGAATTTAATATGGGAATTGAAAGATGCTGGTGGTAACCTCTGCTCGGGAAGTGAGGCGCTGAAGCTAGAAGCTGTTAATCATTTTGGGAACATTTACAAAGATGATGATTCTAGTGTTTTGATGGAACAGATTAGAATTGCGGAATTGTTCCCTCGGTTCTTCAATGATGAGGAGGTTGCTGCTCTTGGCAGGGAGGTTACTATTGAGGAAGTGGAGAATACTTTGCATCTTTTTGCTCGTGAGAAAAGCCCGGGACCTGACGGGTGGCCGATGGAGATTTTTTCTCATTTCTTTGAGGTTATGGGGCCTGAGATTTTGAGTATGGTGGAACATACCAGGCTGCATGGTTTCACTTCGGGTGCTTTAAATTCTACCTTTGTGACGCTGATACCAAAGAAGGGCAAACCTGAAAATTTTGGAGATTATAAGCCAATTGCTCTTTGTAATTTGGCTTATAAATTGGTATCTAAGATCATTTCTCAAAGAATTAAATCGACTCTCTCTTCTCATATCACTAAAGAACAGTTTGGCTTTCTGCATAATCATCAGATTCATGATGCCATTGGGGCATCACAGGAACTTCTTCATTCCATTAAGAGTCGAAATTACAGTGCAATGCTTCTTAAATTAGACTTGGAGAAGGCGTATGACCGAGTGAATTGGACTTTTTTAAGGCTTATTCTGATCCAAATTGGGGTGCCCCCTCTGGTCCTTAGTTGGATCATGTCTTGCGTTTCCATGGCTAGCATTGCTATTCTGATCAATGGTGCGCCATCGTCTTTTTTTCGGTGTTCGAGGGGCATCCGGCAAGGATGCCCTTTGTCTCCTTTATTGTTTCTTTTGATCATTGATGCTCTCAGCAGAATGATAAACTTTGCCAAGCAGGAGGGTTTGTTAAAGGGCATATATTTGGGGTTGGACTGTGTTATATCACATCTGATATTTGTTGATGATGTTTTACTGGCCGGTTTGGGGAATCTTGCAGAATGGGGGGTCTTTAGGAATATTCTAAATTGTTTCTGTCGTGTTTCTGGGATGAAGGTAAGCTCTGCAAAATCAAGTTTCTATTTTCATAATGTGGTTTCGGCTGTCAGACAGGAGATTTCTACTTTTATGCCTTATATCTGCCATCCTTTAGATGAAGGGCTCAAATACTTGGGTTTTTTCTTGAGACCCAACAACTATCAGATCAAGGATTGGTGGTGGCTTGTGAGGAAATTTGAAGCTTGGATCTCTCACTGGGCATATAGATTACTCTCCGTGGGAGGCAAACTTACGTTGATTAAAGCTGTATTGCTGGGAATACCTGTTTATTGGTTGTCTCTTCTTGAGATACCTGTCTTTATTTTAAATGTTATCAGAAAATTGATTTTCAATTTTCTGTGGTCCGGTGGTTTGGAAAGGGCCTCTTTGTTCATGACTGGGTGGGAATCGGTTTCCAGGCCTGAAATATATGGTGGCTGGGGTATAAAGGATTTAAAATCTTTCAGTTTGGCTCTCAGAGCAAAAAGCCTTTGGAGGTGTATTTTTAATAAAAATCCTTGGCCCAAGATTACCTTTGTGAAATATATCAAAGTGGATCGGATTGCTTGGATAAGAATGCATATGCCTATGTGTTCGGGATGTTATCCTTTATGGCATGGACTTCTTAAGGTTTCTGGCTGGATATTGGGAGACCTGAGGTGGCAGGTGGGTAATGGAAAAGATATCAGAGTTGGGAAAGACAATATTCTGAGCATCGATGGAACTGTTCGTATTCCAAATAAGATTTTGGATTATTTAAAAATTTATGGTCTTACTTCTTTATATAGTATCAGGAGTGATTTTGGTTGGTTAAATTCTTATGATCTGGGTTTAGTTGGTGAAGATGCTTTCTCTTGGGATTCCTATGTACGTGCTCTTGGCTCAGCTGGTGTGTATTTGTCTGACCAGGAAGATAAGTTGGTATGGATTGGAAATGAGAAAGCTGGTATTGTTTATGCTAAAACAGCCTATGACAGAATCATGCAGGAGAAGTATATTTTTCCTCAGCACTGGTGGTTCAAACAGATTTGGAAGTGGAATATTGCTTTAAAACACAAGTGTTTTTTATGGCATGCATTGAAAGGATCTTTGAAAACTTGGGATAATCTTTTAAAGCGTGGTTGGTGTGGACCAAATTGGTGTATTTTATGCAAGAAGGAATTTGAATCTATCAATCATTTGTTTGTGGCATGCTCCTTTGGGAAAAATGTATGGGATTTCTGCTGTTCAAAATTGGCAATTACAAAGGTCTGGGAATCTAATGCTTTTGGTGAGTCTTTGCTAAATTAGTTTCGTTCTTCAAGGGAGACTTTACAGGTTCCTATACTTATATCTTGGGCTCAGTGGTGTTTCCGGAATATGGTCACCTTTCAAGACAAAGTGCCCGATGTGGGGGCCTGTGGACATATTGTTTTAAACTTAATTCAATACTATCCTGCTGATACAAATTTGGTGGAGAAGAGAAGAATTGGTCAGTTTACATTCACTGTGAACCATCCTACTCTTTTCTTTGATGGGGCTGCGCAGAATGGAATTTGTGTTGCTGGGGGTGTTATTTATTTAAATGAGAGTCATTATTTTACTCTACGCCTCAATTGTGGGAATGGTAGTAATATGAAAGCAGAGCTTCTAGCTCTGTGGTGTACTCTGAAGTGTGCCAACAACTTTGGATTGGTAAATTTAAAGGTTTTTGGTGATTCACGTGTTACTATAAAGTGGGCAACAAAAGAATTTGATCTGAATGTTATTGCTCTCTCTCACTGGTGTAGGCGTGCTCGAGCTGAGATTGATTTGCAGGAACATATCTCCTTTGCTCACATCTACCGTGAACACAATGGTCAGGCTGATGGGTTATCCAAACAGGATTTACTGGGTGCTGAAGGTGTTCTGGTATGGGAAGAATGGATGGATTCCAGTTTGCTAGAATGTGGGGAAGTTCTTTTTTTCTAGAAAGATTGATTAAAGGTTATATGTGGATCAGTCCCTCTTTGTAAAGTCTTTTTGACCTTTTTGTTGTATAATCTTGCATGGACAATCCTTTGCTGGTGATAGTATGTGGTCTTTGGGACAATTGTATGAACAGTTTGGATATTCCTTTTTTCAAAAAAGGAGAAAATCTTTGTACTATTTGATTTCAAGGAATAGCAATAGTACGTTTTTTTTCGGTTGAAAAAAAATAAAAATAAAACATAAATAACACAAACTTGCAAAAGAAAAGTATATGCTTAGAACATCGATTTTATTTGAAAATATAGACTATTAAAACCATATTACAAAGTACTATGGTGGGTTGGATATGGAACACTTAGGATATATACAAAGCATATATTATTTGTAATATCCAAAATACTACTAAGTGATGCTTCAGGTAATGAAGAGGGGATATGGTTTATATTGGTAAAGTGTAATGAGGGTTATAAGTTAATGGTTTTATAAATTAGGATTTTGGTTATATATGTTATAGTAGTTAGGGGTTAAAGGATTACAAGCGTGAATACATGTAACTTTTATAGAGGTTAAATGGGTTATGTGTGAGGAGGGATTACATAGTATTTTTTATACGTCATATGGGTTTTGTTTTAGGAAAGGGTTACAAAATAAGTGTTAGGGGTTATATGGGTTAATATTGATAGGAGTGATAGTATTTAAGTGTTATAAAGGATAGGGTGTTATAATGGTGGATATAAGGGTTGGGCATTACATTTTATAGGTGTTTCACAAATTAAGGGTAATTCGCAATTATTATTGGTGTTAGGGGTTGTGTTTTAAAGCTTATAGGATTTAAGGGGTATAGTTAGTCATTATAGGGGTTATGGGTTATATTGGTAAAGTGTAAGTTAATGTTTTTATAAATTAGGATTTTGGTTAGGCTATATGTTATAATAGTAGTTAGGGGTTAAGGGATCACTGCAAGGAAAACACCTTCTAGCGGAGGTTGTAGGGGAGGTTTTTAGTGTTACAAGATTTGGTAAAATTGTCAAAAACGCCAACGCTACAACCTACGCAAGTGGTAACGAAGGTTTTAGTGGAGGCACTGATGAAGGATTTTAGAAGAGGTTTTTTGTCGGTGGATAGAGGTTTTAGTGGATGTCTCTACTGGAGTTTTGGTGTGCCTATAGTAAATAAGCATCGGTGTGCTTATACCAAATATCAGCACCATTGCACCTTCACCAAAGAAGAGTATCGACACCAGTGTGCCTTCAATAAAGAGGAGCATCAACACCAGTGCACCTTCGCCAAAGAGGAGCATTGACACTAGTGCACTTCAACCAAAGAGGAGCACCCTAAAATAAATCCACCATTAACTTGCAAAATAGAGGAAAAATCCTTAAACCAACAAAAACAAACAACCAAACCAAATAATAAATTAGGAACAATAGTGAGAAATGCAAAATAGTATAATAAAATAGATAATGGGAAGAAACGAAACAATGAAGAGAGAAAAAATGGTTTCTTGGTTACAATACTCTTTCTCTTCCTCTTCTCTATAATAGAACCATGTGAAATGAAAAAATGAAACAAACCCTCTTTTTTTCCAGACAGTTTTCCTGATTCTTTAAAACATTTAAAAATTCCTGCTTTTTTCAATAAGTTAAAAAAATGACTTACTGTTTGGTGCTTTTGTTTATCAAAAGAATTGGTGTGCCCAGACCATAAAAAGAGCATTGATGCGGCTTCACCAAAGAGGATCACCAACATCGGTGCACCTCGACCAAAGAGGAGCACTGACACCAGTGCGCCTTGACCAAAGAGGAGCACTAGCGTGCTGTTGTCTACCAGATTGCACACCGACAGCGAAAATATTTCGAAAGATGTCTCTTCACTACAAGTGAGAGAGGTGTGGCCTTGGGGGCAAGCAATGAGCTAAGTACTGTCACCTGAATCCCAGCTCCTCCGTTTAGGAAAAGTCCTAACGAAGCCAAGGGGGGTAGTCCCTACAAAAGAGTTGTCTAGGGCTCTTATGTGTTTAAAATGTTTTTGGTGTTGTAATGCGGATGGGTGTTTTTAGGAGTTTTTTGAAAGTGAGAGACACAATAATACTTTAATGAAAAACAAGATAACGCAATCCACGTTGCAAAAAATAGAAGATGAGAGATACACTCAATCAGAAATAAATCACTTTTTACGAAAATTAACACAAATGCTCCAATATTGATAAATAAGCAAAATAAAAAATTGTGATTAAGGACCAGTGCCTTATGGAGTCAAAATGTAAAAGTGATTGTAAAATGCTTGATACAAGTGTTTGAGATAAAAAAATTTGAGATCGTTTTGCAGCTTATCTTGGTAAATTAAAGATTTTAGTGGTCTTGATTATTATGGCTAAGAACAAGGATATTTAAAAAGGTGGAACCTTAACCAAGAAAAACAAACTGGCAACCTTTTAGGTGATAGGTCGGGAGCACCCAGATTGCAAAGAGGGAAAGTGTGCTTACGACTTGACCGCCCTCGAGTCTGACAGTGGATTCTCGGCACCACCTCTTCAGGAAGTTCTCAGTGATTTTTCCTTGATTGGGGTTTTGGGGTAAAATTTTAATTAATGTTATCACTTGTGAAATTAAACAAGTCTTACACCTTTCTGAGTACTAGCCCAACCGTTTCCGGTTGGCAGAGCATATGGGTGCAGGACACGAGACCAAGATAAATTAATTAAAAGGGAAAAATGTGTGGAATTTTTTTATTATTAGAGCACTTTGTTCACCTCTCCGATAGAGAGCGCTCTTGACTTGATCTTATGACCACAGTTCAAGAGACTTGCTAATTAACAAATGCCTAATGCAGGGAAAATGCAAAACTAAGATGCTCTCCGATAGAGAGTGCTCTTGACTTGGATTTGGCCAAGTTCAAGAGACTTTGGTTCGTTTTAAGAAGCAAAAAGTAGTTTGTAGTAGAAATATAAATCAACTTTAAAATGATTAAACAATGTGATAGATTTGAAAGATATGAAACATTTGCTAACAATGCTACTTGCCAAAAATGAAACTAGAAAATCTAGTGTTCTACCACACAAATTCTAATCTAATAGGTGGGATCAACCTCCGAACAAGGTCAACCACTTAGAAGCCACCAATCCTGGAAACCTTCCAGCTAGCTGGATGTCCACAAGAAGCTGATGGGGGAACGAGTAGCTACCACAAAGTTATGTGGCCTTTGGGATACGATCCCAAAGTTAGCTCTACTCTGGTCACGGTTTGGAAGAGAAATGACAAGATGAAAATGAAATACAAGACAGAAAATAAAGTCTAATCTACCCAAGAATCTCTTTCAGGTCAAAGACCATACTCGGGAGAGCATGGGGGTAAGTGAATCGGAAATGATAACAAAAATAACTTATTTGAATGGAAACTAATCTAAGAGCATATTAAAAGATCTAAACTAGAAACTCAAACCAATCAAAGAAGACTACAAAGATTCCCCAAATGGGGAAGTGAACGTGGGGGCTTAAAAAACCCCACTTGCAACTTTATTATGAGAGTACAACTTCCCTTGGGAATGAAACCCTTGTAGGGACTTTGAAAGAAATAACTTGGAAAATATTTAAAATAAGCTTCTAAGCGCTATTACAAAAGGATAAATACTAGTCTTGGTTTGGATCGTCTTTTTGTCCTCTTGATAACTTCTTGTATTTGAAGCTTCTTCTTGTTTATCAAAGCTCTTCTTTCTCAAGGAAAGATCTATCACAAATGAGCAACTCAAATACCCATTAGATGTTAGATAACCAAAACAAATGAAACTTGTAAATCTAAAGACTTAATGATATCTAAACCCTAAAGCAAACTATGATAGTATGGAAAAGAGATTCTAATATGCAAATGGCTAAGTTCTTCAAAAGACAATGCAAGTTTTTGACCCCTTTCAATGAGATCTATATGATGCAAACCAACTACCAACTAGCAAAGTATGAGATCTAAACTAATAACTTTGAAATGATGCAACTAACTATTAGAACTTAACAAAACTTGTTGTGTTTTTATGTGTTTTGTAGGTTTTTAAAGGGTGGATGAAAGCTAGAAGGAGGGAAAAAACGAATGGGAAGTGGGGTATGGGAGATGGTATGAAGAGAGGATGAATTGGAATGGGACGAAAGGGAGGAGATAGGGCAAATGGAGATGGGACGAGAGCAAAGAGAGAAAGCCAAAAAGAGATGGGACGAGAGCAATGTGAAGGCTTAAGATCTAAGGCAAAAGGTAATGGGAAGGAAGGAGAAGAAGGTAAAAGAAATGGGACGAGTCGAGAGGAAGAGAAGGTAGATGGGGCAAAAATAAATGGGACGAATCAAGAGGAAAAAGGCACTCAAGGTAGGGTAAGACGAGAGCAAAGAGAGAGGGAGAATGTAATGAAAAGAGGAGGAAATTTTGGAGGGGGACGAGAGGAAGGAGATGGGATGGCTAGGGTTGGACTATGGAAAAAGATGAAAGGGATAGCAAGTCAAATCAATAGGGTTTCAAGGAGAAGATAAGATGGCTTGAAGAAAAGAAGCCTAAAGTAACCAAGGTTTTTTTTAAAAATGATTTTGTTTTAAGGATGGATCTTGGAGCAAAGTCTCTTTGTGCTTCTTCTTGGAACAACCTCAACCCTTGTAGATCCTGGAAAGACAACAATGTTAAAAATCACTTGTGATGATGAAGATGGGCTAGATGCAGCCGAGCTCACACCCTCCTACACCTGGAAAAACCTCTTCAAAGACAAACAACTCAATGCAAAAGTGAGATCAAATATATGACTAGTATGCTACGAAAACCAAGGTTATATCAATGCTAGTATAACTGAGTACGTCCTATTCATATAACTCATTGATCAACATTACATAATAAACCAAGTTGCAAACCACAAATGGTAGATCTTATGTTCTAGAATATAGACTTCTAAAGCTAGTTACTTGATCAATCACATAAGCATTGAATTGAAAGCATAGAAAGAAGTCACCTCACAAGAGAAGCATTCATCAATGTTGCACAAATCGCATGGACCTCCAAAGTCGAATTTTATTTCAAGATAGCAATTGCTATGATCTAGTACAAATTTTCCAGAGTAATGGTGCACAAAAATTTCATGAGATAACAACCCAAATGGGCCTCTCTTTATAGTAGAACCACTATCTAAAACCCTAGGTCGAATTGGCATAGACATGAAGGTCGAATTCCAATCAAAACTAAGCTTGGAGAGCTAATTCGAATGACAACTCAACTTGTTGGTAGGTTGAATGGATAGGTGGCAAGCTCGACTTTGATGGTTACATGGGAAGTATCACCTACCAAATAGGCAAGTTACAACAAGGATACACGTGAGGCTAATGAAGAATGACGTGAGCTTCAAGAGGAGGGCGAGTTGGTTGGTGGGATGACAAGTGGAGTGTGGTAGGTACTAACTCGTGACTTGCAAAGGGAGCCAAGCTATAAGATTGGGTGAGTCATGAGGGCGCCCACCTTAGACTTAAATGCAAAACCACCAACCCATTTATCAATTGACAACTCACCAAATCGACTTTTGCATGAAGAAGGGCGAATTAGCTTGAGTGGATAATCTTCTGGTGACTGGATAGTTGACTGGATTCACTTGGAGTTGATTGGAATCTTCATAAATGTCTATTGCCATGTCATTTAGCCTTTTATTTTAATCATTTCTGATTATTTTGGAGAGTTTTGGATATCTCCAAAATATTCAAATTTATTAATTTAATTAATAATTTCTCTGTAAATGACTTTTTAGAGAAAATATTAATTATGAGGCTGAATTGACATCCGAAAGTTGGGTTTAGCTGGTCCATGGGTCATGTGTGATTTTTGGTTTATGAAACGAGCCATCAAACACTAAATTCGGACCCCGGATGACTGACATATTACAGACTCAAATTTCTCTATTTAAACTATAGAGAAATTTAATTAAAATTTAAAAAATAATTAAAAATTAAAAACCCCAAATCCGACGTGTCCGATAAAAAAATTTCGAAATTTTTTCTGGGGGTCCTAGAGACTTAGGACATGACCAGAACCTATTCTAATAGTGTCTAGTAGGTTTATACATTATAGTTGGACTCTAATAACCCCCCATGGCACAAATTTCCAAAATCGGGCATTCCAGTTTTGGAGGAAGCGAGAGAAAAACCAAGAGATTATATCTCGCCTGAAGCAAAGTATAATCTGACGGTGAAAAAACTCCTTGGAATACCTTAGTTGTTTAATCGAGTCATGGGAAATCGAGCCACTCAGACCCTACTAGCACACTTTATTACAAACCCCCATGGGGCCATGGTCATGTTGACTCAAAAAACAAAACTAGCTAGCCAAAACTGGCTAGACCCAAATATCTGAAACCCAGATACTCTGGAAGTGAACACTGATGTGTTCCAACATTGGCGGCTCAATGAGGTTTCAACTATTATACAGATCAGTTGATAACATGTGCCATTTCAAAAGTGGAGCATCAATGTTTTTTTGGCCAGATAATATTGGTGCACATTGTTCATGGAGCACCGGTGCGTCCACACCTTAAAAAGAGCACCGATTCCCCTTCACTAAAGAAGAACACCAACACCAGTGCACCTTCACCAATGAGGAGCACTGACATCGATGCACCTTGTACAAAGAGGAGCACCGGTGTGCCATTACAAAAGTGGAGCACCGATATTTTTTTGGGATAAAATTACACATGTGCACATGAGTCATAGAGCACCGGTGCTCATAAACTAATGAGGAGCATCCGTGTGTGATTACCAAGAAAACAACACCGGTGTGCCTAAACCATGTGAAGCACTGATGCACCATAATGTTTTAGGCGTACTGATAATTTTTTTTTGCTAAAGCCTCCATCCGCCTGCCTCCTCTAGAAACCTCCGCTATAAATAGAGAAGGGATGTGTTTTTTGAGGGAGTTTCACTACAACCTCCACTAGAAGGTGTTCTCCTTGTAGTGGATTACAAGCCTTAACACATAACCCTTATACAGGTTATATGGGTTATGTGTTAGGAGGGATTGGGGGGTAGGTGTTATAAGTTATACTGGTTAAAATTGATAAGGGTGATAATATTTAAGGGACCTTATAAGATATAGTGTGTTATAATGGTGAGACCTCGTAAGAGTTTTATAAGGTGTAGTTAGAACATAGTGGTCAAGGATTCATTTTTAGGGTTATATGTCCTAGTTATGGGTTTATGGTGATAGGATCTATATGGGTTATGAGTTAGGATGGGTTAGGGAGTAGGTGTTAGAGTTTATAGGGGTTAATATTAATAGGGGTGATAATATTTAAGCATTATAAGGAATAAGGTGTTATAATGGTGAGGCCCTATAATGATGTTATAGGGTTTATTGGTTATAAAAGTTAGAGGTTATGGGTTCATGTTGATAGGATCTAAATAGTTTACAATGATTATAACATTGAGAAGTTGCAATGGTTATAAAATTGAGATATTTTGAGTTAGGGGTTATTAGGGATAAGGTTTTAGTGATTATAAGAATTAAGGTTTAGGTATGATAGTAGTTATGGTATTTCAAGGGTAGGGATTTATAAATATTACGAGACAACAATAATAGAGGTTAAATGCTATATGTTTTAGGGATTATATATGCTATATGCATTAGGGTTTGAAATGTTTAAGGGTAGTATAAGTTAGGGATTTGGTGTTATAGACATATGCTTCAGAGCAGTTTAAAACTTTAAAGGTTAGATGTTATTATAATAGTGATTATACAGTCAACGTTTGATATATATGATATGTAAGAAATAGTATAGATGCATGATAGATGCTAATGGTTATATGGATTAGGACTTGTAGGGGATATATCCAGATAATGGATTAAGGTAGTATAAGTCAAGGATGAAGAGTTATAGGGTTAGGATTCATAGAATTTTAGAACCTCAATGATTAGGGGATATAATAATAATGCTTATAGAGGTTAGGTGTTAGCATTACAAAGGTTAGGGGATATGGGTTATGAGAATTTGTGTTCAAGTGATTAGCGAATAAGAGTTAGGAGTTATTTAAGTTAGTGGTTATAGTTTTAATATTTATAGGACCTACAAACTATAGGGTTTATACTGAAGATAAAAGTTATACAAGCTATGTAGGTTAGGGTTTAGGGGTTATATGGTTGAAGGATTATGATATTTTTTGAGATGAATGTTAAATGGTTTAGGGGGAAACTATTGTGAAATGAAATTTGATGACAATTTGGAGGTGATTGCTTCTTACAAGTTCATGGGCTTTGAATTTGATTGCAGTTATAGTTGGGAATCTTATCTGGAGAATTTGCAATAATTGGCATGAAGGTCCTCCATGCAAACACAGATTCAATTGTGGAGTTGAAAATTGAGTAAGTTAATAGTTGTTTTATATGGTTTCCCAATTTGGTGTCCTAGATGGTTTAAATAATATTAGATGAAAGTTGAGATATTTTAGTAAGGAACTATGATTTAAAATACAAATCCCTTATTTAAGTATTTGTTAGCATAAACAATTATGTTACAGTTAAGAAGAGAAGCATTATGTCAATATATGAAATATATAGAAAAATAAAGCATACGAGCATGAATAAATTAACACACCAAGCATGATTACAACTCAAGATAAGGATTGGTACCATGACATAATGAACTAAAAAAGGTGAATTGAAGAAGATTAAACTCCTCTCGTAAACCATTAACCATTCAAAGCTTCCTAAAAATAAAACATAAATATGTAATTTAACATTAAAAAATTAAATAACTTACATAACTTAGTGAATTTCGTAACAAAATAAATAACTAATTATATTAAACATATTTTAAAATATACATAAAAACAAAAAATTCTATTCTATTAAAGATTAAACACAAATATATAAGTACCCATAATCTTATCATATATAAAAAAGCATTCAATTTAACATATCTCTAAAATAATTATTACATATCATATTAACTCAATTTATACTTTCAATATGTACATTATATATCCATATACATATTCATCTAAAATAATTATTACACATCATATTAACTCAACTTATATTTTCAATATGTACATTATATCTCCATATACATATGCATCCTAGCATCACATATGTATATCCTAGCATCACATTTATACAACCCTAGAAACACAGCTAAAATCTAATTTGTTATCCATATGAACAATTTCCTTACTTTATATTCATTATATCAATTTTTGAAATACTTGGCATTTCATTAACTTAATGGAGGCTCGATACCCTTGGTTCCCTCAGTTATTCACCTCTTTTTTTTTAACAGAAACAGTGGAAGTCATATTTATATATAAAAGGCTGTGCACAGCCATTCATTACAAAAATCGAGCCAGCATTCTGCTTCAGAAAGAGGGAAAATGCAGAATTTAAGAAAATTTTGGCCCTTGAAGTCTTTACATCTTGTCTTCCTGAAGATTCTGTTCATTCTACTGGGATAAACCCTTACAAATTGATTACATAATAAGTAGTAAAAAAAAATTTAGATAGTGGAATTCAAAAGAAACCTGTAGAGGAAACATTCACCAAAATTTTCTAAGAAGAGTAATTAACTGTAATTCTGTTGCTAGAAAGAAGCGGCCTCCATCATTCCTTGGTTGACTGTAGGCGCTTCCTAAACTTGACTGAATTGGGTTTTGCTAATGAAGACTGAAAGGTATTCCTTGATGCTGTCAACTTTCCCTAGAAGATCTATGATGTTCCTGTCCATATCGTCCATTCGAGACTCTACACAAGAAAGACGAGAGTGAACGTACTTGAATTCCATGGTCTGCTCTTTGAAATGGTCCATAATGGAGCAAACGACCGTATACGTTCTGCACAGGTAGACCTTAATTCTGAGGTTAGCTGACTGAGAATGGCGATAGCCTGCCTAACCCCATCCATGTTGCTGAATGACAAGCTGTTGTAGGTGACTTCTTCTTCAGGGAGCTGCAGAGGGTCGAGAGCAGAGACAAAGATGCATAATTGCTTGAGCTCCAGGTCGAGGACGAAGAAATTAGGGTGCTCCATTCTTCGAAACAATGCCCAAATACCATCCAAGGGCATTAAATGCTTATGCATGGGAACACAAAGGCCCATGGTGAAGGCACATGGGCGATGGCGTGTCAACCAAGAGGGAACGTGGACAAGGGCAGCCTGGTGCCCAAAACAAGGGAGGAATCATTCTTGAAAAAACTTAGGATTTGGTTTAGTTCTCATTAACCAACCACCACTCAAGGAATGAACCGATACTCCAAGACCTTATTGTGCAATATTTGTCCTTTTTCCAATGAGACTCCAACATTAGCTAAATTGTCAACTGTGGAATTAAGATCTCTGAGGACGTGGAAAAAAAGAATTTCAATAGGAAGAGGAAGGAGCTCGATTCTTTTTCGAAATCTTTGGCTCTTAGATCTTCTAATGAGAGAGTCATTCCTCATTGCTTGAATTACATGCCTGGAGTCTCCCAAGACCTGAAGCTTTTCCATGTTTAAGGTGGAAGCTATCTCAAGAGAATGATACATCGCCAACCATTCTGCTTCATTATTGGTTCTGGAGCCTAATCCCCAAGAAAAGTCAGCAACTTTATTTCCTCCTGGATCAAAAATAATCCCCCCCGCACCTGCCTCCCCTGGGTTTCCTTTGGAATCCCCATCGAAAAAGATTGTGTATCTTGCTTGGCTTTTCCACCATTTTTCGAAGGACTGTTTATCTTTTCTTATCTCCCATTCATGATGGGTAGGTAATCTTTTGGACTGAAGAGAACTCTCTTTTGTGAAGGTTTGGCACCACTGAAATTCATTCCAACTTAAGGCTTCTTGATGTTGGATTGCTATCCCCTTTTCTATCAGAGATTCAGAAGTGAGAGATATGATTTTATTAGCAATTCTGTTCTTTGTCTTCCTTTTTTCTTCAAAAACTCTTTGATTTCTTTCCAACCATATCTGCCAGCATATGTTCATCAGAAGGAGTTTTAGAATTCTTGTCAAAGTTGGCTTGTTATTTCTTCCTCCCTGTAGACCGTTGATCCAATTGTCCATCATTTGTTGAATTTGCTTGGGAATAGTGATGACATTTGTGAGAGGACCGAGAACCAAATTCCAAACTTGTTTGGCATAGCTGCATTCAAGAAATAAATGCTGAGAACTTTCTTCTGCATTTTGACACAAATGACATCTAGAGGGGCCTTCGATTCCACAAAGCTTTAGGTTGTCTGCAGTTAATTGTTTGTTATGAGCCAAAATCTAGTAAAAGTAGTTGATTTTTGGAATGTTATCAGGACTCCAGAACTTCTGCCAAATTTTTTGGGCTGGGGGATTATTTGAAGTGAGAAGATCATATCCATCTTTGACTGAGTATTTCCAGCTTTCCCCCATCCTTTGACATCCTTGACCCTGGTGCTGATTGGGTATTTCTCATGTAGTAGTTGAAGGTATACTTTGTAACTTTCAACTACATTATCTGGTGGCTCCAAGAATTTCCATTCCTTCCACCTCCCTGTAGGAGTCGAGCTTGCCATGTCTGCCAATTTTTGAATTCCTAAATCCTGAAGCCAGATCTTAACATTTTGAATTTCTTGTATTTCTCCTAAGGGACGATCTCCATTAATGTTGTCCTTCCATATGTTGATTTTATTCCCATTTCCAGGAATCCAATACAAATTATCTTTTATCAGTCCTGCTGAAGAATGTATCAACCTCCATATAGAAGTTCCTTTTTTCTCTTTCAAATTGTTCAGGCATCTTTGTCTAGATCCCCTTATGTACTTTTTTCTGATAGCCTCCTTCCACCATTATTTTTTACCAGTTATCATTCTCCAAGCTATTTTTGCTCCCAAAGCCTTGCTCATTGTTGTTGGGTCTCGGATTCCCAATCCCCCCTCTTTGGCGTTTTTCCTTGACAACTTTCCAATTGACTAGATGGAATTTCTTACCCTGATTTTTCCCACCTTGCCAAAGAAACTTTATGATTTCCAAACAAATTGAGTTAGTAATAAAGATTGGGGCCAATAGAATGGCACCAATGAAGATTGGGATTGAGGAGAGAACAACTTTGACTAGAGTAACTTTTCCTACCAAATTTAACCATCGAGTCCCCCAGGAATTTATTTTGTTTTTAATTTTTTCGAGAATGGGAAGCCATAGGATGAAGTTGTTTTTTTTGTGGGATATTGGAATGCCCAAATAATTAAAGGAGGTCCAGTCAAAGCAAGGTTTAAAATCCAGGATATTGGCTAAATTCTTGAGATGGAGGTTGCTACAATTCCAGCTGTAGATATTACATTTTTGACCGTTTGTTTTACCCCCAGAAACTCCCAGGAAGAGGTCTAAGATGAGTTTAAATATGGAGGCGATAATGGGTGAGGCGCTTCCCAGCAGGATGGTGTTGTCTGCAAACTGTGCATGATTGATAGGAGGGACATCTTTGGCAATTACAATTCCCGGGAGTAAGCCAGAGGATTGAAGACTGTTTAATTTTCTGCTAAGAGAGTCTGCCATGATAACAAAAAGACAAGGAGATAGAGGACAACCTTGCCTCAGTCCACGAGACATGCGTAGAAAGGAGGAGGATCTGCCATTAACTAGGGGAGCAATCCAGGGAGATCCTATGCAAGCTTTAATCCAGCTTATGAACTCTTTCTCAAATCCAAATTTTTCCATGACTGTGAAAAGAAAATCATGTCTAACTCTGTCAAATGCATTTGCCATATCAAGCTTTATGACCATACCTGAATATTTCCTTTGAATGCCCTAATGGATAGCTTCTTGAACTAGAAGAATGTTGTCGTAAATATGGCGTCCAACAATAAAACCTCCTTGATTTGGAGAGATGATTCGAGGAAGAAGGCCCTTGACTCTATTAGCAATAATTTTTGTGAGGATTTTATAGGAAGAATTACAGAGAGAGATAGGCCGATATCTTCCGATAGAAAGAGGGTTTTTTTCCTTGGGAATTAAAGCAATGAAGGTGGAGTTGGTAGCCCCCCCAATTCTTTCTCTTTCCCTGGTCCAATTTAGCATTCTGATGAGGTCTTTTTTTAACCAATGCCAGCACTTTCTGTAAAAATGAATTGTGAAGCCATCCGGTCCGGGAGCTTTATCTGGGTGAAGAGACCAAATTGCCTTTTTAATTTCACTTTCAGAGATCCGATCAATTAACCTTTTATTATCAACCTCAGAAATGAGATTGGGAATTTCCTTGCTCATTTGGTCCATATCTTCTTTGAGGACACTGTCATTGTCACTATATAATTTTTCAAAATGGGCTTTGGCTTCCCTTAGAATAAGATCCTGTCCTTCTATTTTCATTCCATCCTCCTTTGTGAGGCTCTCGATGTTATTCTTCCTGTATCTCTCCTTACATTGAGCATGAAAAAATTTAGTATTTATGTCTCCTGCTTTTAACCAAAGACTTCTAGACTTTAATCTCCATTCTTCCTCCTCCTTGTTGGCTGCTTTCTGAATTTTTTCTTCGAGATCTTTTTCATCCCTTAGCATATCTTCCGTGACAATATTGTGCTCCATTATGAATTGATGTTTTTCTAAATCCTTTTGAAATTTCTTGAGTTCCTCTCCAGGTTTTATGTAATGCTGCTTCACCCATTTTTTAGTGTGCTTTTCACAATCTTTAGCTTTGATTCCCAAATATAACCCAGGGATCCAGGGATGAATTTCCCCCAAATGGCTATCACCTCTTCCATACAACTCTCATTTTCGAGCCAGGCTGGGTTAAATCTAAAAGGAAGGGGGCCTAAATTCTCGGGAGATGAAAAAAATAGTGATATGGGTCTATGATCGGAGACTGCAGAGGCAAGAATATTTGAGTTTGGAATTTTAGGGCCAAAGAGGAAAGAAGTACTTATTAATAACCGATCTAATCTGGCTGCTATATGATTTGGTCCTATTCTTTTATTATTCCAAGTATAGGTGCCTTGCTTTGGTTTGATGTCGATAAGGCTCCAACCGGTCATTAAATCTTCCATTCTTTCTCCATAAGGGTCTCTGACTTTGGACCCCCCTTTTCTCTCTGCTGCTGAAATAGTGACATTAAAGTCTCCAGCAAGAATGCAAGGGAGATTGGAAAAACTGTGTTTTAAATCTATTAGCTGGTTCCAAAAAAACTCCTTCTGTCGATAGATGGTAGGACCATATATGTTTCCGTACCATAGATTTATGTTATTTGAAATCTCTTCAAGTTCAATGAAAATCCAATGACGATTTGAAAAAGAGGCATTACATTTATACATACCCTTGTCCCACCAGGTGATGAGTCCTCCGCAGGCTCCTGAGGTGCTCACAACAATCCCTTCCCCGCTGGGCCAAACTTGTCTCATGAGATTGATACTATCCTCATCTTTCATTTTAGTCTCCTGGATCATAAGGATTGTTAGCTTTTCTATTTTTTTTATTCTTTTTATTGCTTCTACTTTTTGCTTTCCACCTAATCCTCTGCAATTCCAGGAGACTATTTTCATTATTTTTTAGATGGTTGAGGACCTGCTCTATCCTTCCTTTCCTCCTGAACTCCTTGTTGTTGCTTCCCATTAGAGATTATTCTTACGTGCTGATCCAGGATGGTTTGCTTACCCGCCACCTTTTCTCTGGCTGCTTCTTTTTCTCTTATTGTTTTATTGAATCTTCTTCCTCTTTTAACCAAGGGTTCCTGCTCTTCTTCTTTGCTTTTTGATGTTTCTTCCTGAAAGAGTTTTTCTTTGGCTCTTGTTATTGATCCTCCTGAGTTTAAAGATGACTCTATTTCTATAGTTGCGTGCTGATGGGCAAGATTGACGTGGTCCTCTTTTTCGATGTTAGCTTGGTCCTGATTTTCCTGCTGCTCCTCTGTTTGCTTCTCTTTCTCCTGCTCCCCGTCGCCTTATTCTGTGGTCAGAACCTGAAATTTGTTTGTGTTTTCATTGCTCTTCACTGGATATTTGGAAGTTGTATTTTCATTAGACTTACCCCCTTTTTTCCTTGTGACTTCGTTCCATTCCCCTCCTTGGGTCTCCTCGCCTTCTGGGATTTTCCTTTTAGGGCATAACCTTGCGAAGTGGCCGTATTCATGAAAAACCTTGCATTTAAAGGGTATTTTCTCATAGTCAACGGTTTTCCTGTGACTCCACCCATCCATTGACAAGTCTATAGCTTCTGGTAAACCCTTTTCTAGATCTACTTCGACACATATTCTTCCACATGAGAACATTGGGGGTTTTGGCTCAAATTTATCTATGTATTTCCCTAACGAGTTGTCGATGGCTCGTAGATATTCATCATTCCAGCAATGCAAAGGTAGATGGGGTAGTTTAACCCAAACTGGAACTGCTGTTGGGATGTCTTTCTTTGGGTCGAAGGAAAGGTCCCATTTGTTGAGATACATTCCTCTTGGCCCCATGAAGTAGGGGTCGTTCCTGAAAATCAGATCCCGGTCCTCCTTTTTTTCAAAATAGAAAGCAAAGAACCCCTTACCACAAAAGATTTCCTGAACTTCCCCTTGGATTAAAGGTCGCCAGTTTTTATTGAGCCATGTTTCTACAGAGTGGGGCGATGGCCATAAACCTGTGAAATTGCCGACCAAACCCTTTTCAACTAACACCATGGCCTTGCATTTTGAAGCTGTTGATGACAATTTGACTTCTGGGACATCCGTTTTTTTCACAAACTTAGAGTCATTCGGGGCAGAAGAATTTGGAATAGCTAGTTGAGAGGCAACCAACGACCTGAAGAGGTCAGAAATGGGCGGGCGAACTCCATCTGAAACAGCTCACCCAGGATCCGGGGGAGGATCCATAACAGTAACCATGAAACCCTACCAAATTTCAGAAACCCTAGCCTCTTGATTCTTAATTCCCCAAAACACGCCCAATATTACAGCATTACCCCTCGGTTATTCACCTCTATCACATCAAACATTATTAAATAAATAATTATATAATTAAATATATATATATTTTTTAAATATAATTTATTTAATTGAGTGAAGATATATGAAAATCATCCTTGAGAAAGCGTAAGAACTCATGGTCCAACTTCCAAATAGATTATGGTATTAATAAATAAAAACTATAAATCTCCATTGTTGTTATTATTATAACTGATTAGCTCATTATTTTGTCAATGCGAGGAAATGGGGATATACATATAGTGATCTCAATTTGTGTTTACCATACTATGTATTTGTTGTTATTATAATAATTGATTAGCTCATTATTTTGTCAATGTGATGAAATGAGGATATACATATAGTGATTTCAATTTGTGTTTACCATACTATGGATTTGGAGTATGGTCTTTATTTTTCAAGGAATGAAAATTATAATAATGGGCTTTTATTATATTGAAAGTGGTGACATGTTTTAACATATCGGTTGCTTAAGTAAAATTAAAATTATTTAAAAAAAATAATTTAGAAAATACAATGTTAGTTTTAGGGTACCCGCATGAAGTTGGTACCCAAAAAGGCTGCAACAGCAGTGCGTGTGTTAACGGACAATCTACGAAAGACAGATCTAAGGCGTGATCTCCCTAGCTCAATGTGAGTCTAGAACAAATCAAACATAATATAGATCTACTTTCCTAGATCAATAGAAGTGCAAACTAGTGGATAGATAGCTTACCTCATATTTGTAGATCCCTTTGCTCTTTGTTGATCCAATGCTCCAGCGTTGTCAGATCTCCAGTTGCAAGACCCTGTTGAACATATAGATACTAGCAAACAGTGAAAGCATACATTTCATATGATTGATCTAAGTTAACAGTTAAGGAAGAAAACTCTAAACATCATCATCAATGAGACAACAATTTATGGAAAGAGATTATATTAACTGTATAAAAAGTGGGAATACATAGAAAGGATGAAGCTACAACCAAAGCCTCAACGTCGCATCCTCCATCCAACATGTCCAAGCCAAGCCTCCAAGATGGTACAAGCTTCCCAATCACCAATATGGATTCTATCAGCATAAGGATACCATAGACCTTCCCCCCTCTCATGGAGAGAGTGGGTGTTTATATAGGGCTAAAGAGATAGGGTAGGTTGAGTATTAGGGGGAGATGGTTAAGGGATCTTTCCATGAGGTTAGGAACCAAAATGCCACCTCACCTAGAACCTAGGGATAGGCCTCCACATCAGTCATCTTCGAGAATGGGCTCGAAGATACTCTTTTATCCAAATAACTGACATCGTCGTAGGTTGCATTAGGACAACCTGCGACGTTGTATGTTGCACAAGGGCATACTGCGACGACCTTGAAAAGTAGGTCAGTTAAGCCCTCCAGTCATGGGAAATTTCAGGGATGTGTTTTTACTCTAAAATGGGTTTAGGTAAAATAGAAAAGAGTTTACACAATGGTCAAGATGATGAAATTATTACAACGGTCATGATGACGACACTTGGTCATAATGATGATACTTGCAATGGTCATGGTGACAACATTAGGTCAGGACGACGACACTTGCAACGATTGCGACACTTGCATAAGGGTGACGACATTTTGGTGTAACAGAATGCCCCCCAAAGCATGTAGCTGACGGAATGAGACAGGTGAAATGCTTTGTAATAAGAAAAATGGCAAGGACTTGCTGGTTGGAAGGAGTTGCTGCAGAAATGACCTGAGATCCACAAGTCTAATACAAAACATGGCTTCCAACCAATACATTGCAGATCCATGATAGTAAAGATCGACTAAACATAATCATGGCTACTAGACACAATCGTAGATCCATGATGAGATGATAATACAGCCATGACCAATACAAAAGTGGATCCGTGTAACTATGAACTGACAACATAGCCACGACCAATACAAAAGTGGATCTGTGTATCCCAAACAATCTCCATCGCAACCTAGGTAGGAAATAACTTCCCCAGGGTCTTCAAGTTGAACCCGTAATGATATGAATCTATCCATGTGATTACAATGTTTTGGAGTCGAACATGGTAGAAACCACTTGATTACCGATCATTAATGTATACCGTTAACAAGTGCGAGGGAAATCACCATTGATGTCAATGATTCTCAAGGTATCATAGTACATATCACCAAGCGTGAATAAATGAGTTGAAGTCGAACACAAGATGAAATCTTTCAATCCGGAGTCAATGATGTAAACTCATGTTGAAAGCGAGGTAACCTGCCATTGAGGCATGTAGGGCCAAGGTACTTGGTTGGTTTCTGAGTTCAAACCTCGGATGAATATTTGAAGTCGACGAGGATGAAACCGTCGAAGGAGGGCCATGATGAATCCCCCATCATCGACACGAAACACAACAAAATATGTGTAGAGTAAATCGGACGATAGAATGATGTGCAATACTGACTCAAGGTAGATCGACATGATTGAAGGTATAATGACTGTAGAAGATGAGTAACAAATGTCTCTTGAACATGGGCATGGCATGACTTGGCAATATTGACATGACGAGAATGATACCAACCCCTAATGCAACTGATGGTGGAAGCATTCTTTGGATGATCCAAAGGAGCGACGCGACTCATGGAATTGACAAGACTCGAGGACAAACAGATTATCCAAGTACTGAATGAAAATGAAAATGAGTGCCATGTTCAAGAGTGACTACGTACTGCCGTAATTAAGA
Organism: Larix kaempferi; assembly: GCA_027924585.1. Classification (NCBI taxonomy): domain Eukaryota; kingdom Viridiplantae; phylum Streptophyta; class Pinopsida; order Pinales; family Pinaceae; genus Larix; species Larix kaempferi. Next base: position 23,151,013 of record BSBM01000858.1, read on the forward strand.
TGTAACACAAAATCTTCCCTTTTTTCCCATCATGATTGATGAGTGCCTCATGTGTTTTTGACAAGCTTGATGAGGGTAACCAGATGCTCGGTATAGCTCATCTCATAGATGAGTCCAATCCAAAAATTCTTACGAAACTGGGAAAGGAGGGATTCATCCCATAATGGGCCCTTCAATGTTTAAAATTTAACGAGTCTAAAGAAGAAAAACTCGGCATCATTTCATGTTTAGAGAGTCTGAAAAGAACTAAAGGAGACTCCAACGGTCCTTTTTCGTAAAGTTCGCCTCATCGCCCGAAAAAGGGTAAAACAACATGGGAGAGGACTCTTCCAGTCATGATTGGATGGAGTATTCCTTTCTCGTAATTAGTGCTTCCTGGTCCGAAAAAGGGGTAAATTATCACCAGAAAGACGATCATTCAAATGCTTTTACAAGCGTGAAAGCATCAAGTTCGCTTGGCAATCTTTTCCTATTTAGGGAGTCTGAAAAGAGCTTAAAAAGGCCTCCATGAACAACTTTGTCATGGTTGATAACCGAGTATGACAAAGGAAAAAGTAAACTCGGAACAGTTCCTTTTCCGTAAATAGTCTACCGAGGTCGGATAAACTGATAAACCTATACTCGTTAGACACACCTTTTTAACTCAAATTTTTAACGAGCACGAGAATGGTATCAAAAGCACTCGAAATCTTTTTCATGTTTGAACCAGAGCACGAAAAAGTAAAAAATAAGCTCAAACCACTTTTCATGTTTTAACCAGAGCACGAAAAAAGTGAAAAGTAAGCTCAAACCACTTTTCATGTTTCAACCAGAGCATGGAAAAAGTGAAAAGTAAGCTCGAATGCCATCTTACTGTTTTTAACAAGCTCGAAGATAGGTTGGAAGAATGCTCATGATGTCTGCTTCATTTTTTAACGAGCTTGTAACAGAAAATGGACTATGCTCGAAATAATTTTCATGGTTTAATGAGCTCGAAACCTAAAGAAGGAAAGTATGCTCGAAAATGTTCCCAGTGCTAAACTTTTCTCCAACATGGCATCCAGAGGTTGGTGTGTGCCCCCATCATGATTGCTGGAAGTAAGTGACGTAGATCCAACGTGGTGTGGAGAGGTGATCGAGTTGAATTCAACATAACTTTTAGAGGTTGAAGACATGCACCCCAAGCTTCATTTCATTCACCTAGGACATAGGTGGATGAAAAGAAGGTTCAGGTACTAAGTCTACGAGAAGACTCGACTCAAAGGGAAAAGAGTTGTTTCATTTTTTAATGAGCTTGAAAAAATATTAGAACTCTGCTCACGAGAACCTATTTCATTTTTTAACGAGCTTGACATAGAAAGGGAACTATGCTCATAGGTTAAGGCCCATTAAAGGGTTCCTTCCCAACATGATGCCCAGAGGTTGGTAAGTGCCCCCAGCATGATTGCTAGTGGTTTAACATGGTAGTGTTCCCTCAACATGATTGCTGACGGTACGACATGTGGCATGCCCCCCAAGCTTCATTTTGTCTGAAAATGATGCTTGCTAACCCAACTACCAACCTAGCTACTAATATGAAAATGTTCACCAAGGGGGGGAAAACGAGAATCAAATGAAATGAAGGTTCAAATTATAACTCTAGTGAGAGACTCAAACCGATGGGAGGGAGATCTATTTCATTTTTACACAAGCTTGAAATAGACAATAACTATGCTTGAGTGGGCCCATCTTATTTTTTAACGATCTTGAAATGGAATAAAACTATGCTCGAGCGGATGATTTCATTTTTATGCAAGCTTGAAACCAAAGGTAAACTATGCTTAGTGTTCGGGTACACAGGGTACTACCAAAGGACCGAACACCAAGAGCAACCACTTCACACAAACAGATCACAGATCAACACACCGATGTTTTGACGTGGTTTAAACCCTCTTGAGGGAAACACTCCACGGCCTCGGCCAAATAGCTTCTACGGGACAATTTATTATGTAAAGAAAGAAAGAAAGAAAGTTACAAATGAGCTTCTCATAATCGATCAACTAAACAATAACCCTCCATGCTCTTTAAATAGAGATCATGGACCAATCGGGTGTTAGGCCATGGATCAAGGTTAGGTTTGATCTAAGAGAAGTTGAGCCGTCGGATCACTCTATGCCAGGAACATATCGTGATCGTCGGATTAAGTATTTACAAATGCATACTAAAGAAACACACTATCCCTAATGGATATATTACACAAGTTGATCTTAACTAACTCCTAAGTGTCTAAATATCCTAACATCCCCCCTTAAGAACAACTTGGGATAGGATTGAAGGATTTACAAAAGTGACACTATTAGGAGAAGGAAGGAGGCATTAGAGCCTATCCCCCCTTAATGACAAGTTCCTGAGCTCTTAACATAGATCGAAGTTTAGAAAACTTCGCTTCTGTAAGAGACTTAGTGAAGATGTCTGCAACTTGATCATCTGTAGGGAAAAAGAGCACTTCAAGAACACGATCATAAACAAGATTTATGATGAAGTGCATATGTAGCTCAATGTGTTTGCTGCGTTGATGTAGAACTGGATCTTTGGCAAGCTTGATGGCACTGTGATTGTCGCACCAAAGTGGAGTAGGCTGCTGCTACTCGAATCCAAACTTTGAAAGGATCTATCGAAGCCATAAAGCTTCCTGACTGGCATTAACTGCTGCTCGATATTCTGCCTGTGCTGAAGAAAGAGCAAGAGATTGTTGTTTCTTACAAGCCCAAGTAATAGGTCCAGATCCCAGACTGAAAACATAACCTGCAGTAGACTTTCGATCATCAGGATCGCCGACCCAATCTGAATCAGTGAAACCAACCAAAAAAGGTTTCCCCCCTGTATTGTAATGAATCCAAAACTGAACTATACCTCGAATATATCGAAGTATTCTTTTAGCTGCTTTCCAGTGACTTTCATGAGGTGTCTGCATATAATGGGCAACACGACCAACGACAAAGGAAAGGTCAGGACGGGAATGAGTCAAGTATAAGAGACTACCAACAAGCTGACGGTACAAGGGGGCATCGACTTCAGGTGAAGTACAAGTGGCAGAAAGTTTGACTGCAGATTGGAAGGGAGAAGGGGCTGGTGTACAATCTTCCATGTGAAAGCGACGAAGAAGGTCACAAGCATACTTAGACTGAGAAAGAAAGATTCCTTCTTTGGTTTGCAGGACTTGGAGACCAAGAAAATAAATCAAATGTCCTAAGTCTGACATTTCAAAATTTTGTTTAAGACTGGATTTCACATGGGTTATAAGCTTAGGGTCACTACCAGTAAGAATAAGTTCATCAACATATAGAACAAGTATGATGAGATGGTTTCCTAATTTCTTGGTATAGACATTGGGGTCAGAATGACATCGCGAAAAACCAGTGTCAAGGAGAAAGTTATCCATTTTGGCATACCAAGCTCTAGGAGCTTGCTTAAGGCCATATAAGGATTTCTTAAGGCGACAGACAAGGCTAGAGTTATTTTGAACATAGCCAGGAGGTTGTTCCATGTAAATTTCCTCCTGTAAATCACCATGCAAGAAGACAAACTTGACATCCATTTGATGGACTTCCCATTTGTGTAAGGCTGCAAGGGAAAGAACAAGGCGGATGGAGTTCATTTTTGCGATGGGAGCAAAGGTTTCATTGTAGTCAATCCCTTCAACTTGGGAAAAACCTTTGGCAACTAACCTTGCCTTAATTCTTTCAACACTTCCATCTAATGCATACTTAGTTCTGTAGACCTATTTACATCTGACAAGTTTTCTTCCTTTTGGAAGAGGTACAAGATCCCAAGTATCGTTCGCCATTAAGAAATGATATTCTTCATCCATGGTTGCATCCCAATTTGGATTCCCTGAAGCTTCTGCAAAAGTTTCTGGATCATGATTCTCGGAGACTTGAGCCAAAAGAGAAGAGGCTCACTGAAACTCAGAACGTGTTCGACGTTGATCTCTAGGATCACCGGCAAGATCACCAGCTGCTTCACATGTTAAATGGACCCATCGAGGAAGCACTTGTGCTGGTGCAACTGGAGGAACATGAGCAGGCGGAGGTGGATTTTCATCCTCACTGTCATCATCAGAAACTGGAGTTGGAAACCTGTCAAGGAAGTTGGAATAAGAAGAAGAAGGAACAAATGCCGAATCAGGCTCGTAGGCCAAAGATGACACAATTGCCGAGTTAGGTTCGTAGGCCAAGAGATTTTCATCAAATTTAACATATCTTCTAATGATTATATCATGAGAATGTGGTTGAACAAGTCTATAACCTTTTACATCTTTAGAATATCCAACAAATATGCACTTTTCACTTTTAGGCTGCAATGCTTTTCGTTTTTCATCCGGAATGTGAGCCCATGCTTCACGACCAAACACACGGAAGTGACTTACATCAGGTTTAGTTTTACTCCATGCTTCTTCCGGTGTTATACCTTGTAATGCTTTAGTGGGGGTGCGATTAACTATGTAATTTGCACAATTTATGGCTTCAGCCCAAAAATGAAGACTTAGTCTCTTAGATTGGATCATACAATTAGCCATTTCTTTTAAAGTACGGTTCTTCCGCTCAGCTACACCATTTTGTTGTGGTGTATATGGAACAATGTGCTGTTGTTGGATGCCTTGTTCAGTGTAGAAAGTAGTGAAATTTTTGTTAACATATTCTCCTCCATTGTCAGATCTTAACTTAATAATTTGATGACCAGATTGTTTTTCAACAAGGGCCTTGTAGGCGAAGAACATGTTAAATACTTCGCTCTTAAGTTTTAGGAAATAAACCCAAGTGCGTTTGGTGTAATCATCAATGAAAGTTAAGAAATATTTGAAACCATAAAAGGAAGCAGATGAAAGAGGACCACACAAGTCACTATGCACAAGCTCCAAGGGAACTGAGGCATGCCAAGAGGCACGTTTGTCAAACCTATCTCGATGATGTTTTTCGAGTATACAACCGGAGCAAACACCATCCCTGCAAGATACCATCGGAAGACCTACCACCATATTTTCTTTACATAGTTGTTGCAATGAGCAATAATTTAAGTGACCAAATCGCTCATGCCAAAGTTTGCTCAAGTTATCACTATGAGCAACAAAAACTGAAGGAAAAGGTGATGACCCAAAGTTGTTAAACTTGTACAACCTGGTAATATCATCAACAATTCCGGTAGCTAGGACCTGTTGAGGATCTTTAAAATCATTGATTACAACTTGGTGAGGTGTAAAGGTCACAGTTTTACCTTCACCAGAATGAGTGATCTGATAGACTGATAACAAATTGCAGGAAATTCTTGGAACACATAGTACATCACTAAAATGACCATTATCTACTGGAACTGTTCCAGCTCCTACAACACTTAGAGATCTATCATCACCAACAAATATTTGTTTGGTGTTACATTCATGCATAGTAGAAAAGATGGCTTGATCTTTAGCCATATGATAAGATGCTCCAGAATCAATGAACCATTCATTTGAAGTAGTAGAAGAAGATGCATTATAAGAATAACCAGAAGCACAAAGTGCATGTCCATGAGAGGCAGATTCTGAAGGCAAATCTAGGCTGATGTGGTGCTTCTTCATTGCTGCTTCCAAAGCTGCATCTTCTTGAAACACTTAGATTCATCATGATTATCTTTCCCACAATAGTTGCAATGACGCTCAGTCTTCTTGCCTTCTGGCTTGGATCCTTTGTCATTTTTTAAAGAAGGAGCTGACTGAGAGAGTTTGGGACCCTTGTTTGACTTATTATTGCGAAAATTTTGTTTCTTGGGAGGCTTGGACTTTTCTTTCTGTTGGGACAATAAGGCTTTCCCAGATGTATCTGCAGTGTTTATTATTCCAAGATGAATGAGTTTATCTTGTTCTTTAATCAAGGAATCAAAAAAGGATTCAAGACTAGGCTCTTGATAGCTAGTTGCATTCAAGGATGCTTTCATGGAGTAAATTGTAGATACAAAAATAGAATATGCAGGTCCAAGTTTGGAAAGAATATGATAAATGCATTGTTTGTCTTCCCTCTCAATCTTACATTCTGCACATAAGAGTTTAAGAGTTTTGTACTTAGATAAATAATCTTGAATGCATGAAAAGTCACTTGGATTTAAAGAAATCAACTCATTTTCGAGTTGGTGACCTCAAATTTCATTGTGTTTACCAAACACAGATTCCAATTTGTCCCAAGCAACATTAGGTTCATCAATTCCAGATATGTGGAATCGCAAATCAGTAGAGATTGACATCCCAATCAATCCACGAGCTTCATCACATATATTTGTCCATTTTATTTTCTTATCATCATCAGTGGGTTCTTTTTATTTCCCTGAGGTAATTCTGAAAAGTCCCCTACTTCGTAGAACATCCTCCATACGAGATTTCCATGAGAAATAGTTGGAACTGTTAAGTAGAATATCACAAAGGGTGGCCATATTTGTAAATTAATGGATGTAAAAGCAGAAACCAATAGTCTGGATGTGAAGAGCTCGAAAAAATAAGCGGTTTAAAAAAAACGGCACTGAAAACTGACTCTGTATGATGAAGTTATGCTTGAACAAAGAAACTGTTGAAGATGTCCCCAATAGTGACGTGGCAACTAGAGAATGTCCAAAAAGAAAGAAAGAACCCCCCTCTTCCTAAGATGAATTTTTTGACAATCACTTTACAAGAAAGTTGCTTTAAGTGAACCACTTTTGTAAAATAAGTGATTTCACTTTTATAATGATATTACTTTTAATTAGTGCAACAATAAATAAATAAAAAACTCAAGTGACTCACTTGTATTTTTATTTTTTATTATTTAAGTGAGATGCACTTTTACAATAAAGTAACTTGAAAATAGAAATTGCATGCACTTTTTCTTTTAAAAGTAACTTCCTAAGACTTGAACTCAAGACCTATTAAGGAATAAAGCAACTTTGAACCAAGTGAGCTAGATTAAAAGGTATGTAAAATATGGGAATGATGAAGGTTTTTTTTTTTTATTCTTCTTGCTCGGTTTGCGTGCTTGCCCTTTTTCCTGCAAAACACACCACAAATTGAAACAAAAAAAACTTTTCCACACTTTTGGAGTTAGATCTCATTACCTTGTCAAGAAATTCTACGTTTTCTCTCTGTTTCTGATTTGCTAAGATCGCGCAAAGTGCACGGCAAATAGCATACGCAGCCAAGAAAAACCCTTTCCCTTTCTGTTTTTGATTTGCCGAGATCGCTCAAGGTGCACGGCAAAGAGCATACACAAACGGGAAAGCAACAATCTGAACCCAAAAAAAATCTAATAATAAAAAATGATGAAATATGAGATTTTTTCCTTTTAAAAAAAGAAAATAAAAAAAATGCGTCACTGTAACATTATACCTTCAGATCTGATGAAATACGCGTTTCTGGAGCAACCGGGAACCGTTTTCGATCAAACAAAAACTATTTCCCAATGGAAACGACACTCCGAATGAAATGGAACACCTCCCACATCCCATAAATGCACATAAATACCAGAACTAGAAACCCTTTCAAGTTTCGGCAACATCAGTTCAAGATCTAGATCATAACTGGAAGCGACACTTCATAAAAGCTTTGATACCATGTTCGAGTACACATGGTACTACCAAAGGACCGAACACCAAGAGAAACCACTTCATACAAACAGATCATAGATCAACACACCGATGTTTTGACGTGGTTTAAACCCTCTTGAGGGAAACACTCCACTGCCCTAGCCAAATAGCTTCTACAGGACAATTTATTATGCAAAGAAAGAAAGTTACAAATGAGCTTCTCATAATCGATCAACTAAACAATGACCCTCCATACTCTTTAAATAGAGATCATGGACCAATCGGGTGTTAGGCCACGAATCAAGGTTAGGTTTGATCTAAGAGAAGTTGAGCCGTCGGATCACTCTATGTCGGGAACATATCGTGACCGTCGGATTAAGTATTTACAAATGCATACTAATGCATACTAAAGAAACACACTATCCCTAATGGATATATTACACAAGTTGATCTTAACTAACTCCTAAGTGTCTAAATATCCTAACACTTAGAGGGGTCTATCTCATTTTTTAACGAGCTTGAAATAGAATAAAACTATGCTCTAATGGATTGGTTTCATTTTTATGCAAGCTTGAAACCAAAGGGAAACCATGCTAGGGTGGCTGGTTTCATTTTTTAACGAGCTTGAAACATAACTTAAACCGTGCTCGTAGGAACCTATATCATTTTTTAACGAGTTTGACATAGAACGTGAACTATGCTCATGTGAAATGGTTTCATTTTTATGCAAGCTTGAAATCAAAGAGAAACTTTGCATGAAGGTTGGTTTCATTTTTTAACGAGCTTGAAACATAACATAAACCGTGATCGTACCATATTCTCAGGGGGAAGAAACCACTAAAACATGTGGAACATTTAGGGAAGTCTAATGACTAGGAGTCATATGATGAGTGGGTGTCACGAAGGAAAGTTGATCAACGGTCACAATCCTCCCATCATAGGGAAAATACATCACTCGAAAGAGTGTGGACACTACAGCTTTCATAGCATAGACATAATCACGTCCAAGGAGTAGATTGAAATCTAAAGGACCTTGGAAAACCATGACATCAACATAAATAGTTTTACCTCTCAACGTGATAGGTAACTGCAGGAGAATCCCTAAAGGTCTGGTAGGCCTTCTATTAAAAACCAAAATCTGGTCAGTTACTGGCACAAGCTGAGGAGAACCTATAGCTTGCCAAGCAGTTGAGGATAAAATACTAATAGAAGCTCCCTCATCAATTATCGTATGAAAAATTTCTTTATGAGAAACTCCTACAGATATTTGAAAAGGAATACTCGAAGGAAGACGAGATTCTGTTAGACCATTCCAATCAAAGGAAATGACCTCAGTACTTGGGGGGGGTCCTGTAGGAATGGACAGGGTCTCCCCTTGCCTAGGACATTCTGAACTGACTAGAAAAACATTAGCGGTTTCCAATTCACTCTCACTTGGAAGATAAGAATGAGACGAATATTGTGTCATGGTGACTGGTTCAGTCTGGACTTTCTCCAATGAAAAAGCAGGATCGAGTGGAGATGAGATCGACTCGATCACTTCACTCTCCGAGGGAAGAGTGGGATCAATTACATATGAAACTGAATTGACCACTTGGTCAACCAGCGGGGGGTCGAGGGACAACTTACTATCGATTGTTGGAAGCACCTGTTGAGAGCTAGTAATATCTTCCAACCACCGTGAAGCTTCATCCATGCTTGGACAAAGGTAAGTACGATGCATGCCCTTGCATATCCAACAAGGGTCTGCAGCTCTACCCTTCCAACCCTTCACCAATGGGTCACTGGTTGAGGAAGTATCATCAACATGATGGTCATAGGTTGACGATACAAGTGGTTTGAGGTTTTTAGACCACACTTCTGACACACGGGAGAGACCGGGACAATTCTTGAGAAGGTGATCACCCTTGCAAAGTTTGCAAGGGAACTTTGGCTTACGATGTGTTCTCATAGAATGAGTGCCATCAGAGGCAGATGGTTGATGCTTGGTCTCTTTCTTATCCTTCTTCTTCTTAATCTTCCTTTTCTTCTTCTTCTCATCCACCTGATTACTAACACTAGAGTCTTCAGTAGGAGAAGAGGAAGAGACAAAAGCCGATTCAACTTTCGACGGAGAAGGAGAAGGGTCACCATGAGATTGATGCTCATGTGGTGAAGGACCTAGGTTGGACACAATTGGTACACTTGGTGTAACTAGATTGGAGAATAACCATACTGGTAATCCTATCGTCAATCCAGGAAGACTCAACGTAGCCATAAAGGGAGGACCAACAGTTCCACAAGGGGGAATAACAAATGGCATACTATGGAATGGGGCGCCTTGGTTGGTAGTCCCAGAAGAATCTTCCATATCTAAACCTCCTAAGAGTCTCTAAAGTACCACACAAATCAAACACTACTCAAGTCTAAAAGCAACAAGCAAACTGTGTGAATAGGAGTGGATTCAAAGTCTGGAACCTCATGGGATTATCAAGGCATCGCAAACCGCTATATACTGCAGGGTCCAACAATATGACACGACAAAGTGGATTGGGACCGTACCCTTTCCTGCATACCCGATTACCTGGACAGTATGTGCATGCTAATCTCCTCGAGTGTTGTTCTCGGTGTATTGCTTTGCCAAGACGGCCAAATGATTAACTCGGTTGGTTTCAGGAATCCTAATGGTGTCTCCCGATATACGCAAGGTGTGTGGGAGCTCAAATCCGTAGTGGTGTTGTCTAATGCACAATCGTTCGACAAGAGACCTTTCGATAGATGTGTCGAGTACGTGATACACCCTTTGATATACGCCAAGTACGGATTATGGTACTTGGTGGGTACGTGAAGGAGTTCGATATACCGATGTACGTGGAAGACTGCAATACCCCCGGAATACAGTGCTGGAAAATAATGACAGCTTCCATGCTTAAAGACGCCAGAACACGTCTCTAACTTACACACAGTTACTAAATGATTTTAACCTAAGCTAGAGTTAATTTTATATTGTACGGTTAGGTGGATGCATGAGGTGAGTACATAAATGTAAACATAATGTAGTCCTCAACTACATGATAATGCACATTTTCCTTTCCTTTTCAATGAAAACTACTTAAGGTAAGGAGAGATTTTTGTTTCTTTCAAACCAAAAGTACTTAAGTAGTAGCGAAAAGAATAATTCCTTCCTAGAGTGCAATAATTCTAACTTTCTGCAAAGATCAACTAAAGAGCGCAAAGAAAATGAAAGATGCAATTAATCTTAACAATGTGTAAGACAAAATGATGAAGCACTTTTCAATTTTCAAATGCATGTACCAAAAATGAAATTTGATAACTCAACGCTTTTCATATCTATATATAGAAAGTGAGAGAATATCTACAACACTCCTAATCATTCAAAAATTCCCAAAGAAAAATGGCAAGCACCCAAACAACTCAAAGGCACTCAAGAAAGGCTCAAAATCTACCAAATGCAATAATTGTAACTCATTTCCTATCTTTTTAAACTTGAAAAAGACACAGCTAAGATATGGAAAGAAATATTCCATAAACGTTTCCAATCAAATGCAAGACAAAGATAAGCACTTAACAATCTTATCTAACTCAAATGCACACAAATCTGAAACGAATCTTTCTTCTTCTTATGAGTGTGAGACAAAGAATTTCAGATGATCAAATTAAAGCAAGAAGAATACTTATGTTTTCCAATTTCATGAATATAGCAAAAGAGTGACAAAATCAAGCTTCTCTTTGAACGAAAGTGGAGACAAGGAAACAATCTTTCCCAACAATGATTAGATAGCTTAGCATGTAAAGGAAACAAGATGCATAACCCAAGAAAGAGAGGTTAAAAAAGACATGGATATTCCAGACTTTTCAAGTCTTTAAAACAAGTCAATCACACCAAACCAAAAATGATCTCAAAACCTTGAGATGGGTCAAAACGACTGAAGGATGCACGATTTGCTTAAAAACACAAGCAAAACACTAGTTTTTACTTAAAGGGCCAAACATGAATCCAAATCTCAAAAAAACCCAAAAACCAATACAAATAAGCCAAACAAAACACTGCTGGAAAAAAAGGTCTCTGCCTGGAAGGTACAGTGCAGAGGAGTCTGTACACAAACCAAAACTCAAATAAAAAATGGAGAAAAGGTTCCTGTATGGCAAAAAATGGCAGATCAGCGCACTCTGTGCTTATGCACAGTGCGACGTCATAGTTCACTAGTGCGGGAAGTGCGATGACATCGCAGTATACCAATGGAAGGGCTGTGATGATAGATTAATAGGCAAAGAACATAGATAAAAAACACACAGTGTTTCTCTGGGTACACTGACCAGGTGCGACAGGCGAAATCTAAGTTAAAAAATGAACCAATTCTCTAGATAATGAGCATAAAAAGGTCTGCAAATGGGAAGTACAAACTCAAAGGAAGGCAATCAGACTCTTCCAAGCGAAGATCTGATGGTGAAAAGGCTTAAGAGGCAAAAAGAGAGCTTGAAAAAGCAATCAACCGAAAATGACTTCAAATTGAAAACTAAAACAATGTTCATTCCCCAGTATGGTTTCCGAATTTGTTAACGGACAATCTACCAAAGATGGATCTAAGGCGTGATCTCCCTAGCTCAATGTGAGTCTAGAACAAATCAAACAGAATATAGATCTAATTTCCTAGATCAACAGAAGTGCAAACTAGTGGATAGATAGCTTACCTCAGATTTGCAGATCCCTTTGCTCTTTGTTGATCCAATGCTCCAACATCGTCAGATCTCCAGCTGCAAGACCCTGTTGAACATATAGATACTAGCAAACAGTGAAAGCATACATTTCATATGATTGATCTAAGTTAACAGTTAAGGAAGAAAATTCTAAACATCATCATCAATGAGACAACAGTTTATAGAAAGAGATTATATTAACTGTATAAAAAGTGGGAATACATAGAAAGGATGAAGCTACAACCAAAGCCTCAATGTCGCATCCTCCATCCAACATGTCCAAGCTAAGCCTCCAAGATGGTACAAGCTTCCCAATCACCAATATGGATTCTATCAGCATAAGGATACCATAGAACTTCCCCCCTCTCATAGAGAGAGTGGGTGTTTATATAGGGCTAAAGAGATAGGGTAGGTTGAGTATTAGGGGGATATGGTTAAGGGATCTTTCCATGAGGTTAGGAACTGAAACGCCACCTCACCTAGAACCTAGGGATAGGCCTCCACATCACTCATCTTCGAGAATGGTCTCGAAGATACTCTTTTATCCAAATAACTGACATCGTCGCAGGTTGCATTAGGACAACCTGCGATGTCACATGTTGCACAAGGGCAGACTACGACGACCTTGAAAAGTAGTTTAGTTAAGCCCTCCAGTCATGGGAAACTTCAGGGATGTGTTTTTAATCTAAAATGGGTTTAGGTAAAATAGAAAAGAGTTTACACAATGGTCAAGATGACGACATTATCACAACGGTCATGATGACGACACTTGGTCATAATGACGATACTTGCAATGGTCATGGTGACAACACTAGGTCAGGACGACGACACTTGCAATGCTTGCAACACTTGCGACACTTGCACAAGGGTGACGACATTTTGGTGTAACAGCGTGAGCGGAAAAAAAAGTGTCGCGCACGCGCTTCCAAATGCGCGCATGTGTCACGGCTTTGGCAATGCCGAATGTCCATGTGGTTGAGCCCACGTGGAAAAAAGGCGTGCACACATGTTATTGTTGCGTACACACAAAATGGCGTGCACGCGTTAATGGCACGTGCACGCCCCTATTATTTTATAAAAAAAACAGAGCTCACAGGTTTTTCATTTTCAACAAACCCGCGAGTGCACAACGGCCAAAAAAGCACCCCACGAACGTGTTTGGATCACCTGAAGGACTCCTCAACTCCACCAATTCACACCTCCACCACCTTGCCAATGTTGTCTCCAGGTAGGTTCCCAATGAAGCATGGATTTGTTATTGTTATTGTTTTTTTGTTTGTTTTCCATTTCAATTTCAATTTAATTTTTTTTTACAATCCATTAAAAAACCAAAAAAAATTCATTGCAGGCCACCTACACCTAACAAGATGACAAACACACCTGAATCATCAGATGAAACCAATGAAACCCGACCTTCAGAAGACAACTTTGGAATGAACAATGAACCGAATGAAAACCCCGAAGATCAATTACACCAAGATTTAAATGAATTAAGGGTATTAAGTGATGAATTGAAGAGCACCAAGGAACCCTCTTGGGTTTCCTTGGCTTCATCATTGCAAAACATTATTGAATCCATCAACATTGCACATAGTGAGATCACAAATATGAGCCAATACAGGGCTCAAAGAGGGAACACTACTCCACTGGATGTCCAAAGAACAGATAAAAGACCTCAACATCACCAAATCTCAGTTGTACAACAAATTCATAGTTCCTTCGACAGGACAACCTCCAGATGTGAGGAAGAGACGGGTTTGCATGGACTGGTGTATTTACAAGCCATGGAGAGATAACTGGAGAAAGAGATGGTTTATGGTGTTTGATAGGCCCCCGTGTAACAATTTGGAGGTCCCACAGTATTTCCTATAGAAATTATGGGCTAAATTTGAGCTAGGCTACCATGTAAACTGTTTTGACATCACTGAGTTTCAGGGTGTCCATCTTGGATCTGCCCAAGATCGACCTCAGGCCTGCCGCAACCCACTTAGAGGACCTCTTACAACTAGGAGAGAGCCAAACCCCCCTCCTCAGCCACTCGGGTTTGGTAGGGGCATAGATGAGATTGATGACTCAGTTAGACGTGCCACACATCATTTTCTTAGACATACCACATTTGTGTCTATGTCTTCACAGAGCTGGGAGGACATCGATCATACAGACACAGCTGCACCGTCTATGGATGGTGGCTAGGACATGCCAGGTACAGTTGGAATCCAGGCGGGGCCTTCTAGTTCTACTGGAACAACGGAACATCGTTGTTCTCACTGTGTTCATTCTTGCCATGGTCCTACGTAACATCATGCCACAGAGAGCTACATGGATCATGTTAGCTATTGTTTTATTTAATGTTCAAGTATTTGTTGTATTCTATTTGATATCGTATTGTTTAATATATTTAACTTTGAATTGCACATTGTTGACTTTATTTGTTTTAATGTACAGTTATTCAGGGCTAAGTCTCCATCCTCCAGGTGGGAGGACATTGGTTCCTTTGACCTAAACCGAGCCATGGCAGCAGCAGAGGAGATTGCGGCACCATACACACATGTAGCTTCTTTACTTTGAATAATTAGATCCTGTTACGAGTAATTTGTGTTCAGTCATTAAATATTAATTAGCACTGAGTAATTACCATATTATCATTGTATTTTACAGTTGTGTTTATCATATTGTCTAAATTATTTGAGAGCTATAAATTCATATAATCCAACCAAACAAAAATGAAACCTTATAAAACATGAAAACCTAAGAAAACTAGAAACATATGTTCATGTTCACTTTAGGAATCCTAGACCTCTAATGATTATAGAAATGGGAGAGAAATTTCCAAAATCTGTCATTCTTACTTGACCAATGATGAGCCCGCAACTGGGGTTTTGGTGATGCCCACAGTGTCCTTCATCCTCATACTAGCATCCAATTCTTGCTTGCTCATCTTGTGCTTGACCAATGCCATGTGTGTTATTGATGCTTTGCCATTTGTCACCATGTCATCCAAGTTATCTTTTCCATGTACTCTCCTTGTCCAAATCATCTTCAAATGACCACAGTATGGGTCATTTGACTATTGGCTCAATAGGTGTGCCAATGTATCCAATTCCCATCACTTTGTCCACCAAATCAACCTTTGCTTCCATGTCCTTATGCAATGTGTTCTTCAAGCTTAAACTTTGTCATTAATGTTGTCATCAATGACAATAATAAACAACCATATTCATCAATCTCTCCTCAGTCTCTCAAAATCTTCACACATTGCTTCCTTAAAAATGAAACTTGTTTCTATTTATACTCTTGTCTTCTATGAAACTTGTCTTCTATTTATAGTTTTATCATTAAGATGATTAAATAAATCAAATATGATTTATTTAATTATGTCCATGCCATGTCACCTTATTTAATTTTAATTTCATGCCATGTCACCTTCTATCCTTTCATAATATTAAATGTGAGACACAAATATGCCCTTAAGATGCCCGCAATGCACTCTTAAAAATGCCCGCAGTGGGATCCACTTTGATGCTCGCAAGGGCCATCAACACATGCATGTATTGGTCTTGGATTATTCATGCAATGGTCTCATGTAAATGCCTGCAGACCCTTATCAATATGCCGGCAATACACCACAAATGCCCACAGTGGGTGCTTCAAAGAATGCCCGCAGGGTCCTTTTGATTATGCCCGCAATGGTGCTTTGAAATGCCCGCAAGGGGCCTTCCAAATGCCTGCACATATTCCTTATACACCTCACCATCTTGTCTTTGTCCTCTAATATTATGTTTTCCAATTCATTGTCCTCCATGTCAGCAAGTTATAATCCTTCTTGTCACCAAGCATGTCCTCCTTGTCATGTTCCATGTCATAAAACCCCATGCTTGACAAGTCATCAAACTTGCTTGCTTGTCACTTGTCTTTGTCTTGTCCTTAGCTTGCCATGTTTTTCATACTTGTCACCTTTTCCATCCCTTAATCCATGTCACCATCTCCATTGTGCTTGCCATAATGTGTATGCTCCATGTTCTTAACTCTTCCATGTCTTTGTCATTAATGTATTGTCATCAATGTCATTATCAAGTCCTTGTCATCAATCCTTTGTCATGTCTCCACTTTGTCAAGTCTTCTACACTTGTCATGCTTGCTTGTCATTTGTCAAGTCATCAAAGCTTTTCATGTTTACCATTTGTCCAGTCAAGTATTTTCCATGTCATCACTTCCCCCTTTGTCCTTAACGTGTTGTCATCAATGACAACTTTGGCCATCAAACACTTCAAGCATAAATTGTCAACCTTCTTTGCCAAATTATCATGGGCCCAATCCATTGTGGGTCAAAGGAAACAATCCCCACAACCATGTTCTTTACCAAGTATTTAACAAATGGGCTGCACCAATACAATAAAAATGTTATATAATATCCAAATCCCATCAAACCACTATCATCTAACTTGAATATAAATTAATTGCGGTCATGTTTTTTAAGTACTATCGTTGTCATTCTCATTGGCATTGTGTTTAATATTGTTAATACTGTTTTTATAAATTTAGTCTAAAATTGTAGTGTTTGCATAGGCGTCCGCGGGCTCCAGCGACCATCCATCTCCACTGGGGATTAGCAGATCTCCACGTGCGTAGGTATCGTGTGTATTAAAGCATAATTTTAATTTCAAATATGATGAATTGTCTGTGTATATTTATATTTTTCTATATTAAACTATGAGGTTATAAATGTGTATGTAGGTGCGAGCACCTCGGCCTGGCAGTGCCGTTATTCCTCCCTCCTCGTCCTTTCAGCCACCGTATATGCCAATTGTATCCCCTGGAATACATGCCCCATTCCATGCATACCTACCCACCCCCTTCCATCCATCCCCTGTAATGTCCCCATTCAAACAATTTCATAGTAAGACAATCCCATCAATCCTACTAGTTTCCTAGGTTGGATGGGCACATGTGGAATGGTAATAAGGAAGCTAATAAATGATGTTTAGACATTAGAAGGGTTCAAGTATTTAATAAATAGAGCGAATAAAGAAATTCAAGAGAAAACCTAGATGGCAAATGGTTTTGGAGACATATGGAGGATGTGGGACCCACACTAGCTTGATTTTTCATAATACATGGTATCTCTCTCTTGCAAATTTGAATTAATGGGAAGGTGAACACTCTTGGGTGAGTTGGTAAGTCATAACACATGTCATTGAGCATCTTAGGTCGAATTGGGAAGGATTGGTAACCTCCATGGAAGATAAAGAGTCAAATTGGAAGTTTGTGGACACTTGGGCTAGATTCCCTAGCCCCTATGACACCAATGATGGAGCATCTATGAAAACTATGAAAAATTGAAGACCTGACCTCTGACATCTGACCACTATGACATGTCAGCCCCAAAAATAGGCTCAAGGAAGGAGCTCATGGGAGTTGGAGAAGCCAAAGAGACTCAAAATCGAATTTGGGAGAAGATGGAAGGTTGGAACTAGGAGACAAGTGGCAAATGTGGAATATTTCCTAAATGGAAACCTATTGAATCTATTGAGAGGATTTAAACCCTTAGAAGGCTAATTTTGGTTATAAAATGTAGAAATGAAGTATGAGAATGACTTTTGATGATTTGAGAAAAATTGCATTTGTGAAGAGAGAGCTAGTGGATGACTAGTTTCTTGCCTTAGCCAATTTCGAGGGTGAAAGATTCCCATCCAAGTTGGTGTTTGGAGAGGCCAATCAAGTCTTTCATGGTGCTTTAATGGATTTTTTATTTTCATGTATCAGCTACAGGAATTTTCATGGTTTGGTTTATTGCAACACTTTCTCTCCATCGTTTCCAGTTTTGAAGGCATATTCATGCTCCTTGAGGGAGGGCATTTTTGGTGAGCTCTTGTGCTTTTTGGGAGAGATTCTCATTATATATTTCTGATTGTAATAGATTCATATCCTCTGTTATTAATATTCAGAAATTATTAGGTCGAAATACCCACTGGTTGTATGCAAAAATATTGATTAATGAGCAAACAATGTCCATTTCCCCAATGCATTGATGTATGACACTATAATGTTGATTATTTCAAATGGATGGATGAGTCTCTGATATATTTTTGATAAATATACTGCCATGGATGTCTTCTACAAGTTTCATGTATTGTACTTGAGCATTTGAATCATTTTTACTCAGTTTAGTTGTATTGGGAGGTGAAATAGTGCCATTTCCCCAAGGGTCGAATTGGGGATTTTTGCAGTTGAATGGGAGAGGTTGAGAACAGTTGTAACAATCCATTAATGGTTCATATGAGACCTTAATAACATACTTAACACATTACATACCTATGTTCATAAATTTGAGGGAGTTTAGAGGCATTTGGGAGGCCCTTTTTAGTGTTACCCCGGGGGGATTTGATGCACAAATTACTAGTCAAAATTCCATATATTGGTCAGAATATAAATCAAGTTTTCAGAAGTATTTGGAGGACCATAAAACATCAATAAACCTAATATTCAATTCTAAATATCATTCATACACTCATACAGAAGATTTGGGAGCATTTGGGTTGATTTGGAGGTCAAAACAGTAAAACTAGTCAAAGGTCGAAATTGGTAAAAAAGTGGAAAATTGGGCATTTTAATAAATTTTGAAAAAGGTTCATTACATCCCCCCTCCTATCCAGCACCATAGTTCCATCCAACTCCCCCTTCCATTTCATATCTTGCGTCCCATCACCCCATCCCAACCTTTCCACCACCTCCGTATCAGTTTCCTAGGTTCCCACCCTCCCCCGTCTGACCATGACACACCACCCATCCACAGTCACCCATCCCTCCACCGCAACATAGACCTCACCCCCCCCCCCACATTCCCCCAGCACACTCGCTTCCCCTTCTAGGGTGCCCTGATCCATACTACAGCCAGCTGGGGTTTATCGCCCTAGACATGCATCTCCATTTCGCTCACCCCAGTCCATGCCTCCTTCTGCCACCCCCCTTCTTCCACTATGCCCCCCAGTGGTGTAGCCACCGTCGATGTGGCTACATCCTCCCCTATACCATCCACCCTATCATCGGAGCAGGTTGTCCAACCGACTGCTCCATCCGCCAGCTCTGAATACCATCCGATTGTGTTCACATTGAGATTGACTAGTTTATGAAAATATCATTCAATTTTAACGAAAATTACTATATGCATCTAATTTCATCATTTATATGATTGTTCTAAATGTTGCAGGGTGGCATTGCTGAGAGACTAGGATCACGAAGGAGGGAGACCCCCTCACGACTTACAATCTCGCATTAGGTGAGTTATCTAAGATTTGAAAACTATTTTTATTTTTAAATTATGTTTTATACTTGTATAATTGCCAGGAAAAGTTGACATATTATTGTTGTAGTTTCACGGCTCAGGGGGACGTGGTCCAAGATTCCAGAAGGACCTAGCTTCCTCTAGCACGAAGAAGAGGAAGATCAATTTTGGAGATGCACCTGGGAGCTCCGAGGGTGGGCAGGAGGATTGAGAGACCCTCCTATGTACACTAGCCACTATGTGGCATTTTCGGCACGAGTTGCCATATTTTGTATAGGGCACCCTAGGCCATATTTTGTATAGGGCACGAGTTGCCATATTTTGTACAGGGAACGAGTTGCCATATTTTGTACAGGGCACGAGTTGCCATTATATATACGTTGGGAACGATGTTCCATTTTTCCAAAAAGTGTACATGATTGGATCATTTTTGCATATTAATAGATGGATCTGCACTTGTCTATATGACTTTGTCTTTGATTAAATTTTTGCATACATGATTTTGTCTTCAATAACAATGTTATGGAAAAGTTTTCACATACATATAGATGTTATTTCTAGACACCAAGTGACCTCAATATGAGTCCCTTGTATTTGAATGGGTCTTGCATATTTTCCTTTCAGCAACAACATACCTAACCAAGCAAACTAAGGAGTGATATTTACATTACAAAGTGTTGTGACTTTAGGGCTACAAAAAATAAATAGGAGACGATGACTTCTTCCATACTTAACCTTGCAATGGTTATAATAGTCAATTCTAACAAGCATTGCATCACATATTATATGAAATTAACCTAGATATATGAGAAGTTCATATGTGTGCTTGGATGGAAGGGTTAACCATATCACTTGAATTAGTTCAAACATGAGGGGTGTGCATAGGTGCAATTGGATTGAGCAATAAAAGAGAATTGTTAATGTAGTTACATATGGATCATTCTTTGTGTGTTAGTATGTGCCTTTAATGAAAGCATGGTTAATGTGTTGAACTACTACTTGCACAAGTTGGCATAGACTCTTAGTGTTGATAATGTCTTCAATGTTTTGGTAATATTGATAATCACTCTTTGTAATTTAAGTATCTTGGATTTTTTGATGTTAAGACACATATTGAACATAGTCAACTCAATGGTCCAAGACATCATTTTACCCCATGATCCATGGAAGATTCATTGGATTCATATGAACCTCATTGTCATCACCTCAACCATGGTCAAGACGCCAAGATCCATCCTTAGTAGTCAAAACCTCATGTTGGCACCCATATCACACTCAAAGATAAAAAAAAATTCTTTTAAAGGGCATGTCTGGGGGTTGAGGGAATCTTGATGGATAATATCCTTAAAACATTTATATTCAATTTGAGGCCTCATATGTCCTCACCTTATCATTGCCAATATCTAAAGACCCATCCTTAGTGCACAAAACCTCCAAATGGAATCCATATCCAAAACAAAGGCCATGTATCCCGTCTAGAGAGCTTGTGTAGTGATTCAAGGACTTGTTCATGGATCATGAGCATGCAGATATTCATTTAGGTCCTAATAACTTTTATATTTTTGAATCATCATGCTCTAGGTCTAGAAACCCATCCCTTGTGTTGAAAATCCTCTATTGGCATTGTTGTATGAGCTTTATTCATCTAGTCAACTAGGATAAAGAGTTGACTGGAGGTATGCATGTAATATTCAACTAAGTAGTCATGTTGGTTGAATGACTGATAAAGATAGTTACAATAGCTATAGTTACCTCCCCTCTATGTAAAGAGCATAAAGATGCATCATCCTATCATTGTAAAAATAAATATTTGTTAGGGATTAATAAAAGGCTAATTATTGATGGCTCTAAAGTTACATTCTCCCCTTTCTCACTTTCCATTTATGTGTATGAATATGTAGATATATCTTGGATAATGACACATAGTGACACATATCGGTAATACTAATTACAACACATATTGTATAATGGATGCATACATGCATATATGTTGTGTGAGAAGGAGACTATTTAGTGGTGGGAAAGTAAATTGGAAAATTACATGAGAAATTATGCAAGAAGGAATCAACTAACTATTGCACACGCTAGGGCATGATTTTTTATAATCACTCGTGAGAGGTTCTTAGAGTCAAATACATTGGATATAAATAAATTCCTTGAGATAAATAATACATTACCATAGAAGAAGATTGAAATTTGAGGTCAAAAGTCATTAGTGAAGGTAGAATGAACTTGGAGTGATAGATTGGGAAAATTTTAGATGAATGCCTAGAGGTCTATACACAAGTTAAAGAAAAAAAAGAAAAAATCCTAACATTGGGAACAAATAGCCAAAACCAACAATGCAACTAGAACACAATGACCAAGAGAACTTCAAAATGCAACACCATTCCACAAAAGAAGTTGCCTTAGACCCACCTCATTTGGTATGAGAGAATATGCTTTAGAGACCTAGAGACCTCTCTACCGCTTCTCTCATTTGGTGTGAGATAAGTTGCTTTAGACCTACCTCACTCATGTCAATGCTTGAGTTTTTGGATGCCGACCTCCCACCCCACATGTCCTCTTCAACATTTTTTGTGATCTTGGTTTTGTGCCCACCCAAAAAAATTTCATGCTTTGGGTACCTTGAGGTATATCCCCAACCCAAAAAACTCTTATATTATGTTGATTATGTTGGTTATTGGCTTCACCCAACAAAATTATATTTAACAATACACATATGGCTAGACTTGGTTCCCCATGCTCAATGCTCACTATATTTAATAACACACTTATCTTAAATTTAATTCATGTCTTGTTAAATATTTCATAATGAAATAGCTATTTGAGAGCACCACCTTAGACCAAGCCATACCATTAATATAAAATGTACATTAGAGAAATGACCTAATTCAATTTCCTTCTATAACTCTAACACTGACCCTGACCCAAAACCTAGCACTAAACCCTCTGTACCCTTTAGATACTTCCTCCAATATGTCGTAACCTCCCTACAAGTAACCCTACCTCTTCACCCTCTCCACAATGATACCACTATCATGAAACTCAAAATATTGATAAATTTACTAATAAAAACCCTTCATCATCATTGTCATCTCTAGGTTCATCATCAACATCTCCATCATCATCATCTTCTTCATCATCATCATCATCAACTTCATCACCATCACCATCATCATCATCTTCTTCGTCATCATCATCATCATAATCTTCATCACCATCACCATCATCATCAACGTCTTCATCATCATCAACATCTTCATCATCGTTGTGATCTCTAGGTTCCTCATCAACATCCCGATCATCATCATCTTCTTCATAATCATCATCTTCATCACCATCACCATCACCAACATCACCAATGTCTTCATCATAATAACCACCATCATCATCATCAACATCTTCATCATCATTGTCATCTCTAGGTTCTGCATCAAATCTCCATCATCATCATCATCAACATCTTCATCCTCATTGTCATCTCTAGGTTCCTCATCACCATCTCCATCATCATCATCTTCTCAATCATCATCGTCATCATCTTCATCACCATCACCATCATCATCAACATCTTCATCATCATCACCATCTTCATCAACATCACCATCTACATCATCATTGTCATCTCTAGGTTCCTCATCAACATCTTCTTTGTCATCATCATATTCATCACCATCACCATCATCATCAACGTCTTCATCATCATCAACATCTTCATCATCATTGTTGTCTCTAGGTTCCTCATCAACATCTCCATCATCATTGTCATCATCACCATCACCATCACCATCATCATCAACATCTTCATCATCATCACCATCATCATCATCATCATCATCAACATCTTCATCATCATTGTCATCTCTAGGTTCCTCATCAACATCTCCATCATCATCATCTTCATCATCATCATCATCATCATCTTCATCAACATCACCATCATCATCAACTTCTTCATCATCATCACCATCATCATCATCATTGTCATCTCTAGGTTCTTCATCAACATCTCCATCCTCATCATCTTCTTTGTCATCATCATCATCATCTTCATCACCATCACCGTCATCATCAACGTCTTCATCATCATCGCCATCTTCATCATCATCAACATCTTCATCATCATTGTCATCTCTAGGTTCCTCATCAACATCTCCATCATCATCATCTTATTCGTCATCATCATCATCTTCTTCGTCATCAACATCATCATCTTCATCTTCATCACCATCACCATCATCATCAACGTCTTCATCATCATCACCATCATCATCATCATCACCATCTTCATCATCATTGTCATCTCTAGGTTCCTCATCAACCTCTCCATCATCACCATCTTCTTTGTCATCATCATCATCATCTTCATCACCATCACCATCACCATGATCATCAACGTCTCCATCATCATCACCACCATAAGTGCTTGGTTGACGATTTTGCAAATTTGACCCCAATGTGCAAAAATTGCACACTTCCTTACTGAGCAAAAGCCTAGTTTACAAAATGGACCTACAAGGTGACACCTATGCCACAGGACTGGAGGTGACGGGCACCTCTAGTACTATCTTGACGTCCTGAATTCAACGGAGTCAACGGTTTGTCGATCCAAGCTACGGTCGTCATTCTATGGCTTATTCTGTCTCTCATCCAAAAGGCCTTCAGGGACACCTGCTGGATACCTACCAGGGGAACAGGATTCCAACCGTGCAACAAAATCAGGTCCCAGGGAGTCCCGCAAGTGTGTCTAGGAAGGTTTTAGCTGGGAACGATAGCCATAAGTGCCCGGTTGACGATTTTGAAAATTTGATCCCAATGTGAGAAAATTGCACACTCCTTTACTGAGCAAAACTCTAGTTTACAAAATGGACCTACAAGGTGACACCTGGGCCACGAGACCAGACAAAAGGGGCACCCCTAGCACTATCTCAACGTTCTGAATCCAATGGAGTCGACCATTTGTCGATCTGAGCCACGGTCGTCATTCTACGGCTCGTTCCGTCTCGCATCCAAAAGGCCTCCAGGGACACCTGCTGGATACGTACCAGGGGCATAGGATTCCAACCGTGCAACAAAAACGGGCCCCAAGGAGTCCTCCAAGTGTGTCTAGGAAGGTTCCAGCTATGAACGATAGCCATACGTTCCTGGTATTTTGCAAAGTTGACCCCCATGTGCAAAAATTGCACACTCCCTTGCTGAGCAAAACCCTAGTTTCCAAAATGGACCTACAAGGTGACACCTGGGCCACAGGACCGAAGGAGAGGGGCACCCCTAGCACTATCTCGACGTACTGAATCCAACGGAGTCGACGGTCGATCTGAGCCACAGTCATCATTCTACGGCTCATTCCGTCTTGCATCCAAAAGGCCTTTAGGGACACCTTCTGGATACCTACCGGGGGCATAGGATTCCAACCCTGCTACAAAACCGGGTCCCAGGGAGTACTGTAAGTGTGTCTAGGAAGGTTCCAGCTGGGAACGATAGCCATAAGTCCTCGGTCAGCGATTTTGCAAATTTGACCCCAATGTGAAGGCCATACCAAATTCGTTCAAGGGGGCCATTTCTTGTCTGGAGGCCCCTGGGTGTGCGTGGCCACCGTGGACAGGTACACAATGGCCACGTGGACCTGTGGGAGTCGACAGAATCCAAGTTCACTCACCGGTTTGGGTTCCGTGGCCCTAGAGAAAATCCTCAAAGTGTCCTTGAATGGCCCCGAGGTGCCCGAAAAGAATGCCCGTAGCACCCAAATCGTGGCTCTGTTCGTGAATCCGTCGATTCCGGTGAGTTTGGGGCATCGGGTTTCAGCCAGGGGACCCCCCCACACCGTGCCTCGAAGACCCAAAAAATGGTGCCAATGAGCCATCTCCAGAGCTAGCGTTTTGATCAGTGAGGGCCATGCCAAATTCGCTCAAGGGGGCCATTTCTCATCCGGAGGCCCCCGGGCATGCGTGGCCACTATGGACAGGTCCACAATGGCCACGTGGACCTGTGGGAGCCGACATAATCCAAGTCCGCTCGTTGATTTGGGTTTCGTGGAGCAAATCCTCAAAGTGTCCCTAAATGGCCCCGGGGTTCCCAACTAGAATGCCCCCAGCACCCAAACCGTGGCTCTGTTCGCAAATCCGGCAATTTCAGTGTGTCCAAAACATCGGGTTTCATCTATGGGTCCCCCCACACCGTGCCTCGAAGACTTGGAAACAGTGCCAATGAGCCATCTCCGGAGCTAGGGTTTTGCTCAGTGAGGGCCATGCCAAATTCGCTCATGGGCGCCATTTCTTGTCCGGAGGCCCACGGGCATGCGTGGCCACTGTGGACAGGTCCACAATGGCCACGTGGACTTGTGGGAGCCGATGGAATCCAAGTCCGCTCGCCGGTTTGGGTTCCGTTCCCCCGGAGCAAATCCTCAAAGTGTCCCCGAGTGGCCCCGAGGTGCCTGACTAGAATGCCCGCAACACCCAAACTGTGGCTCTGTTCGTGAATCCGTTGATTCCAGTCGATCTGGGGCACCGGGTTTCAGCTAGGGGACCCCCCGCACCGTGCCTCGAAGACGTGGAAACAGTTCCAATGAGCCATCTCCGAAGCTAGGGTTTTGCTCAGTGAGGGCCATGCTAAATTCGCTCAAGGGGGGCATTTCTCGTCTGGAGGCCCCCGGGCGTGCGTGGCCACTGTGGGAAGGTCCACAATGGCCACGTCGACCTATGGGAACCGACTAAATCCAAGTCCGCTCGCTGGTTTGGGTTCCGTGGCCCCGGGGCAAATCCTCAAAGTGTCCCCGAATGGCTCCGGGTTGCCCGACTAGAATGCCCGCAACACCCAAACCATGGCTTTGTTCATGAATCCTTCGATTCTGGTGGGTCTGGGATGTCGAGTTTCAGCTAGGGGTCCCCCAACACCATGCCTCGAAGACCCAAAAACCGTGCCAATGAGCCATCTCCAGAGCTAGGGTTTTGCTCAGTGAGGGCCATGCCAAATTCGCTTAAGGGGGGAATTTCTCGTCCAGGGGCCCTTGGGAATGCGTGGCCACTGTGGATAGGTCCAAAATGCCCACGTGGACCTGTGGGAGCCTACGGAATCCAAATCCGCTCATCGGTTTGGGTTTCGTGGCACTGGAGCAAATCCTCAAAGTGTCCTCGAATGGCCCTGGGGTGCCTGACTAGAATTCTCACAGCACCCAAACCGTGGCTCCGTTCGCGAATCCATCGATTCTGGTGGGTCGGGGGCACTGGGTTTCAGCTAGGGGACCCCCGAAACTGTGCCTCTAAGACCGGGAAATGGTGCCAATGAGCCATCTCCAGAGCTAGGGTTTTGCTCGGTGAGGGCAAATGCCAAATTCGATCAAGGGGGCCATTTCTCGTCCGGAGGCACCCGGGTGTGCATGGCCATTGTAGACAGGTCCATAATGGCTATGTGGACTTGTGGGAGCCGATGGAATGCAAGTCCACTCACCAGTTCTGGTTCCTTGGCCCCAGAGAAAATCCTCAAAGTGTCCCCGAATGGCCCCAGGTTACCCGAATACAATTCCTGCAGCACCCAAACTGTGGCTCCGTTTGTGAATCCGTCGATTCCGGTGGGTTCAGGATGCCAGGTTTCAGCCAAGGGACCCCCCAAAATGTTTCTCGAAGACTCAGAAACGGTGCCAATGAGCCATCTCCGGAGCTAGGGTTTTTATCAGTGAGGGTCATGCCAAATTCGCTCAAGGGGGCTATTTCTTGTCCGGAGGCCCTCGGGCGTGCGTGGCCACTATGGACAGGTCAGCAATGGCCATGTCCATCTGTCCACAGTGGCCACGCCTGCATGGGGGCCCCATGGATGAGAAATGGCCCCCTTGAGCGAAATTGGAATGGCCCTCATTAAGAAAAACCCTAGCTCTGGAGACGGTTCATTGGCACCGTTTCTGGGTCTTCGAGGCATGGTGTGGGGGGTCACCTAGCTTATACTCGGTGTTTTAGACCCACCGGAATCGACAGATTCAAGACCAGAGCCATGGTTTGGGTGTTGTGAGCATTCTAGTCGGGCACCCTGGGGCCATTCGGGGACACTTTGAGGATTTGCTCCGGGGCCACAGAACCCAAACCGACGAGCGGACTTGGATTCCGTCGGCTCCCATAGGTTCACGTGGCCATTGTGGACCTGTCCACGCACGCCCGGGGTACTCCGGACGATAAATGGCACCCTTGACCGAATTTGTAACAGCCCTCACTGAGCAAACCCCTATCTTCGGAGATGGCTCATTGACACCGTTTTTCAGTCTTCGAGGCATGGTGTGGGGGGGACCTAGCTGAAACCCGTTGTCCGGGACCCATCGAAATTGGCGGATTCACGAACGAAGCCACAGTTTGGGTGCTGCGAGCATTCTAGTCAGGCACCCCAGGGTCATTCGGGGATACTTTTGAGGATTTGCTCCGTGGGCACGGAACCCAAGCCGGTGAGCGGACTTGGATTCTGTCAGCTCCCACAGGTCCACGTGGCCATTGTGGACCTGTCCACGGCGGCCACGCACGCTCGGGGCCTCCGGACAAGAAATGGCCGCCTTGAGCGAATTTGGAATGGCCCTCATTGAGTAAAACCCTAGCTCCGAAGATGGCTCATTGGCACTGTTTTCGGGTCTTCGAGGCACAATGTGGCGGGTCCCCTAGCGGAAACCCAGCGTCCCGGACCCACCAGAATCGATGGATTCATGAACGGAGCCACGATTTGGGTGCCGAGGGAATTATAGTCAGGCACCTTGGGGCCATTCAGGGACACTTTGAGGATTTGCTCCAGGGCCACGGAACCAAAACCGGCGAGCGGACTTGGATTCCGACAGCGCCCACAGGTCCATGTCGCCATTGTGGACCTATCCATGGTGGCCACGCACACCCGAGGGCCACCGGATGAGAAGTGGCCCCCTTGAGTGAATTTGGCATGGCCTTCACATTGGGGTCAAATTTGCAAAATCGTCGACCGGGCACTTATGGCTATCGTTCCCAGCTGGAACCTTCCTAGACACACTTGCAGGACTCCCAGGGACCCGGTTTTGTTGCACGGTTGGAATCCTATGCCCCCGGTAGGTATCCAGTAGGTGTCCCTTAAGGCCTTTTGGATGCAAAACAGAACGAGCCGTAGAATGACGACCGTGGCTCGAATCGACAAACCTTCGACTCCCTTGGATTTAGGACATCAGGATAGTGCTAGGGGTGTCCCTCTACTCTGGTCCCGTGGCCTAGGTGTCACCTTGTAGGTCCATTTTGGAAACTAGGGTTTTGCTCATTAAGGGAGTGTGCAATTTTTGCACATGGGGTTCAACTTTGCAAAATCATCGACGGGGAACGTATGGCTATCGTTCCCTACTGGAACCTTCCTAGACACACTTGCAAGACTCCCAAGGACCCTGTTTTGTTGCACGGTTGGAATCCTATGCCCCCGGTAGGTATCCAACAGGTGTCCCTGAAGGCCTTTTGGATGCGAGACGGAATGAGCCGTAGAATGACGAATTTGGATCGGATCGACAAACCACCGACTTCGTTGGATTTAGGACATTAGGATAGTTCTAAGGGTGCCCCTCTCCTCCGGTCACGTGGCTCAGGTGTCACCTTGTAGGTCCATTTTGAAAACTAGGGTTTTGCTTAGTAAGGGAGTGTGCAATTTTTGCACATTGGGGTCAAATTTGCAAAATCGTCAACCAGGCACTTATGGCTATGGTTCCTAGCTGGAACCTTCCTAGACACACTTGCATGACTCCACAGGACCTGGTTTTGTTGCACGGTTCGAATCCTGTGCCCCCGGTAGGTATCCAGCAGGTGTCCCTGAAGGCCTTTTGGATGCGAGACAGAACGAGCTGTAGAATGACGGTTGTGGCTAAGATCGACAAATCGTCGACTCCGTTGGATTCAGGACGTCGGGATAGTACTAGGGGTGCCCTCTCCTCTGGTCCTGTGGACCAGGTGTCACCTTGTAGGTCCATTTTGGAAACTAGGGTTTTGCTCAGTAAGGGAGTGTGCAATTTTTGCACATTGGGGTCAAATTTGCAAAATCGTCGATCAGGCACTTATGGCTATCGTTCCCAGCTGGAATCTTCCTAGACACACTTGCAGGACTCCCCGGGACCTGATTTTGTTGCACAGTTGGAATCCTGTGCCCCCGGTAGGTATCCAGCAGGTGTCCTTGAAGGCCTTTTGTATGCGAGACAGAACAAGCCGTAGAATGACGACTGTGGCTCGGATCGACAAACCGTCGACTCTGTTAGATTTAAGACGTCGGGATAGTGCTAGGGGTGCCCCTCACCTCCGGTCCCGTTGCCCAGGTGTCACCTTGTAGGTCCATTTTGGAAACTAGGGTTTTGCTTAGTAAGGGAGTGTGCAATTTTTGCACACAGGGGTCAACTTTGCAAAATCGTCGACCGGGAACTTATGGTGATGATGATGATGATGGAGATGCTGATGAGGAGCCTAGAGATGACAATGATGATGGTGACGGTGATGAAGATGATGATCCTGATGATGACGAAGAAGATGATGATGGTGGTGATGGTGATGAAGATGATGATGATGACGACGATGAAGATGATGATGATGGAGATGTTGATGAGGAACCTAGAGATGACAATGATGATGAAGATGTTGATGATGATGATGATGATGGTGATGATGATGAAGACGTTGATGATGATGGTGATGGTGATGGTGATGGAGATGTTGATGAGGAACCTAGAGATGACAATGATGATGAAGATGTTGATGATGATGATGATGATGATGGTGATGATGATGAAGTCGTTGATGATGATGGTGATGGTGATGAAGATGATGATGACGAAGAAGATGATGATGATGGGGATGTTGATGAGGAACCTAGAGATGACAATGATGATGAAGATGGTGATGATGATGAAGACGTTGATGATGATGGTGATGGTGATGGTCATGAAGATGATGATGACGAAGAAGATGATGATGAGGAACCTAGAGATGACAATGATGATGAAGATGGTGATGATGATGATGATGGTGATGATGATGAAGACATTGATGATGATGGTGATGGTGATGGTGATGGTGATGAAGATGATGATGATGATGATGGAGATGTTGATGAGGAACCTAGAGATGAGAATGATGATGAAGATGGTGATGATGATGGTGATGATGATGAAGATGTTGATGATGATGATGATGGAGCTGTTGATGAGGAACCTAGAGATGACAATGATGATGAAGATGTTGATGATGATGGTGATGGTGATAGTGATGGTGATGAAGATGATGATGACAAAGAAGATGATGATGAGGAACCTAGAGATGACAATGATGATGAAGATGTTGTTGTTGATGATGATGG
Organism: Larix kaempferi; assembly: GCA_027924585.1. Classification (NCBI taxonomy): domain Eukaryota; kingdom Viridiplantae; phylum Streptophyta; class Pinopsida; order Pinales; family Pinaceae; genus Larix; species Larix kaempferi. The sequence goes on from BSBM01000858.1 coordinate 23,181,854, forward strand.
TGATGATGCTGAAGACATTGATGATGATGGTGATGGTGATGGTGATGGTGATGAAGATGATGATGAGGATGATGATGGTGATGGTGATGGTGATGGTGATGGTGATGAAGATGATGATGACAAAGAAGATGATGATGAGGAACCTAGAGATGACAATGATGATGAATATGTTGTTGATGATGATGATGGTGATGATAATGAAGACATTGATGATGATGGTGATGGTGATGGTGATGAAGATGATGATGATGATGATGATGATGATGATGATGATGGAGATGTTGATGAGGAACCTAGAGATGACAATGATGATGAAGATGTTGATGATGATGGTGATGATGATGAAGATGTTGATGATGATGACGATGATGATGATAATGATGAAGATGATGATGATGGAGTTGTTGATGAGGAACGTAGAGATGACAATGATGATGAAGATGTTGATGATGATGATGATGGTGATGATGATGAAGACGTTGATGATGATGGTGATGGTGATGAAGATGTTGATGATGATGATGATGGTGATGATGATGATGGTGATGATGATGAAGACGTTGATGATGATGGTGATGGTGATGAAGATGGTGATGAAGATGGTGATGAAGATGATGATGATGATGATGACGGAGATGTTGACAAGGAACCTAAAGATGATAATGATGATGAAGATGGTGATGATGATGATGATGAATGATAATGATGTTGATGGTGATGATGATGTTGATGATGATGATGACAAGTCCCTTTAAGTGGTTATCTATAGGAATCAAGCATCAATCTTCAACCATAAATGAGCATGTTTTAAAATAAATTGTTAGGATACATATCTAAGAGTCTAGAAGATATCTATGCATTTTTCCATCAAATTTGGTCAAGGAGATTCTAGTATATAGTTAGAATATATTAGTGGAAACCCTAGGTTGATGACACAATGCTTGGATAAGGGCAAAAACCTAAAATCCAGCTAGATTTTGGTGAGCATTGAGCACATGGAACCAAATCTATGAATATGTGTATTGTTAAATATAAATTTGTTGGGTGAATCCAATAACCAACATAATCAACGTAATATAAGAGTTTTTTGGGTTGGGGATATACCTCAAGGTACCCAAAGCATGAAAAAAGTTTGGGTGGGCACAAAACCAAGAGAACAAAAAATGTTGAAGAGGACATGTGGGGTGGGAGGTCAGCCTCCAAAATCTCAAGCATTGACATGAGTGAGGTAGGTCTAAAGCAACTTCTCTCATACCAAATGAGAGAAGTGGTAGGGAGGTCTCTAGGTCTCTAAAGCAGCTTCTCTCATACCAAATGATGTAGGTCTAATACAACTTCTTCTGTGGACTGGTGTTGCATTTTGAAGTTCCCTTGGTCATTGTGTTCTAGTTGCATTGTTGGTTTTGGCTATTTGTTCCCAATGTTAGGAGTTTTTATTTATCTTTTCTTTAACTTGTGTGTAGACCTCTAAGCATCAATGGTTGTTGGTTGATTAACATAAGCTTGTTGTTGAAGCCAATGAGGGATTCCTAGATGTCCTAGATATTATAGGTTTGCTGAGGAAACCCTAGGAGTTATATGGTAGGGATCATGAAGATATAACCACTAGTGAAGATAAGGGAAGAGACATGGCTAGAGTTTGCATGAGAAGAGATTATTTCCTTTATTTAATAGAATGTGTAATTTTCATCATAAATGTGTCATAATGTCTAAGAGTAATATGCCATAACTATGAAAAAATATAACATAACCTTACACAGAAAAAACGAAGCTATTAATTGTCATAATTGCAAGGAATCTATCATACTAGTATACCCACTTGGAGTCCAAATACACCCTAATGAAGGTATGCGTGGTGGTTCACAGATTCTAGGGCTAGATTAGGTTAATAGGGATAGATTAGGTTTCTAGGATTCTAGATCAATTTCCTAGGGTTAGATTAGTGTTTCTAGGGCTAGTTTAGGTTTCTAGGACTAGATTAGGTTTATAGTATTCTAGCTTAGTTTTCTAGTGTTAAATTAGTGTTTCTAGGGTTAGTTTAGCTTTCTAGGATTTTTAGGGATAGATTAGGTTTGGAGGGTTATATTAGTGCTTCTAGGGCTAGACTAAGTTTCTAGGGATAGATTAGGTTTCTAAACATTAATGACAAAGGGTGAAATGATGACATGGCAGATGGATGTATCTCTATGTATGTATGTATGTATGTATGTATCTCTATGTATCTCTATGTATGTATGCATGTATGTATGGAAAAGACATGTATGTATGTATGTATCAACAAAAAATGCATGTACCAACACATACTTCGATGTAGAACATAGCATTCTTTGATGCAATTCTTTCTCTTATGTAAAGTTGACTGGCCTCATTCAATAAATCCATCTGGATCCTCTCTGTTGCTAATTGTCTCCATCAATCTCTTGTTCTCTTAATGAGGCAGGTAGTAGCGTACCTTGGTTGAGCACTTACTTGACATTGTCTGAAGATGGATGTTTGTGCCAACGATCAAGTTTGTGAAGTGATACACCACTGAACTTGGTCTGTAATCCATGAATACATGCCCACTAGTATTTCTTGACTTCCCATCTAGTGTAAGATATTCCCCCTTAACCACCATCGATCCAATAGGAAATTCAATGCCTTCATTGTCGATTAATGATACGTAGAGGGTTTTCTTACCTTGGATGCACCGTGCCAACCAATAATCTATGCCCCATTCATTGTATTTCGGGGAAACAATTGCGTATATGTGTCCTGGTTGTACAAGATCTGAGATATGGTCGTAGTCTGTCGAAATCCCTGACTGACCCTCCTCTAACTGGGTTGTTTCAACAACTGCACGTTGGTCTACTGCAAGTTACACACGATCCCATTCATCAACCTAGTCCATGCATTCGCATTCATCCCATTCGCCACTGCTGCAAGGGTTGAAAACGCATGCAAGCTTTCGTGTCCATATTTGAAATAAGGGGTTGTTTGAGCTTCGAACTAAATGAAATCCACGTGTTCCTTGTACTGTGCCGCAACTATAGGAACGCGATCGATCTATGTCAATCACTAGCCAAAAATTTCTTACCACATGTCCTGCCACTGACGATGTTTGTTGATCTCTTGCCCAGTCTAACAATGTTGCGGAGCACCATTGAACTATGGATTCTGCATCTCGGATATGAGGTTCCTTGTCAAACCTCATCTCTTCCCTTCGTAGTGCGGTCTTGATGCATGCACCGGCCTCATCATGCTCGTCTTTTTCGTGCCCGGTCTCAAAATAGTTCCATATATGTGGCACATTATAAGTCTTATGCAGAATACTCATCCATTGGAATACTCAGGCATTTTTGAACTAGCTTGCACAACCATCCGACCATATCCAATGCTGATCCATCTGTATATCTCTCTCCTTCAACTGATCATAGAAAATTCGAAAACAATGTTGCACATAATGCATATCATGGGTTCTATCACCACTTATGTAAAAGTTTGTCTCCTTCAGTATTATCCTCTTGTCATTACTGCTCTATGGCCCATGCCTATAAATAATATGTACCATGATGCTGACTTGGTCTGAATGGTAGTATTGACTCTGGATTTCATTTTGTGGCTGATGGGTGTAATTTTTTGCAAAATCCACAATTGACACTATGGTTCCAATAGGATATGTGTCCCTACATTTTCTGTACTGCTCATCTTGCCATCGCGCTACATACGCATGTTGAACATACTACTTTTTTTCTTGTAGAACTCCATCAAGAAGTCACATACCAGTACTTGTTACCATGAAAACAAGGGAAATATTACAATGTGGCCTTTGGAAAAATGTATATGTCATAAATTGAACGTGTAATATGAAAAATATGCAATATTCATTTGTACCTATGACTTCACTAATGAAATATTTTTACTTTCCTTGGAACTGTCTAATTGATAGGTTACATAATTAAATCCCTGCATCTCCACGCCCATCCCGCCAAATTCGTGCTCCTTGCTTTCATGGATGCAACGGTTCAAAAGAGAAAATCCACTGCACCTAGAACATGTCCCATGTAGACATGATTTTTCATAATATTTTTGTCCTTCAGGCCTTGGACACATGATGTTGTGGATAAAGTCTATTGATGCGTTCAGTGGTAGTATGGATTCATTGCATCCCTGCACAATGTTAGTATGCAAATCACAAAATATATGTTTATATGTGTCATAATAATATTCATATTCTACGTGGTATCTACAACAACAGGTGTTCCGATCAATTCATATACGAACATACCATGGTTTGCATTTCTCAAAGGACATTTGGCCCAGGTTCAATTGTGTGTGCTCATTCCTGAATATCTTATAGAGTTCAGTCTATGTGGTGTCAAGGAAGTGTTTAACATGGGGTTCACGTTCAGTAGAACCTTTTCTCAGCTTTAGCACGTCTCTTTGGTTTGATGAAGGTGTAGTATGAACATGCCAAAAATTTTGTACTAACTCCTTAACAGCATCAATTAGCTTCCTATCTGCACGAGGAAACCTACCAACAAAATCCCAACAATCGTTTCCACCCGGAGTGTCAATATTTTCTCTTATAATAGAGTACTTTTTAATAGTTTTTCTATTTAATTTGAGTATGTGAGAAGTGTGTGATAGAAGGCGGCGTTGCCTTGTGGACTTGCTTACAACTGATTCCTCTAAAACACGACGAGCCGCACAAAGAACTTTTGTACGAGATGTATTCCTAATCGCATTAAATGCAGATTGGAGATTTCTAACAATATGACTGCTAGCCTCTGAACTTTTAACTATCTTTATGCCCAAAATTCTCCTAACAATATCTAAACAATGTGAATTTAACAAACATAGCAATAATTGGCATTTACCTACATCACCTTTGGATTCAAAATATTCCTTGACAATTTTGCTACATTTCCATTCGATAGTGCATTTTGGCAACTTACCTTCAAGCCCTGACATAGCACTTTCATCCACATGAATATGTCTAGGAGTTCTTCTTCTTGCACTAGACAGTCGAGGTAGGGAAGGTGGACACGAGACATGAATACTAGAGCTTGTTTGTTGTGGTGCTTCGTTCATAGATTGGGCCATAATGGGAATGTGGTCGACATGGTTGTGGTCTTCTTAGGGAGATTGCAAATTAAGCAAGGCTTGTATGTCCATCTCTACACATGCAACATCTCCCAAAATTTTTGTGTTGTGATGAACTTCAGCATGACTCGTTGATGGATTGTTGGTTGGAGATTATGTTGATGTTGGAATTTGAGTTGGGTCCATTGGACGCAACTGCTTTACTTGTGATTCTGAGCAAGAGGTTTTCATGTCAACAACTGTGTTAGGATCAGTGGCAGGATCCGGGGCAATGATAGGACCATGTCTCAATCTTTCCATTCCCAACCTGGCCTTTTCTCAAAAGCCATTGACCTTTTCAATGGGAATATTCCTTATATATATATATATATATATATTCTATTGCATGAGTTTCCAATCTCCAAAAGTCTATTTAAAAAAACTATCAGTCCTACCACTACAAAAAAAACAACAAATAAGATATTAGTTCCATTATACAATGAACTTAACACATTCCAAAATAACTCACCACTTTACAAATTAACACATACAACTACAGACTATGTTGGTTTATTTGTGTTCGAATAAACATCATTATACCTTACAATTCCAATCAATATAGATGATGGTTGGTCAAGTGTAGAGTGGAGAAACTAGTGTCTTTCCTAGCCATGAATTCATACAAATAATGGTAGTAACACCCTACAACAGAGATGGCTAGAGATTCCTTGGGAATAGTTTGATAGTTTTTCTACATCAAATAAGGTAAAGATAATAAGTTTACTAATTACACAATGAGGAGGTTGCAAATTCCTCCAAGGAAGGAGAATTCAATGAGGTAGAGGCAAGTAGTCAAGCTCAAAGACATGATATTAAAGAAACATTACGATAAACACAACATGGAGATGAGAGCCTGGACAAAATTTCATGAACTAATCAATATGAACCCTCTCCCATGATTGCTTCTTGTGATTTTATTCAAATTGAAGAGGCTCAAGAGAGAACCTCATCATAGATGGGAATGTGCGGGGGAGCAATAGTTTGATAGTTTATGCTATAGGTTTTTCTATGGTGTACAATGTGTTAAAGATGGAGGTTTATTAAACCATTTATTTGTATTTTTTTCAAATGAAAAAGAGTTTATGCTAGAGATGCCTTGGGAATATTTTGATAGTTTTTCTACATCAAATAAACATAGCATGAAGATGAGAGCATGGACAAAATTTCATGAACTAATCAATATGGACCCTCTCTCATGATTGCTTCTTAGGATTTTATTCAAATTGAAGAGGCTCAAGAGAGAACCTCATCCATACGATCCTTGTGTGAAATCAAAACATATTCATGGTAATAATTATTGGTTTACATTGCATACTTCATCTTGTCTAGTTTTAATATGACTTTTTTTAGATGTGAACTTGGGAATTCTTCTTGCCAAATTCATTGTTGTCTATGCATGGATATTGCTATAGGCATATGATAAAAAAAACAAGGCATGGGAGAATCTCAAATATTGTGAATGAAAAGAATTATTTACAATTCACCATACCTATAGAAATGATCTCCACTTGCAATGGAAACTAGTAGCTTGAATGTATCCACTAGATTCCAAGACCACTGAAGATGTTTGTTCGGATTCCAAGGGTGATTTTGTGTCCAATAGATCAATGAATGTCCAAAATATCAATGAGTGTGAGCCAATGAGAAACTTCTAAGAGCTTGAAACCCACGAAGAAATGAAACCCATGTTTTTTGGTAGAATTCCCGGGAACAAAGAACTCTGTTTTTTTGTAAACTATCAACAAGCACATGCACGCGTGCTTAAACGCACGCACGCGTGTTTGAAGCGCGTACACGTCACTAGCGCGCACACGCTAAAACATGTGCACATGCCTCTGCATAACGTTTACACCATTTATTACCCAACGTTTGCACCATTTAATGCCAAACCTCCTCCCACTTCGAAAATATTTGCATAAATTGGACTCGGTGATGAAATTTGAAGGGTGGGTCTTAAATTTGATTGTAAGGGCATTTGTTCTTGGAGTCCTTCAAATATGAAGGGCAATTTAAATAATTGTACTTCAATTGACAAGTATAAATTAACTAAACCCTTCCCCCCCAAAAATGCAAAAAACAAATATTGCCCATCCAAATTTTTACAATGTTAAATAATTGAGCACTCCTTAATATCTACATGATAAAATGGTATATTTTCAATAAAACCGAATTTGAACACATTAATTTGACATATATGCAACATTAATTTTACAGTTCATTAAATTAACAATTGCTTTGTTGTATTTTTTTGGGTTAGACCACACTTCATTGTACAAAAAACTACTTAGACTACGCAATAACCATATTGCGTCATCTGGATGATCTTGTGCATAGTGCAAGACGTTGTTACTAGATATAGTCTTAAAATAAAATTAGAACCATGAGAAAATTACTTATTGTTAACTATGTACAAAAACAAGTCACTAAGCAAAACGAGGCTATAATAAAACTACAACCAATATATACATATAAAACCAACCAAAACCTTAATTCAAACCGGAGAGAGGGAAATCATCCAAGCTTGAGAGATGTAAGAATGATGGACATTAAGCGCCTAAGAAAAAATAATACATAGCTCAAAAAACCATTAAAAAAAACCTCCATACCAAGAAAGTTAACAACGCTAGCATCATAGGGGCATCGACATCAAATTTTGTTGTTCAAGACTTGTCACGACAACATATAGGTATGGGATGGAGGGGAAATGGAATCAAGCCTAATTCAACTGGAGCCTTGCGACTCACTACATGTTTGAGTCTCGACAATCTACCTTTTAAATTGAACCAAAATAACAAAAGAAGTTTGTTAATGGCTCGATTTGCAAAAATTCTATATATATGAGTAATTAAGAGCTCGAGGCTCTAAATTCTATGTTTTTTTACCAATCCACGATTCGGTGAATTCATAGTCATTGGCATGAAATTTAAGTTATTTAATGAAAGAATTAATGTATCTACCTCTATGTCGAAACTGTTTTCCATGTTGGTGCGGGCCACTGCCCTCCTTGTTGTCTTACCAAAAGG